>JAMPIV010008201.1:0-51334 GCA_024509875.1 Oreohelix idahoensis | reverse complement strand
AGGGGGTAGGGGCGGTCTCGGAGGTAGAAGGTAGGTCACGCTAGGAGGAGACAGCTAGCCATGGGAGAGGCAAGGCGGAGGGGTTGAGTTGGTAGGGGGGAACCGACGAGAGGTTAAAGGCGGCGGATAGACGCGTGCGCGAAAACAAGATGAAAGGAGGAGGGCCAGGGCAGGGTGATACCGCGCATATAGGGCAGGTTTCAGAGAGAGGGGGAGACAGGGAGGGGGGGGAGGGTGGGGGAGCGGGGTGGAGAGGGTGTAGGGGGAGAGAACAGGATTGAGAGGGAGGGAGAGAGTAAGGAGTAGGCAAGAAGTCGGGGGGGAACGAGGGAAAAAGTAGAAGGAAAAGAAATGAGGGGGGGAAAGAAGACTACGCGGGCGAGGGAAGGGGAGGCAAGTGGAGGCAGCAGGCGTAAGGAAGGAATACATAGGGGAGGGGAGAGGGGGAGGGTTAAGTAGATGGGAGAAATCCGTTTGGCATCGGTAGTATGTAGGAGGTTGAAGAGGTGAGGCTAGAGGCAGCGGTGAGGGATTATTAACAAGGATTTAGAAGAAAAAGTTATCGATAGGAGCGGGGGGGGGGGAAGGGGCAGGAGTCAGCTCAGGAATAGCAAGTAGGGGGAAGTTTAGTACTTAAGCAGGGGGGAAATGCGTACCTAATACATAGAACAGATGGGGAGAGAAGATCGTTCAAGGAGACGTGCGACAGGTGAACACGGAGAGAGTGAAGCGCTAAGGTGGAAACATGAGTGTACAGATAAGGGGGGTCACATCGGCAGTGGCCGAGATAGTAGGAGGTGGTACGGGACTAAGGACGGCAGGTCGAAGAAGGGGTAGCAAGAGAAGAACGATCGAGGACTGAAAAGTAGGACGAAAGCGGATTCGACTTGAGCGGGTAGGCCAATATAAGGAATGGCAGGGCGGTAAGGGGGGAGGGGAAAATTCCGAGGCGCGGGTAGGAAGGATCGAATAATGAGGAAGGATATGGGATAATAGAGTAAGGAAGAAGACATACGTAAAGGGGAGATTAGGCGCGGGGGAGGGGAGTAGGGGAGAGACGAGTAGGGAGGAATAGGAAGAGTCAGGGGTCACTTAGAGAATGGAGAGATAAAATTGAGGAAATTGTAGTCTGGAGGAGGATACGGCAAATTTCAGAGCGATAGCATTAAAGAGAAGGTAAAGGGGAAGTGCACGATAAACGGGCGGCAGCGTGAGGGTAGTAACGGAGGACGGCCTAGAGACGACGCGGGCGATAAGCGGTGCAGGATACAGTAAGTACTTAGCCGAGAGGGGGGTAGGGCTATTAGCCAGATTGGTTAGGCATAGGGGTCAAGAGAGAAGGGCGGACACCAGAGGGGCAATAGGAATATTCAATCGAGGAAAAAGTCCGACGAGGGAAAGAGAGGGAGGGTTTAGGTCGGGACAATAGGGAAAAGATACGTAGGGAGGATATGACCTGAAATGAAGGGCGGAAGGTTTCTTCGGTCTCAGCCTGAAAGGGATAGGCGGGAAGTAGAGGGGGAACAAGGTAGAGGGAGACAGCGGAGGGGGGAGACTAGGGAGGGCCAAGATGAAGAGATAAGGGAGGGGGGGTAGAAGAGGAAACGGATAAGGTGGTTCCGAAATAGGCGACTGGGGAGGAAGATAGTTAGTATAGCAGGGGAGAGTAGGACACGGCGGGGTAACTAGCCAGCAGGGGGCGAAGGAAGGGAAAGACGCTAGGCTAATACGATCTTAGGACCGCGCGGGACGCCTATTTCAGACAGACAGTAGAAATTAGCAGACGATAGGTAGACGCGATAAGTGTCAGAAGGGGAAAAGCAATCCGGGGGCACAATTTAGAAGTTTAGGGAGGAGGGAG
The DNA here is from genome assembly GCA_024509875.1 of Oreohelix idahoensis. NCBI lineage: Eukaryota > Metazoa > Mollusca > Gastropoda > Stylommatophora > Oreohelicidae > Oreohelix > Oreohelix idahoensis. Next base: position 49,473 of record JAMPIV010008201.1, on the reverse strand, counting down.
GAACGCGGAGGAGGAGCGGGAAGAGCAGGCGGAGCGAACGACGATCTGTCGCGAGAAAGGACATAGGCTACGAGCAGCAGAATGGGGGAAGGAGGCGGGGGTAACGATGCGGCGTAGGAAGGTGTAGTCCATGGATCCTGGAATCGTACGGGTAGTCGGGGTATGTTATTAGTCGGAGACGGTGATGAGGGAGGAGGGGAAGGACACGGGGTCAGTAAGGCGACGGACAGATAAGCATGAAAGAGGGGATGGGCAGGTCTTAGAGTTTGATTCGCGGGAAGGGGTGTTAGTGTAGATTAGACTACGATGCGTATCAGGTAGGGAAGGCGCGGTGTCAGAAATAAGAGGGGCATGCGGAGCAGATAGAGGGAGAGAAGTAGAAGGAGAGAGGGGCGATCAAAGGAGTTTTAGTTTGGGAGAGAAAGGAGGGGAGGGAAGGTTTTTGAATTGGTTGACCCACGGGGAGAAGTGTCGTAGGGGGGGAGGTAAGAAGAAGGGCGTTTGAGGGGGAGGGGGGGGGGGGGGAGGGGGGGGGGGGAGATGGGGAGCATTTAGGTGGGGGGGCTTAGAGTCGGGTACAGGGGGTAGTTTTGAAGGGGGAACTGAGGGGTAAATGAAATAAAATCGGGTAGGTCGAGAGGAGGTGAAGTAATCAGGGGGTAGTCCCCGAGGGAGCAGCGGATATAGGAGAGAGGGTAAGGGAGGGGCGAAGAGGGTGGTTAGTAGAGAAGGGCTAGATCGCAAGGGGGGAAAGAAGGGGGAAGAAGGCAGGTGGGGGGCGAGGAAGGAGACGAAAACGGAGGCTAGATAAGAGAGGACTAGAAGAGAGGGAATCAGGGGGTGGTAGTTGGTGGAAGAACGTAGTTTTGTTTGCGGGTACATGGAGGTAAGAGTTGTGAGGTGCGGGTGGGCACCAATACCACCCAGGATCGAGGATTGGCAGGGGTGCAGGGATAAGTTGAGAGGCCGATGAGTGTAGATAGGAGAGGAAAGGAGTTGAGAGTATGGTTAGTAGGGTTTTAGCGACGCGGAGGAGGGCAGGGAGTCAGGTCAACAGCCGTAGGGTCGTGAGGGACATTAATTATAGGTGGAGAGAAGGCTATCTTCTAGAGGAGGTAAGGAAAGTCGGTTAGATAGAGTAGGTGAACACAAGGCTGCACGGTAGGAAGAAGAGGTGTTAGAGAGAGGGGGGAAGAGATGGCGCAAAAAGGGCGGAGGCAGGGAAGGGGGGCGAGGAGATAGGCATATAGGGGGGGGGGTGAGGGGAGGGTAGGTAGGGTTCGAGCATAAGACAACGGGCAGAGGTACGAAAGGGATGGTGGAGAGAGTACAGTCTCAGGGGCGAGGGAGGGACGAGAGGAAGTTTTAATCCTATATCAGTAGGATCGGTGAAATGGGAGGAGGTTATGCCAAGCGTCGGGGGTTCCGGAGGGAGGAGGGAGCAGGCGGAAGGGAAGATATACACTAAGAGATCAGTTACAAAAGGGAGGGTCGAGGTGTAAGCAGGAGGAAGGGGGGGAGCATACGAGGAGACGTTCAAGATTTAGTAAGTAATACAGGTAGTCAGAGAAGGGGAGGCAGGGGACCTATTACTCGGAATTAGCAGAGGGCAAGAAGAGTAGGTAAAGGCAAGGGTAATTAGAAAGGCCACTGATTCAGGAGTTGGCGTCACGGTCTAACGAAACAGGGTAAGATAAGCGGAGGAGCTGTGAAGGCGCAGGGGGGGAGAGGGGGTAAAGCAGGAAAGGGGGAAGGGCGGAGAGGGGAGGGGATAAGCAGGTCTAAGGGCGTGGCCGGCGTTAGTAGAGGGGTCGGGGGAAGGGCCGGATGACGAGGGGGTACGAGGCAGGGAGATGGGTAAACGAGCGGAGAACTTAGAGCTCAGGGAGCATCGAGGTGATCGGTTTGCGTATCGGGGGCGTTGAAGATTCGGGTGAAGAGAGTGCAAAGGTAGTAGTGGTGGCGGGTGACTGATGTTTACGTCTCAAAGCTGCTTTCAGCGGGGACGTGCTTGTACAGTTGTCTTCTCATGTGTTTCTTTTCTTCTTTCTCTTTGACAGACACTCTTCTTCCTTTCCTATAATACCAACCCACAAATTGATAATAAATGCTAATTTTTATTTAATTTATAATTTCATTTATTTCTTATAATATAAATCAACAACAATATAATAAAATTAACTATTACAGAACCCCAAAACTCTCTTATTAACTTAAATTATCCATAATATTTCATTATCTTTATTAATTTCTATTAATTAATATTAAATCACTTTCATAATTAAATCTAAATTTTTTTTTTATTATTCACTCTCTTTTTTTTCCCAATCCCAACATCTCTAAATAATTAAATTCTTATATTCATCCCTTTTTATATTGTCAAAACAACCCCCCACTTTACATATCAACCATACAATACAAAACCCCCTTTCAACTAAAATACAAACTATTTTATTTTTATTATATTTTTTTTTTTATACAATTCATTTGTATTTTTTATTTCTTTACCCCCATTCCCTCCCCCCCCCCCCCCCCCCCCCCCCCCCCCCCCCCCACCTCCCCCCCCCCCCCATTTCACGAATAAACCAATGAACTAACAAATGAATAACAAAGAAAAACAAAGAAAACAAATTGAGATTTCACTGTACAAGTGAACCTTTCGTTTTTTTCTGCTGTCTCGCCTAATACACAGACTTTGAGACACAAGAGTTAATATACCTTACAGACTTGCACAAACACAAACCAACACGGAAATAGAGTTAAGCTCAAAATTGTGGAAGTTGTCTTCCCTGAGTCGGTCCCACATCAAAGGCCCGCTCTAACGGAAATAGATGTGTCCACTCCAGTTGCTGCTTGAAAAACAAGTACGTTTCAGCAACAACTACAACAGCTTACACAACTTGTATCAATCAAAGATGAACACACGCCATTACACACAACGTAGTACCGGGAGTCTCTAAGTATACAGGGCTGTCTTAACAGCATTGTAGGCCCTGATCAAAGCAATGCACTGGGCCCCTACCAGCCCTACCCACCCACGGGAATAAAAATGATGTCTTATGAACAATATGGCAGCATCCCAGCATGGGGCCCCTAGAATCGTGGGGCCCCTGGGCACTGCCCAGTGTGTCCATGCCTTTAGACGGCACTGTAAGTATATAAAGAAAGAATAAATAAGAGTACAGATATCTCAGGCGTGTCGTAATAGACGACTAATATCAGATTGTTGATGGTACTGACTCCTTCATCGTGTAAAATAAATTAGTATAGAAACCATCATTGCAAGAGTACGTGCATGCCTTTCTGCATGTTTGCTGCAAAGAGACCAGCCGCAATGGTTGCTCTATGCTCTGTAAAGGAGCGGACAGGGATGTGATGATGATAATGATGCTATTACTATCTTGATGTCAGTGGACCTCGGACAAGATGCGGGCTTAAATATACATCTTGGCACGTTATATAGACTACATCAGAGGAACGATGTTATCAAAATACAAAGAGTTAGAGGAGTTTTCATTTCATCGGGGTACATATATGAAAAGCAACGGAAATCAAGCACAACATAGGAAGAATCTTCAACCCAAGTTAGTCCTATCATATGGCTCTGAAAACATGGAGAACAACAACAAACAAACAAAAAACAGTCAAGACGTTAGACTCTCATATATGGGGTTTTCTGAGGTAACGCCGTTAGGGGGCATCGCCACTTGGTTCGATCGGGAGTGTTTTGATCATAACTTTAATCTAATGAAATTATTTCGCTTTTCCTTCATAGCGTTTTCTTCTAAGGAAACAGAACAAGGACACCTCATCATGCCGAAATACGTTTCTGGATCCGACACCAATAATTAACTTCTCTTATGACGCTTCATGGCACAAACAGTAGATAAAAGAAGTCATGAAAACTAAATGACATTACGACAATCCCACATCCCACACAACTATAACATAATTACCGATGTATGTTACTATGGTCGGTCTCACTCAAAATAGTAACTTGCGCCAGAAAAAAAAGTGTGCAGCGCACTGTGTGCAACTTGCGCGGCATGGGTGTTATATAAAACAAATACTTTGGTTTTTTTTGTTTTTTAATTCTTTCACAAAATTTAGGAGTTTTCCTTCCTGAACCTGTCTTTCGGACACGGCCAGCTCTATGTCGCCATCACCCGATGTACAAATCATGAAAACGAAAGTTTTGTTAAAACCCACTTATTATCAGGGAACACTCTTTGAAAACAATCCACGCACTTTCACACGAAATGTTGTCATCAAAGAACTTTTTAATTGAATCTAAAATAACATACGAGGGGCGTTCAGAAAATAATGCACCACATCGTTTTTCTCAGCTATTAATGAAGATAGAAGCATGAAATTTTGCACACTTCAAATATGGCATGTGCCAATTGTGTGCACCAAATTGCACCGCAACCGGCCAAATAATACGGCTGCCCTAAACCGTTGAAATGGAGCGTGTTAGCAACTTGCCTTATAAGCAGCGAATTGTGATAGAATTTCGCGGTGCAGAGAAGGAAAACTGTTGTGAAACATTCACAAGCGTCTATGTGATGTGTATGGAAGTTTTGCAGTCGACAGGAGTACAGTCAGTCACTGGGTTCAGAGAATCAAAGAATCAGGAAATGGAGATACGGAGCTGCTTGATCGGCCGCGCTGTGGACGTCCTGCCACAGCCACCAACGCAGAAATGTTGAAATGCGCTGAGGGCATTATTCTTACTGATAAGCGAATCACTACTCAACAATTGGCCTTACAGCTGTCAGTCAGCATTGGTAGTGCAAATGCAGTTATAAAAACTCTCGGATTTTCTAAGGTTTGCGCAAGATGGGTTCCTCGAAGTCTCACAAATGACCCCCAATTGCAAAGGAAAGCAATTTCTTCTGAATTGTTACAGCGTTTCAATGCTGATGGAGAGAACTTTTTGGCTAAGATCGTTACAGGTCACGAAACCTGGGCACATCATTTTGAACGTGAGACAAAAAGACAGTCAATGGAGTGGCATCATCAGCAATCACCACGAAGAAAGAAATTCAAGACAATTCCTTCAGCTGGAAAGGTCATGATCACTGTCTTTTTGGGACATTGAAGGTGTGATTCTTGTGGACGTTATGCCAAGAGGAGAGACAATCAATTCGCAAGCTTACATTAAGACATTGAAAAAACTCAATCAACGTTTTCGCAGAGTTCGGCCGCACAAGAATCCAGCAGACCTGCTTCTCCTTCACGACAATGCGCGACCTCACACAAGTCTGGCAACACGGGAAGCAATCACAAAATTGGGTTGGACTGTACTACCCCATCCACCCTATAGTCACGATTTGGCACCCTCTGATTTTCATCTATTTGGTCCACTTAAAGATGCACTCCGTGGGACAAGGTTTGAAGATGATGAAGGAGTGATTCATGCAGCGAAGAAATGGCTACATGATCAAGACAAAATCTGGTACGGGCTAGGAATACATGCACTTGTTTCGCGCTGGCATAAAGCCGTACAAGTTGATGGGGATTATGTTGAATAATACCGATGTTTACATGACATATCCATGTATATTGTGTATAAATTTCATGCTTTTTGAATAAACAGCTCCTGAGAAAAACGATGTGGTGCATTACTTTCTGAACGCCCCTCGTAATTCTCGCTGTGTGTACGTTGGTCACAGCTGAGGAATGCAACCGTGGTGAAAAATGGGATTGTTTCCATTATATACTGAAGCACATTAAAAACGCACCACCTGTATGTCGTAAATTTATTTTGAGAGAAAGAGTCTAGGAAATAGTGGTCCTGTTTAGAGTGCAGAATGATGGAAAAGGCTATGTGATAGTAAGGGTTTTAGAAGTAAATAGTTTGATTCACAGAGGGCTGGGAAGAGTAAGGACAGACTGTTTTACTGACAATTTTTCTCTCCATTCTACTCCTTAAAAAAACTCTTATGGACAAACAATTATTTGCAGTTTCCAGACTCACACCTGCGCTCACACCCGATTTGGTGCTTCAAACACACAACGTACGTGAATACAGACTACGATAACGAATATGGGAAAGTTTGGGGTTGGGCCTGCCAACCACAAATGCTAAAAGGTTTATTACTTGGATTTAGCATAAAAATCAATTCACAAACAATTATCAATTTACATGCAGAAATCAAAGGTTCAAAAAATACAAATAACAAGGTGGGTGGGGTGGGGGGAGGGGGGGGGATGGTTGGTGAAGAGTGATATTCAATAGGCCCTTCCCTCTTGTACAGACAAATGAAAAAGGAACCCGGTCCAAAGGACAGGTAGTTAACAGAAATAAATAAGTTAACCCAACAGTCAATTAATCTATCCTGAAAAGAGGGATTTGGACACTAGTCCTATTATCCTTAACTGTTTTTTTTTCTTTTACTAAGCAGATTAGAAAGGGGAAATAACAGAGGTTAAGAAATCCCACTTATAAAGTGAACCATGCAAGGAATAAAATAACAAAGTGTCTACCAGGTACAGCAATTAAAATAGTTGCAAATAAATCTCATTTCGTCATGCACGCTCGTGCTGGCCAACACACAAACTCTCACACAGACTTACCGATCTTGGAAGCAGGCAATCTAAGAATTATACCAAAAAAAACCGTCAATTAACACTTGACATATTGAGAGTGTCTGTTACTTCAATGTCCGGCCCCAGATTTAGCGAGCTTTGGCTGGTTGCAAATATTCCCACTTATCGCCGGTCGTGAAGACTAAATGTTCTTGTGGTTTTGTTTTTTTTTTAATATAAAAAGAGTCTATGGGATGGCACTGTCACCGTTAGATACAGGTGACAATGGGGTGTTGTTTCTTAGATTTCGCCGCTGGTGGGGGAACTTCTTGGAACGAGGTGGCAACAACTGACCAACTGACCCGTGAGGTATGGTTTAAATCCAGTGATGAAAAACTAGGCACCGTCACAGTTCAGGTAAATATGTACTCTCTCTCTCTCTCTCTCTCTCTCTCTCTCTCTCTCTGTAGCAGTAAATTAATAAAAAGCTCTGGCAATTGTTCTTCTTCCAGTTGCAACTTAATATACTTGGTGAGGTGTTTAAATTTGTCAATGGGTGTGCTTTCTTTCTATTATTTTAGATAGCTGGATCCCAAACATAGGATCGCCTCAAAGATTTAAAATTTAATACACAGTCTCATCAGATTCTGGAAGGGGGTTTAAGAACTGAGTCTGGGAACTTTTTACCAGGTTGTACTTCTTTTTGCTGGGATCGCAAAGGTAGCGATCACTCTAGATAAAAGATAGGAAACATGTAATTCATACCGAAAATCAAATAACATTCTAACGCGCGATAAATTTACAGTTAACTATTCATACACTCGCGTCTTCCATTTTTATAAAATTCAGAAAGAACTCTACGCATATTTGATAGTTAAAACACACGTAAAATCTAGAACTAAACTCAGTTAAATTTAGTTATAAATTCCTTCGCATCTTTAAATGTTACTTTAAGCATTTAAGTATCTATCATCTTGGGAAATAATATAATAGATATTTCATTAACTTTTCCACTGGAACTATTTGAGATAAGTTTAATTTAATAGCTTTAAGTTAATCACAAAATCCAGTGAAATAAAATGAATGAATGATCTAGAGTTCTAGACCACTGATCACTTTAAAACAAATGTATTATACCGTTTAGCACAGAATAGAATTCACTGCAATAAGTTGAAAATCCAGAGGAAATCAAGCAAGATTTCACTATGCTAGTGCTTCTGTCAAGGTCTGGCAAACGAGGTAAGCATTTGTCTTCTCGCGTTAGTATCGAATGCAGTTAACTTTTGAGCTGTGGTCATTTTTGCGCTGGACTGCGCATGACTTGTCTTGTTGTTTGGTCGATCGGTTTCCGCCCACCACTAGTGGGAGTGAGCGATTTGGAATGGCGAAAGAGATGCCTCGTTGAAGAGGGGATCTCCGCTATTTTTGTTCTGTCAGGGATGTGTAGTCCTCTTATGGATATTTCGTTTATTCGGGATAATACCTCTAGTGTATTTGCACATGCCGGGAGGCGTGATATTTCTGTATTTCTTGAAAGCAAGGTAAATTAACATTTTCATTAACTCTATTGATTTTGGGTCGTGAGCGATTTCGATTCATAGCCTGTCTGCGAAAGTCGTCGTCACGAGATGTTTTTTCCCAGCTCACATGTCGCTGCATTGTACTGCATCGGTTGATGCAGGTACCAAGGACCATTACTTGCTACTTTGTTAAATGAACTAGGTTTAGAAAACCTTTATTATCTAGAGGATATTCTTGAGGACATTATTTATACTTCGGCAGACGTGTCTGTCTTGCTGAAGTCAAACTAAGGAGAGTGAACTGATCTCATACATCTGGTTATCTCCTGGCTGTTATAGAAAAGGATGGAGTTTTTCACCTGACTACATTTACAGCACTTTGAAATATAACATGCATCTGACTCATCATTGTAATGCTGTCTACCGTTTATTGCTGTATTGAATGTTGCTGTGATAATGACTGTTTGATGTGCCTACACATTTGCGTAACCATTTTGTCACTGTGGCGTCCACAATAAATAATGAAGAAAAACGTCAACGGCTGTTTCAAGACTCATTGACTTTATACGTCGTGAGTTTACTGACGTCCTATGTGGATTGCCCTGTTATTGTTGCATGAACATTGTTTTGACTGAACACATCTACACACTACACAAAACCAGACATGCGGATGCCATCCATCATCATATGGCATCACGCATCATTTGGTGGCCATAAGCTGGTTTGATTCTGGTACTAGCAAACACGGGGTCCCTTACCCACTTCATTTTCAACAAGAATTCATCAGCATCCTTCAAGAAATTAACATTCTTCAATACAGTCAACATCTTCAAAATTTTCAAAGTACTCGGCGTTGCCCGGTAAAAGTCAAAATTTCAACTTTTTGACGGAAACAAGAATTTGACAGTACCCGGCGTTGTTACATGTTGCCGGATAACTCGGACTGCTGTTATCTTTTACGCAAGTCAAGCAAGTTGCTGCTGTCAAGGTTCCAGTGCTGTCGTTTTTTGAGAAGGTCAAGTGCCGGTTGAAACGGGTTGTTTTCTGAAGAAGGCCAAGTACCGATTTCCATCAACTTACTTTTGGATTAGAAGGTCAAGTGCCGAAACAACTCAACACACAGTATTTCAGAAGCTCTTGTACCATCGTGTTAGCAGTGGAAGCAGTTCAGATGTGCCATCATCGTTGGAGCTTCGCTCTTTAGGACGTTGATTGACATCCGTTTTTCTGCTGTTCTACGATTGGAAGCCTTTAAGTTAAGTGGCCTGTTTGTATGTAAACTGTGCCCTTATACTTCTGCTGAGTCTTCTGTGTATCATCTCATTCTATATATTATATGTCTATATGTTATTTGTATATTTATATGTTTATATTTCAGCGGGTTCTCGGTTGGGTGGTGTCTCCGTTAGATTATGCCACGTCATAGAGGTCGTCTATTGTGAGCGTTTTCTGTAGGGTTTGCAAATTTCCGATACTGGAATTTGCTAAGCGACTTCTGTTGCTATTTATGTTAGCTGTGATGACATGTTTTAATATTGTTTTCGTTATTATTTCACATTCTTTAGTTTTGTTGTGATTTGTTTGTATTTGTTAGCCTACTCTTGTCTATAATTTAGTTTCATACAACATTTTTGTTTATACACTGTGGTGTCATGTATTTTGTTTAATTCTATCGCAGATATCGTCACATTTTTTGTGATATTTCATTAATTTCTGCTTTATTTTTAGTTGATTTCTGCGAAAGTTTTTGTATTGTTGCTGATCTTTGTTATTGTTTACATTGTTATTGTTTACATTGTTTGTATTGTTTACATTTTCAATGTTTACATTCTGCATGTGTTTACATAGTCATTGTTTACAGTTATAGTAATTAGTTAATGGGCTATGCTAATGCACTGTTACTACTATACTGATGATAAATGAATGATGAATAGTGTCGTGCACTATTGAATGAGAAGTGCACTTATGATCAAGATTTGAGTGCTGATATTTCATATACAAGTTCTTTGATTGGAGACTTGTTTCCCACAGAGACTGGGATAATATAATGTGATGTGAATATACAAGTGCTTAATTAAGACTTGTTACACTTAGGTTTGAAATAAATTAGTTAATTATTTCAGGTTTTGGACTCATATGTTAGACAACATGTCTACATTTGAGCACTTTATTGAGCAGGGTAAATTGCTTGGGAAGACTGGTGATAAGTTAGAAGAATTTGCAACTGCTCGATATGATAAAGCAATGGAAGCTGAACAAAAGAAACTGCATATGGAAGCTGAACAAAAGAAACTGCAGATGCAGGTGGATGAAAAGAGATTCCAAATGGAAATGGAAAAACAAAAAAGGGAATCAGAAGCTGAGGAGAGAAAACTCCAGCTACAGCTAGAAGCTGAAAGACTTCAAAAAGAGGCTGAGAATAAAAGACTTGAAAAAGAGGCTGAGAATAAAAGACTTGAAAAAGAGGCTGAAAATAAAAGACTTGAAAAAGAAGCTGAAAATAAAAGACTTGAAAAAGAAGCTGAAAATGAAAGACTTCAAATGCAGGCTCAAGCTGAAGAAAGGAAGTTACAAAGAGAGTCTGATGAGAGGAAAGCAAAAATGGTACATGAAGAAAAACTCTTAGCTTTAGAGTTGGAGAAATTGAAATTGACGAGCATGAGTAATGGTAATGATTCAAACAAGGGTTCATCTTCTGGGAAGGCTAATAATGATACTTTTAAGATTAAGTTACCAACATTTAGTCCTTCCAGTGATGACATAATGTTCTATCTGGACAGATTTGAACAAGCATGTACAGCTCATAACATAGACAAAGCAAAATATGTTTATCAGTTATCAGGGATACTGACAGGTAAAGCTCTAAGTATATTAAATATGGTGGATGAACCTGACAAGAGCAATTATGAGGTTGTCAGGGCCGCTTTGTTAAAGAAATATCAGCTTAACGAAGACGGCTATCGTCTACAATTTAAAAACATGTTACCTGAAAATGGAGTTGAATTCTCCGAGTTTATTGCAAGAATACGCATTACTTTCTCACGATGGGTTGAACTATCTAAGACGGAAAAAAACTTATGAAGGACTTATGGACTTAATACTTAGAGACAAAGTCATGTCGTCTGTCAATGAGTCTTTCCTTGCTTTCCTTCATGAACGTAAACCTAAAACAATAAAAGAAATGGAAGATTTCTGTTGCCAATACGTAACTGCGCACCCACACATAACCATGGGTAACTCTAAGGTGAAAGAAGGTTTACCAGTTGCTTCGGCAGCTCCGTATGGTCAAAACTTTGCTCGTAGATCCCAACAAAATTTTGATAGAAAGGGCAGCGGGAATTTCTGTCAAAATCATGGAAACCAATTTCATGGTGATTCTTCTTCGAAGAATTGGAGACAACCTGATAGTGGTCGTTACTATCACCCTAATAATTATAAGCATTTCAAAAGAGGATATGGTAATAGAGGTTATTCCTGCCGAAGACCTCAGAACCAAACAAATAGATGTTCGCATCAATGTGAACATGATAGTAATCGTGGAAACTGGAATTCGAACCAGTATAACAATTACAATAGAGACAATAATAACTGCAGAGATAATAATAACTCTGATAACTTCAGAGGTAATAATAGTCGGGGTAGATCTCAACACAAAAAAAAGAGATATCAGCAGGCTAATGCTGTACAACAGGAAACTGAGGGAGCCTGTAATCATGTTGTTGATAGTAAAAACTTTGACGCTGTCACTAGTTCTGCTTTTGACTTTGAGAGAGCAAACAAATGCCCCCAATGCAGTACTTTATTCGAACCGGGTACCATAACTACTTTGAGTTGTGGTCACCCACTTCCCGCTCTTCCTGCTGCTGTTGCGCATGACGGGAGGGGTTCTTTAATTCTACATAAGGGTCTTGTTAATGATACTCCGGTCTCACTACTTTTCGATTCCGGATGCACCACTATTGGTGTTAGACAATCGCTTGTAGATCCATCTTGTGCTACAGGAAGGGTTATTAAATGTGTCACATTTGGCGGCACTCTAGAAAAATATCCTACTGCTGTAATTCGCATTGCCACTCCTTTCTTTACTGGAGATGTGCATGCTTGTCTCTTACCTAATCCTATTGCGGACCTTATTATTGGTCGTATTCACGGAGTTAGGGAGTGTACCCCACAGCAGATGGCTGCTTGGGAAGATAATAACATGCAAGCTACAAATGCAGTAGTTACAAGAGCACAAGCTCTACAAACACCCGAAACTTCACTGAATAGTGATAATGAAGTTGATAGCCAAGATAGTCACTTAGTAATTACTCGTGACTCTTTCATAAAATTGCAAGAAGAAGATCCTTCTTTAAAAAAATTCTTCGTTCTTGCGAAGAAAGGTGATCCGAATCAGGATACAAATAGAAAATCTTGGATTGCAATGAGAAACGGCGTACTTGTACGTATGGTACAAGATTCGACTACGTCGGCACATTCGCAAATTCTTGTTCCCAAGAGCATGAGAGTCCAAATATTACAACATGCTCATGACTCGCAATGTGCTGGACATATGGGTTTTGCCCGTACGAAGTCGAGAGTCCTTGCGGCTTTCTTTTGGCCTTTTGTCAATAAGGACATTCGTATTTACTGCCGATCATGCAAGGTATGTCAGGAGGTCAAATCTAGAGGACCACGACATGCTGCGCCTATCCAGGCTGCTGACATTCCTATTCGGCCGTTTCAGAAAATGGCCATAGATATTATTGGCCCTTTTAAGGTCAAGTCGGCCAGAGGACATCAGTTTATCCTTACATGTGTCGATATGTGCACACGTTGGCCAGAGGCTATTCCTCTTAAGAGCATATCTACTACAGATATCGCAGATGCTCTTTGGTTGATATTTTCTCGCTTGGGGTTCCCCAGAGAAATATTGTCAGACCATGGCACTCAACTCATATCTGACACTATGTCACAGGTAATGTCTACCTTACATATTGAACGATCTCTCAGTAGTATCTACCATCCTATGTCTAATGGGTTAGTTGAGCGTCTGAATAGAACGCTCAAGACTTTGCTTGGTAAGATAACTGAAGATCATCCTCAAGATTGGGACAGGGTTTTACCCGCGGCTCTCTTTGCCTATAGAGAAGTCCCTAATGAACACACAGGATTTTCTCCCTTCGAACTTGTCTTTGGCGCGCGTCCACGCGGCCCTATGTCTTTATTACACGATCTCATCACTGCCGATGATATTAGCGATGAAACTCAATCAATCCTCATATGAGTATGTCATTGCTCTTAGACAAAAGATCATTGAGGCATGTAAGCTAGCAACTGCTTCATCAGAAATTGCTAAAGAGAAGGCAAGGCAGTTTGCTAACAAGAATAGATGTCTACGACAACTTTGTCCAGGTGACAAAGCATTCGTCCTACTCCCCAGTAGGGAAAATAGACTTCTTATTGCATGGAAAGGTCCGTATGCAATAGTCTCTCGGATTTCCGATGTTGACTATGTGGTCGATATTGATGGAAAGCATAAAACTTTCCACATAAACATGCTTTCGGAATTTCACGAACGTCCGGACTATTTGCTGCCTATTTTCCAGGCAACGGATGATGCTCCTGCACCTCACGGTCATTATTCATCCCTGTCTGTCATTCAGGATGAGGAAGCTACCTTCTCTGATGTCAACCTTCCCCTTCCAGTGGTTCCATTACATTCTACGGAATCTTGGAAAAACGTTTCTGTTTCTCCTAATCTTTCTGGTGACGAACATCGACAAGTCTCGTCGATGTTACAAACATTTCAGGATGTTCTCACTGACATTCCTGGACACACAGATGTCATAGAACATGACATAATTCTTACCGACAATAATCCAATTAGGGTTAGGCCGTATCCTATTCCTATACACTTTCAGTCGCAAGTGGAAAAGGAATTGGATGAAATGATTCAATTAAATATAATTGAACCATCGACTTCACCATATTCTTCTTCCATGGTTATTGTCCGGAAGAAGGATAAGAACATACGAATTTGCGTTGATTATCGCAAATTGAATCAGGTCACAAAGTTCGACGCTGAACCGATGCCTTTGTTAGAAGATCTACTGATTAGACTTTCTAATTCTAGATTCTTCACTAAACTTGACTTGTCTAAAGGTTATTGGCAAGTGCCTTTAGCAGAGCATGCCAAACCTCTTACTGCTTTTTCTACACCTAGGGGTCTATTTCAATGGAATGTTATGCCTTTTGGTCTCATGAACGCCCCTGCCACTTTCGTTCGCATGATGCGTCGAATTCTGTCACATCGTTCGGATGTCATCGCATACTTAGATGACATCTGTCTCTTCAGTGATACCTGGGAAGATCACTATTTAGGGTTATATGACTTACTGTCCACTCTACGTGAGAATAATTTGACAGCAAAACCTTCTAAAGCTTTTGTTGGTTTTGGTGAAATCTCTTTCCTGGGTCATCGTGTTGGTCATGGTCTCTTGAAGACAGAAGACCACAATACTTCCAAAATACTGAACATCTCTGTTCCTAAAACGAAGAAACAAGTTAGGAGTCTCTTAGGTTTAATTCAATTTTATGGGAGATTTATTCCAAATTTATCTTCGATCATGGCACCTCTCTCAACATTGTTGAAGAAAGGTTCGCCTAATCTGGTCCGTTGGTCTGAAGAATGCCAATCTTCACTAGACCAAATCAAGAATATATTTTCTTCTCCTCCCATCTTAAGATTACCTACTCTTGATAGGACTTTTGTTCTTCGGAGTGATGCTTCATCCACGGGGATTGGAGCAGCACTGATGCAAGAATATGCAAATACTCTGCATCCTGTTATGTACATTTCTAGAAAACTAAATGCGGCAGAGAGGAACTACTCGGTTTTAGACCGTGAGTTGTTAGCGATGGTTTGGTCAATTCTAAAGCTACAAAGATTCCTCCTGGGCGCACATTTCATTCTAGAGACTGATCAGAAAGCTCTTACAGCTATTCAGACTAAGAATTTGAAGAGTTCGAGATCCACTCGATATGCTATAGCTCTTCAACCTTTTCACTTCACGGTACGAGCTATCCGTGGTGCGGATAATGTGATGGCTGACATTTTGTCTAGATGCCCACATGACTCCAACTAATACTTCTGTCCTATATTTCTATATATTACAGAGTCATAACACACCTATATTTCTACAATAGATTAGCACATCTGTACTTACTTTATATGTACACACTATCGTGCTTTGTTGTCATCTTCTTCTGTTCGTTTTTTAAATGATAGAGGAGGACTGAGTAGTTAATATAAGGGCCGTTAGTTTACTAAACAGCCACAATTATTAATAATGTATTGTACCTTATGAAGCATATTAGTTATTAATTAGCATTATATTGCTTGTACTTTCTCAGAATGTCATTGTTGAGCTGAGGACTTACCTTACGAGTTCTAGATTGTGTACTTACCCTCGGAATACCAGAGCATATGTCCTGGATCGTCATGTAGTTTAACTTTACTATGTACTTATGTCATTACATGTCAAAGAATGTACTATTTAAATTTTCCTATCAGATTTGTACATCCATTTTTAAAGACAATATTAGAGTATGCTGTTTAATGATGATTATAGTAACTTGCATACGTATATTGTGTTTACATGCTAACGTGATGTGTGTTGGTGACACCTCCCCGATGTGAATATTTTTTGAGACATATTTATTTTTTGTTGAGGTATATCCTCACCAGACACTCTATAATTAGCCTATTGTTTGGCAATTTAATTAATTATCAGCGCATAATTCGTGCGTTTTGAGCCGCTTATCGCTTGCTCTTTGATATTGAAAAAAAAAAAATATGTTCCACATTTTTTTTTTTATCGGGAGGAGGTGGTGATATGTTGCGTGATAAATTCTCGCAACATCGTTTTATTTCAATATCTGTTTTATAACGCAAGGGCAACAACTGCTTGAAATCTATAGTCACTTTTCTCGGTAAGCATTTGTCTTCTCGCGTTAGTATCGAATGCAGTTAACTTTTGAGCTGTGGTCATTTTTGCGCTGGACTGCGCATGACTTGTCTTGTTGTTTGGTCGATCGGTTTCCGCCCACCACTAGTGGGAGTGAGCGATTTGGAATGGCGAAAGAGATGCCTCGTTGAAGAGGGGATCTCCGCTATTTTTTGTTCTGTCAGGGATGTGTAGTCCTCTTATGGATATTTCGTTTATTCGGGATAATACCTCTAGTGTATTTGCACATGCCGGGAGGCGTGATATTTCTGTGTATTTCATGAAAGCAAGGTAAATTGACTTTTTCATTAACTCTATTGATTTTGGGTCGTGAGCGATTTCGATTCATAGCCTGTCTGCGAAAGTCGTCGTCACGAGATGTTTTTTCCCAGCTCACATGTCGCTGCATTGTACTGCATCGGTTGATGCAGGTACCAAGGACCATTACTTGCTACTTTGTTAAATGAACTAGGTTTAGAAAACCTTTATTATCTAGAGGATATTCTTGAGGACATTATTTATACTTCGGCAGACGTGTCTGTCTTGCTGAAGTCAAACTAAGGAGAGTGAACTGATCTCATACATCTGGTTATCTCCTGGCTGTTATAGAAAAGGATGGAGTTTTTCACCTGACTACATTTACAGCACTTTGAAATATAACATGCATCTGACTCATCATTGTAATGCTGTCTACCGTTTATTGCTGTATTGAATGTTGCTGTGATAATGACTGTTTGATGTGCCTACACATTTGCGTAACCATTTTGTCACTGTGGCGTCCACAATAAATAATGAAGAAAAACGTCAACGGCTGTTTCAAGACTCATTGACTTTATACGCTTTCTTCATCTCAGGAAAAAGTCGAGGTTCTTCGCCGTCGTGCTAACCGCGATGGCCCCCTAGATTCCGATCTAAGTTTGACTCAGGCTGCTCGCATGAGGATGCGAAATCTCTGCGAGAAACTAGCTTCATTATCTGGGAGTTCCCCTGATTCCTCAGATCGTATACCACACTCTACGTTGATTCTGAAGACCAACCTGGCTTTGATGGGACCGCTCTTCCGAGAAACTTTGGCAACTCCCACTAGGCGGGGTGACAGCAAGGTAAGCAAAATGAACTGCTGTTAATTGCTCTAGAAACAGGAGTGAGTCTCTGGCCACGTCCCCTTTTGGGCCGTCGTTAAGAAAATGATTGCCATTAATCGTTCTCAGAGGTGGCAATGGGCGTGATTTAACCTGCCCCTATGACAAAGCGAAATCCCAGGATGCATGCCTGCAACTGTCTACATATTTAATGAGCAAACGTGGGGAAGATTTCCAGGTTGGCGATAAAACGACAACAAATGTTCAGGGGTTCTGAAGTTATATGAGGGAAATACCCTATCATCTCAATAATTCAGGGTCAGCTGAGTTCGTCCATCACACTGTATAATCCAGGAACAGAGTGTGAAATGTAAATATAAGTGTTTACAAGTTTATATATTTGGAATCTTTATTCATTTTCCTATGAATCCATGCTGGGCATTAATTTGTACATTTGATTGTTATGAAATTCATTCCATTCTGTGCAGGCAAGGGAGAAAACCAAAAATGCAACCAATAAAAAAATTCATTCACACTATCCTCAGTATCTGGTATGTCCACCGTACGCTTGCAAACAAGCTTGGCAGCGGCTCCGCATGGAACGTACAAGTCTCTGAAAGAAATTCCGGGGAAACAAGTCCCATTCACGTGTAAGAGCAGCTTCGAGCTGTTGCAAATTAGCTGGAGAACCTTGCCTGTAGACTCTGCGTCCAAGCTCGTCCCACAGATGTTCTATAGGGGACATGTCTGGTGGTAGGGCAGGCCAATCAATAGTCACAATGTTCTGCTGCTGTAGATATTGCAGCGTAATGCATGCAGTGTGAGCACGTGCGTTATCCTGCTGGAGAAGCTGCAAGTCTGGATAATTTGTGAACGCAGGAGCAACCAATGCATCCAGAACCTCATCTCGATATGTCACAGCATTAACATTTCCACGGAAGACGTGAAGAGGCAAGCGATGGTGAAAACTGAATCCTCCCCAAATGTGAATACTGCAACCTCCAAATCGGTTGTGCAGACAAACACAGCAATCTGCAAAACGCTCTCCACACCGTCGCCAAATCCGCATACGTCCATCGGCAAAGGATATGTTGAATCTGCTCTCGTCTGTGAATAGGACAGCATTCCACTGCAGTCTAGTCCATCTGACATGTTGCTCTGCCCATTGCAGGCGCTGCTGACGATGTCTGTGAGTCAAGTTTGGCCCAACATAAGGTCGTCTTGCAGTAAGGCCTGTATCTCTGAGTCGTCGTATGACTGTCATTCGAGAGACTTGCCCACGTCTACCCACTATTGCTCTTGCTGTTTGACTTGCCGGGAGAGAACGATTCCTTAGGTGACTCAGCACAATATGACGATCTTGCGCAGGGGTAGTAACTCGTGGTTGGCCACTCCGAAGTCTATCCCGGGCACTGCCAGTGGTTCCGTAACGTTCATTGAGACGTACAATAAAGCTATGGTGGCAATTCATCCTTCTGGCAATGGCCCGCGAGCTCATTCCAGTCTCCAACATACCAATGGCTCGTTGGCGGTCGTTTTCAGATAGTCTTGGCATTTCAATCACATGTACTGGGTGTCTTGTCTCAACGGCCTTTTTATACCGAGTATACTGCCACAACGCGTACACATTTTCAAGGTCATAGCTGTTGGGAATCGTGTTGCACGCGTAACTTTCATTGTTTTCATGTAGTCTGTACACAAACCCGTGGGTTGAATCATGCACTTTCCCTTCCAGCAGCCATTCGCTCTCTACTTCATGACAAACACGGGGAAAATCCATTCCCACACTTTTTTTTCCAGCTTTTCGGCATCAGTATATATAATAGTGGTGCGTTTTTAATGTGCTTCAGTATATATACTCTCTGGAAAATAGTTACGATCAACAAAGAAAAGCGTTCAAATGACGGTGTTCATGAACAGTTTGATTACTCTGTATAATGGAAAGAAACCAAAAACACTCTAAGAATATACTTATATCTGCTCATATGGGAACGGAAACAGCACACAATAATTAGAAACCCGTCAAGTTTGACGGGTTATTGCTAGTAATAACATAATTATTGATTTTCCTTACGTATAAGTTGTCTCATATCTCAAACATAGCTAGAAATTATTGTGATTCTCTCCTGAAGTCAAACCCGAGACGTTGCTAATCATTTAGCCTATCGTATTCTGTTTTGTTAGCAAAACGTAATTTCATCCACTCAACCTGCACTGAATTTCCCCCTGCAGTAAGGATTTTCTAATCTTCTTTCTTTAATGAGACGGCCACAGTATGTGGTTTCCTTTCTCTTGAAATGTTCTTTTAATGCTTAATTTTTTTTTATTGTTGTTTACACAGCTTTTCATTATTCCCTTTTTGCTGACAACGTATGCCTAATTTGTTTTCATCAAATTATTATGTATTGTTATTTTTCATAACATATTTGTAGTTTTATTTTGCCCAGAAGCTATTTGATAAGGTGGATTTAAGCTGAAATGATAACTTGCCACCCCTATCGACACCTGGTATTAAAGTGCAAGATGTAGGTGTCTTCTCTGATTTAGAATGTTGCTGTGTGTGTTGCAGTAGAACAGTTCACAGGGTACACCACAGGCAACATGACGTGTAGAGTCATAGAAATGGTAACTTCGCTTTAGGTTTATACCATTTATTGCACGCCACAAAACAGTCATGATATTTATGTCATCACCAGCATAGTATAACGAATGCAGCATTCAAAATCATATTAACTGATAGTCATGTAGGATTCAATACTCAATAGTTGTATTGTAAACAGATATCATAAAGTTCTGGTTCGTGAAGCTGTATAAATAATAAATATAACTTCTGCAACAGTGTCAGCTGCAGATCTTCAATGTTCATAAACAACAATAAATGCTCCCTTTCTGATGCTAGCAGATCAGATGTATACAATAAGTCCGTTTACTGTCTGCACGTGAATAGCATACTGGGCATACAGGTCAAACCGACCTTTATAACGTTTCTAAGTCTAACCATCTGACTTGGACGTGATCTCTGATATAACGAATCCTGGAACACAGACAATAGTCTTGTTGGTCTAGAGCGACCCATATATATATAACTAGTTCAGGTATAAAGATACCGGTGGCGAAAAACCTAGTCAAAGTACCTCTCCATATTGAATCACACAGGCGAGCAAGGAGCGACAAAATGACGAACTTCTAGATGATAGCAAAAAGTTCGATACAAGAGGAATTACCTTTCTTCGGAAATCAACCACGAACATATGCCTCCAGGCAGGCTTGAATAATACTGGGAAATAGTCTAGTTAGTTAACTAACTCACAAAGACAATGTATTTCCCTCAGAAAATCACAAGACGCAGGTTGCGTCCGCTCGCTACTCAGACCATTTCTAAACTGCCCCGAGCTGGGCGGAACACACAGAACGAACTCCCAGTTTTTGACATGCGCAGAACTCATCTACGTGAGTATCAATTCACACAAAGCGATTTTAAGAACATTCGAGATAAAAGTCTTACACAGTCGCGCCTTTTATGGTCATGAACAGAAGCGTTAAGACAGGTTTCAGACATCTACAACAGTTGACTGATACTACCAAATAAGGAGATATGGTCACGCTTCGTTCAAGAAATTATAGACCGAACGTGTCTCTATACAAGAGAAGGCAAACTCCTAAAAAATTGTAGTCTCAATATCTCGGGGTTATGTCCCTTTGACTGTAAAAAAACATAATACACATTTCAGTCAAAAAATGATCATACATACGAAAAATGATCATACAAAGACTTTGGAAAAAGTAATTATTTGTGCGTAACATTACCGCACCCTCCCGGGAAAAAAAAATGAAACATTTTTTTTTTTAAATCCTGGAGCCGGAAAAATCTAGGCTCCTAACGCACGTATGATGCGCGGATATATACCTAACAAAATAGCTCAACACTTGGAGCGAAACTGAGATCATATCCCAGGTCCTTAGAGAAAAAAATTTATCTAAGTATTCGCGTATATATTCCAGGAAGGTGCCACCAACACACGCCACAATGATGGCAACATCATAATAAAAAACAAATTATTCTAATACCAATATATGAAATTAAATATATTATTATGATATCATATAATGTGTTGTGCAAACAGCGGTGTAATATATTAATATACCGCACTATTTTATTACATTATATAATGCATCAGTAATTAATAAGTAATACAATGTTGTTCTTTGTTGACATAAACAAGCAATAGAAGATGTGGACATCATCCGCTCCCAATCTAGGACAGGACTTGATATCCTCAAAGTTCCACAATGGACATAATCTCGCAGACTTCAATGATGTGCTGCGAAAATATCAATAACACAAATCTTAAAGACAACTGGTAAATCTCTTAATACAATTATGCAAATATATTATGTAAATGTGGCCGAGTGATCTTTTGGCCCGTATATCACTAACTAAGCCTTCTTAGATAATTACATGGTACAATGTTATAAATTTCCCTCAAAAAAAAAAGTGAGAAAAAAATCTACTAACATGTCATTATAATATTGGACTGTATATCAGGAAATATATATATATATGACAGAAGAATCATGTGGAATCGTGTGGGCATCTGGACAGAATGTCTGCCATTACATTGTCCGAACCACGGATAGCTCGAACCGAGAAATGAAATGGTTGAAGAGCTATGGCATAACGAGTGGACCTCGAGCTCTTCAAGTTTTTGCTCTGAATAGCAGTAAGCGCTTTCTGGTCGGTTTCCACAATGAAATGTGCGCCTAGAAGAAATCTTTGTAACTTCAGAATAGACCATACCATAGCCAATAACTCACGGTCTAAAACCGAGTAATTCTTTTCTGCAGCATTTAATTTCCTAGAGATATACATCACCGGATGCAGAGTATCAGAATACTCCTGCATTAGTGCCGCCCCAATCCCAGTTGACGAGGCGTCACTTCGAAGAACAAAAGTCTTCTCAATAGTAGGTAACCTAAGAATAGGTGGAGATGAAAATAGGGCTTTAACCTGGTCCAATGAGGATTGACATTCTTTAGACCAGCGGATCAGATTAGGCGACCCTTTCTTCAATAAAGTAGAAAGCGGTGCCATAATGGAGGACAGATTCGGAATGAATCGTCCGTAGAATTGGATCAAACCTAATAGACTCCTTACTTGTTTCTTCGTTTTAGGGACCGAAATGTTAAGTATTTTTGAAACATTGTGGTCCTCTGTCTTTAAAAGACCACGACCAACACGATGACCTAGGAAAGAAATCTCACTAAATCCTATAAAGGCTTTAGAGGGTTTTGCAGTCAAGTTATACTCGCGAAGAGTAGACAGTAATTCGTATAAACCCAAATAGTGATCTTCCCAGGAATCACTGAATAGACAGATATCATCTAGGTATGCTATGACATCTGTACGATATGCGAGAATTCGCCGCATCATGCGTACGAATGTAGCAGGGGCGTTCATAAGACGAAAAGGCATGAAATTCCATTGGAATAAACCCCTAGGTGTAGAAAAAGCTGTAAAAGGTTTGGCACGTTCAGTTAGCGGGACTTGCCAATAACCTTTAGACAAATCTAGTTTGGTAAAGAATCTAGAATTAGAAAGTTTATTGAGTAGCTCTTCTAATGAAGGCATAGGTTCAGCATCGAACTTCGTAACTTGGTTCAATTTGCGATAATCTACGCAAATGCGAATGTTATTATCCTTCTTTCGAACAATAACCATAGACGAAGAGTATGCTGAAGTGGATGGTTCAATGATTTCCAAACGTATCATTTCATCCAATTCTTTTTCGACTTGAGACTGGAAATGGATAGGTATTGGATAGGGTCTGACTCTGATAGGATTATGATCAGTTAGCACAATGTCATGTTCAATGACATGTGTGTGTCCCGGGATGTCTGTAAGAACATCCTGAAATGTTTGCAACATCGAAGAAACTTGTCGATGTTCCTCAGCGGAAAGATTTGGAGAAACGGTCACGTTTTTCCAAGATTCCGTAGAATAAAGTGGGACCATAGAAAGAGGAAGATTGACATCAGAAAAAGTAGTTTCCTCATCCTGTATAACTGACAGAGATGAGTACTGACCATGAGGTACTTGAGAATTGTCCGTTGCCTGGAAAATAGGCTGCAAATAGTCAGGTCTTTCATAAAATTCCGTGAGCATATTTATGTGGAAAGTTTTATTTTTCCATCAATATCGACAACATAGTCGACATCAGAAATTTTGGAGACTATTGCATATGGACCTTTCCATGCAATTAGAAGTCTGTTCTCCCTTGAAGGAAGTAGAACGAGAGCTTTGTCACCTGGACAAAGTTGTCGTAGACATCTATTCTTATTTGCAAACTGCCTTGCCTTTTCTTTAGCAAATTCGGAAGACGAAGTTGCTAGTTTGCATGCCTCGATGATCTTTTGCCTAAGAGCAATGACGTACTCATAAGAAGATTGAGTCTCATCGCTAATATTATCGGCAGTGATTAGATCGTGAAGTAAGACATAGGGCCGCGCGGTTGCGCGCCAAAGACAAGTTCAAAAGGGGAAAACCCCGTATGTTCATTGGGGACCTCTCTATACGCAAAGAGAGCCGCGGGTAAGACCCTGTCCCAATCCTGAGGATGATCCTCAGTTATTTTACCAAGTAAAGTTTTCAGAGTCCTATTTAAACGTTCGACCAACCCATTAGACATTGGGTGATAGATACTGCTGAGAGACCTTTTAATGTGTAGCATAGACATTACCTGTGACATAGTGTCTGATATAAGTTGAGTGCCATGGTCTGACAATATTTCTCCGGGAAAACCCAAGCGAGAAAATATCAGCCAAAGAGCGTCTGCGATGTCAGCAGTTGAGATGCTCTTGAGAGGTATTGCCTCTGGCCAACGTGTGCACATATCGACACATGTAAGAATAAATTGATGTCCTCTAGCTGACTTAATTCTAAAAGGACCGATAATATCTATTGCCATTTTTTGAAAAGGGCGAATAGGAATGTCAGCAGCCTGGATAGGCGCAGCATGTCGTGGTCCTTTAGATTTGACCTCCTGACATACTTTGCAAGAGCGACAGTACATTCGTATGTCCTTGCTCACAAATGGCCAAAAGAAAGCCGCAAGAACCCTCGACTTTGTACGGGAAAAACCCATATGTCCAGCACATTGCGAGTCATGAGCATGTTGCAATATTTGCAATCTCATGCTCTTAGGCACAAGAATTTGTGAATGAGTGGACGTAGTCGAGTCTTGTACTATACGTACAAGTACGCCGTTCTTCATAGAAATCCAAGACTTTCTATTAGTATTTTGATTAGGATCACCTTTTTTTGCTAGAATGAAGAATTTTTGTAAAGAAGGATCTTCTTCTTGCAATTTGATAAATGAGTCACGTGTAATAGTCAAGTGACTATCTTGGTCATTTACTTCATCATTATTAGTTAATGAAGTTTGAGGTGGATCCAGAGCATGTGCTCTTGTGACCACCGCATTGGTAGCTTCAATGTTTTGCTCTTCCCAAACAGCGATCTGCTGTGGGGTACATTCCCTAACTCCGTGAATACGACCAATAATAAGGTCCGCAATAGGGTTTGGAAGTAGACACGCGTGGACCTCTCCCGTGAAGAAAGGAGTAGCAATATGTATTATGGCAGTAGGATATTTTTCCAACGTGCCACCAAATGTGACACATTTGATGACCTTTCCTGTAGCACAGGATGGATCTACAAGAGATTGCCTAACGCCGACAGTAGTACATCCAGAATCAAACAACACCGAGACTGGATTACTATTTACAAGCCCCTTATGTAATATAAGAGAACCTCTCCCATCATGAGCAACATTAGCAGGAAGAGCGGGCAAAGGATGACCACAGCTTAGAGTACTAACGGTCTTCGGATCAAATAAAGTACTGCATTGGATACATTTATTTGCCCTACCAAAATCAAAAGATGAGCATCCGATAGCATTATGGTCTTTATCATTATTAACCTGCTTATCTGCTCCCTGAGATTCTTGTTGAACAGCGTTTGTCTGTTGATATTTTTTTCTCTTATGTTGCGATCTACCGCGACCATTATTGCCTCTGCAATTATCATTAAAGTCCCTACTGTAATTTTTTATCCTGGTTTGAGTTCCAGTTTCCATAACTGTCATTACCATCTCTATGCTGTTGAGAACCTCTATTATCTTGGTATTGAGGTCTCTGCGAAAAATATTTCCCTCTATGCCGATTACCTTTGTGGAAATTTCTAAAGTTAACCGGAGTAGAATAACGTGTAGTATTAGGATGTCTCCAGTTCTGGGAAGAAGAATCACCCTGGAATTGATTACTATGATTCTGGGCATAATTACGGTTACTCTTTTTATTGAAATTTTGCTGGCTACCCTGAAATTTACGCATAAAATTTGGGCCATAAGGTGCTGCCGAAGCAACTGGCAGACCTTCTTTCACCTTAGAGTTGCTAATGGTTATGTGCGGATGCGCAGTAACATACTGGCTACAGTATTCTTCCATTTCTTTTATGTTTTTAGGCTTACGCTCATGAAGAAAAGAAAGAAAAGCTTCATTAACAGAAGACATGACCTTGTCTCTAAGTAGTAAGTCCATGAGGGCTTCAAATGTACTTTCTGTCTTAGACAACTCAACCCGTCGTAAAAAAGTAAGACGTATGCTTGAGATGAATTCAGAGAATTCAACTCCAGTTTCTGGTAACATGTTTTTAAATTTAAGACGATATCCGTCCTCGTTAAGTTGGTACTTCTTTAACAATGCCGCCCTGACAACCTCATAGTTGTTTTTGTCAGGCACATCCCATACTGGCATTAAACAAAAATGATAAGGTGGATTTAAGCTGAAATGATAATTGCCACCCCTATCGACACCTGGTATTAAAGTGCAAGATGTAGGTGTCTTCTGTCCTCAGGACATTGAAGACGAATGTTGCTGTGTGTGTTGCAGTAGAACAGTTCACAGGGTACACGACAGGCAACATGACGTGTAGAGTCATAGAAATGGTAACTTCGCTTTAGGTTTATATCATTTATTGCACGCCACAAAACAGTCATGATATTTATGTCATCACCAGCATAGTATAACGAATGCAGCATTCAAAATCATATTAACTGATAGCATTAGTCTTATCTGACACCTTATTTGCATCATTAGCATTCATTCATTTCATTCATAACCCTCCACTCCCAAAGGAGCATAGGCCTTCAACAAACACATGCCAAGTCCTCCTGTCACGTGCCATCATCTCAAGTTCTTTCCATGTTCTCCTCATCATTTTCACCTCTGTTTCCAACTCTCTTCTCCATGTACTTCTTGGTCTTCCTCTGCCTCTCTTGCCCTGGGGGGGTTCCAGAACAAGGACTGCCTTGTAATGCTATCAACAGGTTTCCTCAGTGTGTGTCCTATCCATCGCCATCGTCTTCTTCTCATCTCTTGTTCCACTGGCACTTGTCCAGTTCTTGTCATCAGTTCCACATTGGTAACCTTGTCATACCATTTTAATCCCTCTATTCTACGCAAGCACCCATTTATGAAAGTCTGTAGCTTTTTGGTTGTTGTCATTGTTGTTCTCCATGTCTCCGAGCCATACAATAGGACTGACTTCACATTTGAATTTGAAGATTCTTATTTTCGTGTTGGATCCGATTTCTCTTGATCTCCATATATTTCCCAATGCAATGAAAGCTCCTCTTGCTTTTTGTATTCTTATTTTGATATCGCTGTCTGTCCCTCCAGCTTTGTCTATATTACTGCCAAGATATGTGTATGATTCTACATCTTGTATTAACGTTTCTTCAAGTTCAACCCTGTTTTCATTACCTGCATTTATTCGCATTATTTTTGTCTTTTCCCTGTGTATTTTCAGACCCAATTGCTGTGACCTCTCATCGAGTGTTTTCAATTTGTCCTGCATCTGATTACGGTTATGGGACAGGAGAGCCAAATCATCAGCAAAATCCAGATCATCCAACTGCTTAGTCAGAGTCCACTGGATTCCATTTCTGTTGTGTGTTGTCGATGATCTCATAACCCAATCTATTGCCAGCAAGAAAAGAAATGGAGACAAGAGGCATCCCTGTCGCACTCCTGTTCTTATCCAAAATGGTTCTGTAAGCTGTCCTTCATGAAGAACTCTGCACGTCATGTCTTCATAGGTTTTCTTTATTAAATTAATGATTTTCAGGGGAACTCCATAATGCCTCATCAATTTCCAAAGTGATTCTCTGTCCACACTGTCAAATGCTTTTTCGTAGTCCACAAATCCGATGTATAGTGGTGAATTCCATTCCAGACTTTGTTCAACTATTATTCTCAAAGTGGCTATCTGGTCTGTACATGATCTGTTTTGTCGAAAACCTGCTTGTTCATCTCTCAATTTCTTGTCTATGGACTCCTTTAATCTCTCAAGGATAATCCTGTTCAATACCTTTCCTGGCACTGATAGTAACATTATTCCTCTATAATTTGTGCACTCTTGTAGATTTCCCTTCTTAGGCAACTTAACCAGATATCCTTCCTTCCATTCTGCTGGTATCTCTTCTTTTTCCCAGACTTTACCAAGTAATTTATATAACATCTCTGTAGCCGTGTCGATATCTGCTTTGATGGCCTCTGCTGGAATGCCATCAGGTCCAGACGCTTTTCCATCTCTTAGAAGCTTTATGGCTTTCTTTATTTCTTCCTTCGTTGGTCTTTCACCGTTAATTTGTAGCTCTTCTTCTGCTGGCTGGATGTCCGGCGGGTTTTGTGGAGCTGGTCTATTGAGAAGGTCCCCAAAATATTCTGTCCACCTCTTCATTTGCTCTTGTATATTGCTGAGCAGTTTCCCATTCTTATCTTTTATGAGGCAACTTGTTTGCTTGTATTTCCCTGTTAGCTTCTTTGTGCTGCTATACAGTTCTCTCATATTTCCTTTGGCTGCAGCATCTTCTGCCTCTCTTGCCAACTCCTCAATATACTTCCTCTTGTCTCTTTTGATACTTCTTTTTACTTCTTTGTTTGCTTCTGTGTACACTTCTTGATCCTTGGCTTTGGATCTTCTGGTTTTTCTTGTGTTTTCCTCCGATTTCTTGTTTTTTCTATCTTTTTTCTTATTTATGGTTTCTGTTGTTATCCATGCTTTTTGTTGTCTTTCCCTTTTCCCAGTATTTCTTCACATGTCTCCTTCCATACCGTTTTGACCTGCTGCCAATAGTCTTCTGTATTCTCTACATCTTCCAACTGTTGGAGCACTTGGAATTTGTTGGATACTGTGACCGCAAATTTGTCTCTTGTTTCTTGATTTCTTAGCTGTCCTACATTAAACTGTTGTCTATAATTTTGCATTGTTGCATATCTCTTGAGTTTCATTTTTACTTTGGCTATCAGAAGATGGTGATCTGATGCCACATCTGCTCCTCTATATACCTTTACATCCTGCAATGATGATCTAAACTTCTTCTTTATGCATATATGATCGATCTGAGTTTCTGTTCTATGGTCTGGTGATATCCATGTTGCCTTGTGTATTCTCTTATGTGGAAACATGCTTCCTCCTATAGCCAGTTGATTTGAAGCACAGAAGTTTGCGAATAGTTCTCCATTTTCATTCATTACTCCTAGCCCATGTTTTCCCATGACTTCTTCAAATCCAGTATTGACTGTACCTATCTTTGCATTCATGTCACCCATCAAAATTGTGATGTCTCTTCTTTTTACTTTATCCATAATTTCCTGTAGTTTAGTATAAAATGCTTCTTTCACAGACTCTTCTTTGTCATTAGTTGGTGCATAACATTGGATGACATTGACATGAATTTTCTTTTTAGCTGTTTTGAAAATAGCTGTTATTATTCTGGGTCCCACAGCTTCCCATTCAATGGGTGCTTTCTGTGCTTCTTTAGATAACATAAGAGCTACCCCTTCACTGTGGTGTGAACTTTCGTCTTCGTGTCCTGAGGACAGCACCAATTCACCTGTGATGAGTTTCTTCCTGTCTACCCCCTTCCACTTTGTTTCACACATTCCCAGAACCTCGATTTTGTATTCCCTCATTTCTGCTGCTACTTGTGCCACTTTCCCTTGTTCGTTCAATGTCCGAACATTCCAGGTGCCAAATCTGGAAGTTCTCCTAGAAGAAAGAAGGTTAGTCAGCAACACAGACTCCTTTCGGCTTTCTCTGTGTTGCACATTTACCATACGCCTCCAAAGCGAGAGGACCTTCCCTGTCTTGGATGGCTGTGTAAACATTATTTTCTTTATTTGACTTGTCCATATTTGTTTTTTTGTGGTTTAAATTTTTACCATTTACAGGATGGGGTAATTATGCCCATACATCCTTAGGGCCTTAACGACCATGCTGGTAGATTACAGTTTAAATCCTTAGCATTAGCTCCCCTTTCTGACCCCGGTAACTTATTTGCATCATTAGCATTACCAGCGTTCAATAACTTTAACTTCTCTAACTCTAAAGCTATGAGTTTTTCTTCATGCTCCATTTTTGCTTTTCTCTTTCAGCTTCTCATTGTAACCTTCTTTCTTCAGCCTGTAACTTTCTTTCTTCAGCCTCAGCCTGTAACTTTCTTTCTTCAGCCTGAGCCTGTAACTTTCTTTCTTCAGCCTCAATTTCAAGTCTCTTATTTTCAGCCTCTTTTTCAAGTCTCTTATTTTCAGCCTCTTTTTCAAGTCTCTTATTTTCAGCCTCTTTTTCAAGTCTCTTATTTTCAGCCTCAGCCTGAAGTCTCTTCTCCTGAGATTCTGCTTCTCTTTTTTTTTTTGTTTTTTCCATTTCCATTTGTAATCTCTTTTCCTCCACCTGCATCTGCAGTTTCTTTTGTTCTATTTCAGCATCTATTCTCTTTTGTTCAGTTTGTTCTTTCATTTTCTTTTCTTCCGACTTCAATGCCTTGGCATATTGAACAGTCGCAAATTCTTCTAATTTATCACCTGTCTTCCCAAGGGCTTTACCCTGCTCAATAAAGTACTCAAATGTAGACATGATGTCTAAAATGTGAGTACAGAACCTGAAATAATTAATTATCTTATTTCAATCTTAATAGCAACAAGACTTAATAAAGTGCTTGTATAATCACTATGTTTACTCCAATCTCTGTGGGAAACAAGACTTGACACCAACTTGTATTATCAAATGTATAATAATATCACAAGTCACCTCTTAATTATCAGTGCACTACACAAATCAGTGCATAACCATCAGTTATTTATCATAACTGCACTACAATAGTGCATAAGCAAAAAAACCACCAGTTAGTTATGATAAGTGCACTATAGACCAATAGTGCATGAGCATATATGTAACAATAGTGAAAGCTAACTATGCAAGAACTATGCAAACAATAACAAGACAATGTAAACAATAACAAAGGTCACCAACAATGTAAACAATAACAAAGATCAAAGTCAATGTAAACAACAACAAAGATCAAAGTCAATGTAAACAACAACAAAGATCAAAGTCAATGTAAACAATAACAAAGATCAAAGTCAATGTAAACATTCGCATAAGTCAAATAAATAAACAGCGAAACTAAAAAGAAATGTGATGACAAAATGCGAAGATATGACAAACAAATGACGCTACAGTGTATACACAAAAATTTACGTAAAGAACTGAATAATAGAAAAGAGGAGACCTACAAATACAAACAATGAAATCGAAACTAAAAAACAGAAAGAAAGAGAGAAAAAAAATATACAAAAAAACGAAAATAAAGCACAACTCGTCACAACTAAACAGATATAGCAACGATTGTCGCTAGCAAATTTCACAGTAGGAAATTCGCACAGTCCCTAACGAAAACGCTAACAGTAGAACCTCTGTGACGTGGTATCTTCTACTGAAAGACACCGCCCAACCGAGAAAACCCACTGAAATATAAACATATAAATATACAAATACAAATAACATATAACATGTAGCAAATAGCAAAAAGTGTGAAAGAATTTAGAAGGCTCAGCTAGAACATAAGGGCACAGTTCACAAACAAAACAGGCCACTTAACTTCTATGTATCCAAAACGTCAGCACAGTTCAGAACAGGATGTGATCAGCATTCTTAGGACAATGATCCAACGTTGATCCATATCTGCTCTCGTAAACTGCCATGACGAAGGAAATGAGCTTCTGACAGGAAACAGCTTCTGAACTTGACCTTCTGAATTCTACAAATTGACTTGAGCACTTGACCTTCTGAATGTTATAAATTGCTCAAACCGGCACTTGACCTTCTGAACCCGCAACAGTACGTCTGAGACCGGAACAGTTGTTACGGCACTTGTCCTTCTTCCTAACAGATCAGGAAAACTGCCAACTTGACTAGTTGTAGCAACGCCGAGCGGGTATTTTGAAAAATTTCAACAACTTTCAGCAATGCCGGGTCTTTCAAAAAAATTTCATCAAAGTAGAATTTTCTTGAAACTGAACGTTGAAACTGTAATGTTGAAAGCTTGATGATGATGTCTGGGTTTGTTGACCCCCTTGATAGCTGGTATCAGAGTAAACCAACATATGGCCACCAAAAATGATAAGGTGGATTTGAGCTGAAATGATAACTTGCCACCCCTATCGACACCTGGTATTAAAGTGCAAGATGTAGGTGTCTTCTCTGATTTAGAATGTTGCTGTGTGTGTTGCAGTAGAACAGTTCACAGGGTACACCACAGGCAACATGACGTGTAGAGTCATAGAAATGGTAACTTCGCTTTAGGTTTATACCATTTATTGCACGCCACAAAACAGTCATGATATTTATGTCATCACCAGCATAGTATAACGAATGCAGCATTCAAAATCATATTAACTGATAGTCATGTAGGATTCAATACTCAATAGTTGTATTGTAAACAGATATCATAAAGTTCTGGTTCGTGAAGCTGTATAAATAATATATATAACTTCTGCAACAGTGTCAGCTGCAGATCTTCAATGTTCATAGACAACAATAAATGCTCCCTTTCTGATGCTAGCAGATCAGATGTATACAATAAGTCCGTTTACTGTCTGCACGTGAATAGCATACTGGGCATACAGGTCAAACCGACCTTTATAACGTTTCTAAGTCTAACCATCTGACTTGGACGTGATCTCTGATATAACGAATCCTGGAACACAGACAATAGTCTTGTTGGTCTAGAGCGACCCATATATATATAACTAGTTCAGGTATAAAGATACCGGTGGCGAAAAACCTAGTCAAAGTACCTCTCCATTTTGAATCACACAGGCGAGCAAGGAGCGACAAAAATGACGAACTTCTAGATGATAGCAAAAAAGTTCGATACAAGAGGAATTACCTTTCTTCGGAAATCAACCACGAACATATGCCTCCAGGCAGGCTTGAATAATACTGGGAAATAGTCTAGTTAGCTAACTAACTCACAAAGACAACGTATTTCCCTCAGAAAATCACAAGACGCAGGTTGCGTCCGCTCGCTACTCAGACCATTTCTAAACTGCCCAGCTGGGCGGAACACACAGAACGAACTCCCAGTTTTTGACATGCGCAGAACTCATCTACGTGAGTATCAATTCACACAAAGCGATTTTAAGAACATTCGAGATAAAAGTCTTACACAGTCGCGCCTTTTATGGTCATGAACAGAAGCGTTAAGACAGGTTTCAGACATCTACAACAGTTGACTGATACTACCAAATAAGGAGATATGGTCACGCTTCGTTCAAGAAATTATAGACCGAACGTGTCTCTATACAAGAGAAGGCAAACTCCTAAAAAATTGTAGTCTCAATAACTCGGGTTATGTCCCTTTGACTGTAAAAAACATAATACACATTTCAGTCAAAAAATGATCATACATACGAAAAATGATCATACAAAGACTTTGGAAAAAGTAATTATTTGTGCGTAACACTATTTTTATAAGTTTTATCACCAAAACCTATTGAAATTTAACTATATCTTTGTTGTCTGTCGTTTATATGCAGTCAATGGCGGTTTAAGGTTGTGCGAGACATAGGCAAACGTGAACTTGTGAGGGGGCCTTTTAAATAAATTCCTGTTGTATCCTCAAGCAAATATTTGTGAGCGAGTCCCTAAAAACGCGAGGCCCTAGACCAGGGAGAGGCAAGCCAGGGGCTGTGGGGACCTACTTTAGTAACACTGATATTTTTGTAAAGAGGACTTGGCATGTGTTTGTTGGAGGCCTATGCTCCCTGGGGAGCTAAAGGGTATTGATAGATTGATTGATATGTAAGTTTCAGTTCTACCGCAAGCTCTGCTTCCTGCAACCCGATCAACAAAGCGGTGGAGAAGTAAAATTAAATACTTCACCGAATTTTAACTTCACCTCAAAGTAAAGATCACTTACACAGTTAACGAATAAAGTGAATTCTATTAAGCTAGCTTGCGGGTTTTTCACTGAGGATGCGGTGAAAATACATTTAAACCTGGGGTCACCGCGACTTTAGGTGCCGTTTTAAGAGAGCTATTCTGAAATTTACCTAGGTTAAAAATTACTTGTTGTTAAGAGTAAAATTCATAACAATGGTGCCTATTATAGATTATCTCAGCAGGGCTCTTTGTTTGTTTATTTTATACGGGTCACTGAGAAAAACAGGTGAGCGTCGTTAAGCCGATATGCTTGGGTGGCTCACGGGAAACAAGGGGAGAAGGGCTGGAGAGATTGGAGTGTGTCATGGCGAGTGGACGTAATGTGTTTGAGCTCCTGGTTGTTAAAGTGTTTAAAATGGAGTTTTATTATTACTAATACACCAAGATCTTTGGTGAGATGTATCTAGTCATCTAGTATCTAGTATCGTTTTGGACAAGAAGTATCATTGCTCAGTTTCGAGTATTGATGTGAATAAAGCTTAATGAGAAAAGGACAGCCTTCCTGACATAGACTGACTGCCTACGGCATTTTCGTCTACTGCATATGATCTGTCATTATATTGTTGGCATGAACTATTTATTTGTGGAGCTGCGTGCAGTCTTTATTATTAGATTGGACTCTACTATCAGTAAATGATGAAACTTTTCTTCTAAACTATTCAAATTATTTTCTACCTGTTAAAACTTAAGTGATTATTAAATTTTGTTATTTGTAATTTTACAAATTTAACTTCGATTTAATCCTTTTAAATGTACTGCATGTTTGTCTCAGTCAATTTACTACACACACTCTAAACAGAGCTTTACCAGAATAATAAGAATTCCACTGAGTAAATCAGAGGTGGGGGCTAAACGAGTTAAAATTAATCATTTCTTAATTCTTCACAAACGTTGTCGGCAGATTCTAGAATTAACGTGCTCAGCCAAAGCAGCATTGTTTTCGCTTATCTGAATATCTTGTGAAGACTCCCTTTGTGATAGAAGTGTCATTGCCCGTTTATCTACATCTCTGCCAAGAGTAATCTTGTGCGAAGGTAGATACCTTTGAAGGCCCATATTAGATACTCTTGAGTTTTGGTCCTGTTGGACCACTACTGCAAAGCAGGGGAGGCAATACTGTCACACAAGCTAAGTGTGCAATGCTGGGTTCTTGTAGCAAAATATGCGAGAATAAACGCTCAATTCAGTACGATTTAGGCATAAAACGATAATAAATACATTAGCCCGCATGTGTCTGACGGTTGGCATCTTCGAAGCCAGCGCTGCTTTTTGTACAGTGCTAAAGCCTATAGAACGATTTCACGGAAAAAAAGTCTGACACGCTTTAGTTTCGTTTTCGACAAAACACTACTAATAGTTAATTTTTGCCCAATCTGCTGCATACACTTTGTAGTCTAGCCTTCCAATTAACTATTGGCGAAAGCATGCCGCAATATAGTTATCTGAAGTAACACTTTCTGTCAACTTTGTAGCAAAATCAGTAGTAATCCTTACATTTTTGGTAGTATTACACGATACAATGCTAACT
Source organism: Oreohelix idahoensis (assembly GCA_024509875.1). Lineage (NCBI taxonomy): Eukaryota > Metazoa > Mollusca > Gastropoda > Stylommatophora > Oreohelicidae > Oreohelix > Oreohelix idahoensis. The sequence continues at coordinate 14,476 of JAMPIV010008201.1, read as the reverse complement.
AGTAACGCAAATTATTAACCCGCCCCGTCTACACCCCGCTTCGATGACACAGTCTGCAACGCATATATACACACTGCGAAAAAGCCAGCCAAGGCATCACCACGCAGACAATTTTATTTCCTCCTAGTGGTAGCATTTCTGACGTAACTAAAACAAGTTAGTTATTTGAAAAATACATGCTCGCAAGACGAAGGAGAGGAAAGATGGCGGACTTGTGCAAAATTTTATTTGACGATTGACATGACAAAAATTGGAAATTTTAAACCATTATGTAGTTCCCCATAAGAATTATATGGTAGTATGACGTAGAGTTAGCTGAGTAAGAATGTACTTTAAATAATATGATAGCCCCAGTATTGGAGAAGTTATTGAAGAAATACTAATATCTAAGAACACAAGACCAGGACACAAACACTGGCGTTTCCTGCCCATGTTTTTTTTTTGGTAACGTTAGGGGGACGCGAGCTGGAAAAAGAGGCAGGGAGGTACATTCAAATTCGCTTGGGGTTAACAGAGTATGAATGGGAAAGGGGAACGGTAGGAGAAATGTAATCCTAACGTAATATCTTTTTGTATTGGGCATGACTAGAGCAGACTAGCCAATCGACCACCAGTTATTCAAAATTATTTTGGGTTTTTCATTCAAACTGCTTTTGAATTCAAGTAGTAGAACGTTACGATTGGCTAGTGCTGGTAAATATTAGCAAAAGGCTTTGACTATTCATTGCCAGTTGAACTAATATTTGTATACAGATACGCTGAAAAACAGATGTGTTAATTTAAAACTTAAATAAAGAATAAATTCACAGTCTGTGCAGTCGGAGGAAGCTGAGGCCATTTCTTCTCAAAATCAGCGTCATTTGTTTATATATTTCTTGATTGTGTAAGGATATTTTATGAAATTTAATATGTTTGGTCCAACTACAAAGTTAGATACTGCTATTGGGGAAAAAGTGAAGGACATGTCGGAAGCAGACATTGTTGAGTCCACACATTAAACGGTATCTGACTGATGTATGTTGTTATAATTATGTTGACATATTATTGTATTAAAATAGTTTAGCAAGCCTCTGTGTTCAATGAGCACTGTTTAACATGCCTGAAGCAAATATAAGTGAAAAGAAAAGAAGAGAAGATCATATCACAGGAAATGTGGTTACTCCACATTATTGTATGGAGGAAAAGTATGTGAATGTACAGTGTCGTATCTACTATAAGGACTTGAGGTGTGGTCACAACCAGGTGGGAGTCCTGTACAATTCGGGGCGAGTGCATTTGTAAGGCACGCGAGGCTGACCCCATACCCACGTAGGAAATTAAGTGTTAGAAAAATTGATCACAGATAAAAGGCCAGGGTGTCCTTTTGTTGCAGAGGGTCTATGTTCCTGTTGCCGGCTTGTGACAGGAAACCTGCTGAGTGCTAATAAACTCAAACCAGTCTCCAACCAGACTTATATGCTGTCGAATATCCAGTAAGAGCTTTGGCGAGTGTTGAACTTGAAATTTCTGCAACTACCCATTGAATTATCTTACAACAAGGACTCCCAGGTGAAGAGTTAAACATCTGGGGCATCTCTGACATTTTCTTGTGTTTCAAAATATTACACAGGAATTTTATGGGGGTAGGATGAACTACAGCCCTCATATACAGTGACTCTACCGTTAGATAAATAAAGTGAACTCTGTAATATTTCATACAGGAAGGACATTTATAAATACATAATAACTTTTAGTTATTGGGCAAATTGTCTCTACATTTTTAATTGTTCTATTCTGTAAAATAACTTGTCCTTGTTTTCTAAGACCTGTCCACAAGCTATGAATGGACAGGCAAAATAAATTGTAAATATTTGTTCAAAGAAAAACTTAACTGCTAGTTATTAACTTCTTTAATAGAAACTTAAAGTGTTTGATTGTTGTGTGTACCATTCATTCATTTCTCCCCTAGACACTAGGTTACACCATACACCATACACTAGAGCCAGAAGATTGACCGTGTGAGACCTAGGGAGGTAGCGTTAGGTTCTCTGCATATAATTCATCATCATCATCTATAGAGTCAGAGGAGAGACCTACATTTGCTTGACCTCACACACGGTTATAGCAGATACCTTTTCATTCTTTTAGGATACCATCATAACCTCCCAGCAAAATCAACTTTGCTACAGTTCTCAACAAGTTTCAAAACAGGGGGAATCCCTGGAAGTGTGTGGTGATGATTTCAAGAGTCAAGGAGGATATTAAATTAGTCTCAAAGATGTAGGTTCACTTCCACATACGTATATTGTAGCATATTGCGTAGCTAGTGGTCACATAAGGATGACTCCAGATATGCCTCTATGCATGCTACCTCGTGGTAGAAGCATCATCATCCTTCTATCTGTATCTCTGCCAAGAGTAATCTTGTGCGAAGGTAGATACCTTTGAAGACCCACATGATATACTCTAGATTTTGGCCATTGTTGGACCATCACAACCGAGCAAAGGTGAGGCAACCCGTGACAAAGACTAACGAAGAGTTCTTCCTCATTGGACTTTTAAAACATTGATTGGATTTGATAATAAACATTAATTTCCATTGGACGTGAAATCATGTCTTCAGACTTCATATATCAGTCTCTATTGTTCATTTATGTTATAAGTGTTTTACAATCAGTCCAATAAGAGCTATCTTGTTCAAGTGACTGATTTGTGTGTGTGTGTGGTGTGTGTTTGTGCGTGTGTATTTGTGTGTGCGTGTGTGTGTACAGACTGTTACGATTATTCTTAATTTGTGTTTATGTCTACCACATTTTATACTTGTATTTTTTATAGCCCATTTGTTTAACGGTAGTTATGTTTGCTTTTTATTTCAACCCTTTTATTTATTGTACACTGTAGGACTTTAATAAATGATGATACGGTGGAATACAGACTTGGAAAATATGTGTAGTAAATCAATACATTTAACGGGTGTGATTCGACTTACAAACGCTTTTTGACTTACAAACAGAGTATATCGGAATGGAACCCGTACGTAAGTCGAGTACGCCGCTTGACGATGACGTAATCCCAACTAACATAATTACTGATGTATGTTACGTCGGTCGGTCACACTCAAAATAGTAACTCGCGTCAGAAGAAAAAGTGCGCAACACGCGGTGTGCAACTTGCGCAGCATGGGTGTTATATAAAACAAATACTTTGGTTTTACTTTATTTATTTTTTATTATTCTTTCACGAAATTAGTAGCACTCGACAAAGAAAAAAATTGGTGTACACCCGATGTACAAATCATGAAAACTTGAAAGTTTTTGTTAAAGCCACTTATTATCAGGGAACACTCTTTGAAAACAATCTACGCACTTTCACACGAAATTGTTGCCATCAAACAACTTTTAAATTGAATCTAAAAATAACATAATTCTTACCGTGTGTACGTTGGTCACAGCTGAGGAATGCAAATCGTGTTGAAAAATTGTATTGTTTCCATTATATATACTCTCCCGAAAAATAGTTACAATCAACAAAGAGAAAAGCGTTCAAATGAAGGTATTCATGAACAGTTTGATTACACTGTATAATGGAAAGAAACCAAAAACACTCTGAATGTACTTCTATCTGCTCATCCGGGAACGGAAACAGCACACTATAATTAAAAACCCGTCAAGTTTGATGGGTTATTGCTAGTTACATAATAAGCCAAATGTCACTAACTCCGTTGAGTTCTGCTGGGCTACAAAGAGGGCAAAGTGCAAGAATTACTGCTGAACATTTGCTTCAAAGTTGCTCAACATATGCGGAACAGAGAAAGCGCATATGGCCCCGACACCAGTACCATTCGTGGAATAGCTCTAAGGAGATTCAATAGCCTCAAACTGACTACTGCCTTCTTTGAAAACATTCAAGTGAACGTATGAGAGTGTACGAGGAAAGAAGAAGAAATGGCAGCTATTGATTTTTTCTTGAGACATATATAATTCATACTTGTCAATGGATACAGGTGAGGATGTAACAAACTGAAAATAATTTGTTACTTTTAAATGACCATTGAGAGTGTTTACTTACTTACTTACTTAGTCGTTCCCCCTTCTACCGTGAGGTGTTAGAGGTTACCATGAGTGTTTACTTACTTACTTACTTAGTCGTTCCCCTTCTACCGTGAGGTTGTTGTAGAGGTACATGAGTGTTTACTTACTTACTTACTTAGTCGTTCCCCTTCTACCGTGAGGTGTAGAGGTACATGAGTGTTTACTTACTTAACTTACTTAGTCGTTCCCCTTCTACCGTGAGGTGTAGATAGGGTACCATGAGTGTTTACTTACTTACTTACTTAGTCGTTCCTTCTTTACCGTGAGGTGTTGAGGTACCATGAGTGTTTACTTACTTACTTACTTAGTCGTTCCCCTTCTACCGTGAGGTGTAGAGGTACCATGAGTGTTTTACTTACTTACTTACTTAGTCGTTCCCCTTCTACCGTGAGGTGTAGAGGTACCATGAGTGTTTAACTTACTTACTTACTTAGTCGCTCCCCTTCTACCGTGAGGTGTAGAGGTACCATGAGTGTTTACTTACTTACTTACTTTCTTAGTCGTTCCCCTTCTACCGTGAGGTGTAGAGGTACATGAGTGTTTACTTACTTACTTACTTAGTCATTCCCTTCTACCGTGAGGTGTAGAGAGGTACCATGAGTGTTTACTTACTTACTTACTTAGTCGTTCCCCTTCTACCGTGAGGTGTAGAGGTACCATGAGTGTTTACTTACTTACTTACTTAGTCGTTCCCCTTCTACCGTGAGGTGTAGAGGTACCATGAGTGTTTACTTACTTACTTACTTAGTCGTTCCCCTTCTACCGTGAGGTGTAGAGGTACCATGAGGGTTTACTTTTACTTACTTACTTAGTCGTTCCCCTTCTACCGTGAGGTGTAGAGGTACCATGAGTGTTTACTTACTTACTTACTTAGTCGTTTCCCTTCTATCGTGAGGTTGTAGAGGTACCATGAGTGTTTACTTACTTAACTTACTTAGTCGTTCCCCTTCTACCGTGAGGTGTAGAGTTGGTACCATGAGTGTTTTACTTACTTACTTACTTAGTCGTTCCCCTTCTACTGTGAGGTGTTGAGGTATCATGAGTGTTTACTTACTTACTTACTTACTTAGTCGTCTCCCCTTCTACCGTAGGTGTAGAGGTACATGAGTGTTTACTTACTTACTTACTTAGTCGTTCCCTTCTACCGTGAGGTGTAGAGGTACCATGAGTGTTTACTTACTTACTTTATTAGTCGTTCCCCTTCTACTGTGAGGTGTAGAGGTATCATGAGTGTTTACTTACTTAGTCGTTCCCCTTCTACTGTGAGGTGTTGAATTAGAGGTATCATGAGTGTTTACCACGTTTATCTATTATGAAGTTCAACAGAGAAAAACAATTTGTTTCCTACTGAATTACAATTTTTACTTATACAAATAAGGCTATAAAACCGCGGACCTGGCAAAAAAATTTAAAAATTAGAAACCTACCCACCACAAAAATATTTATAGAATGTGTGATTCCTATACACACACATTGAGATTCTCGCCAGTGCTACGGAGCTCGTGCACTGTGCTGAGATCATCCTTGTGTGATCAAAGGGAAGAGGTACGGAGCACTAACGAGTTGTCTGCGTGCAATGAATAGTCCTTAAAACCAAATCAAACTAAACCTTATACAATATTTTACTTCACTCCCATTTGTCGCCCGAATTTTCGCCGCCGTAGGCGGACCATTTATTGTCCAAAATAGTTAATCCCGCCCTGTTTATGAGCTTCTGTGAACCTTTCGTGTTGGCTCACATATCTGGGACTCAAGCTCTTCGGTAACATATTAATAAAGGCCATCTGAAACTTTGTGAAATGGCAAGTCTGTAATCTGCCACAACACGAAACAAAAACCTCTACCGGTTTTGTAAACATAACCCTTTTGTTTGAGATGTTTTTACAACATGAGATCGATTAAATTTTCAAGAATTGGAAAGCTATGAGAACACAAAAAGGGCTTCCAGCTGTTAAAAAACACTCTTCGTTATTTTAACGAGACTTTGCGGTCTTACGAAATTGAAACCCCGTAATAAAATTAATATCTGTAAAAAATGTGTAATTGTGCGCAGAATTAGCACGCGTTTTAAATACTAAGTTTTCGTGTTTTTAACTGATTGTGCGCATCAAAAAAGTTACATTCCTGGCTCGTGAAAAATCTAGCAGGGTGTGAAAATTATAAAAAATAAGACCAGAAAATTCGAGATATTTCCACTCAAATAACGCCGTAGGACGTGCATTTAAATCGAAACTGAAACAAAGGATTTATTTGTTCAGCGCAGTCATTTTTTTTTAATTTGTTTTTGGCAGAGCATGTTCCTGCTTACAGACACATATCATAACGCCTAACAGGTGATATTCTGTGCTTGTCTGCGCGTTCGATGACGTAATGAAGTTGGTGGTGTCTGGGGCGAATGTTTTTTCCCCTAATTAAATAAAAACAGATAAAGGGCAGACTCTTAACAAAACAAAGGTCATTTACGTACAGACAGGCAGATGAATTGACGAAAACATTTGCATCATTTACATTTTCGCTCACAATGGAGCGCATATATCCGCATCCGCTGATAGCTCCTTCGCAGGAAGATTGTATCAAAGTATTCATGGAGTTCCGCAGCGGTTTATGGGGGGGGGGGGAATTTATGTTGCTGCTTTTTTAAAAAATCTTGCCCCCAATCAGGGTTGCCAGCCGATACTCCTAGGAACTTTTATTATATGTTTTACTCGCTCGCTTGTACGACATTGCCTGAGCGCAGCAAGCCGTACTACCAGGGGAGGTGGAAACTAGCAGACATCCGTCGAGGCCCGGGTCTTCACTTACGAGGGGCCGGGGGGCATCAATTCAGTCAAGGGCGCGCATGATGAATCTGTTTCACTCTTCACGCAAACTATGAGGGGAGAGGGGGCCTGCTACTATGTGAAATGTCGCTCTGATCGTGTGATGATGAATAAGCCTGCCTGAAGGATCCATTCCATTCTGTCTTTGTCTTGAGTCATAGACCCTGAACCTTTCAGTGCGTATTGACGGAGCATTACCATTCTGTCTTGGTCTTGTTCATAGGACCCCTTGAAACCTTCACGTGGTATTTGACGCCTACATGTTACCATTCTGTCTTTGTCTTGTCATAGATCCATGAAACCTTCAGTGGTATAGAAGGGCATTACACATTCTGTCTTTGTTGTTGTCATAGATCCCCTGAAAACTCTTCATGTGGGTATTGGACGGACCATTACCATTCTGTCTTTTGTCTTGCCATAGGGACTCCCCTCTTGAAAACCTACACGTTTGTATTGGACAGGACATTGCGTCATTCTGTCTTGAGTTTTGTGTTATAGACCCTGAAACCTACACGTGGTATTGACGGACCATTTACATCATATCTTCTCTTTCGTCTTGTCATAGAGCTCATGAAACCTACTCATGTTTTTAACGGACATTACCATCATTATGTTTTTGTTCTTAGTAATTTAGGACCCCTGGAAAAGTATACGAGTTATTGACGGACGATTCCCATTCTGTCTTTGTCTTGTAATAGACCCCTGAAACCCTAAACGTGGTATTTGACGGACATTCCCGATGGTGTCTTATCATAGGACCCCTGAAACGTACAAGTGGTACTTGACGGACATTAACCATTCTGCCTTTGTCTTGTCATAGACACCTGAAACCTACAAGTGTTATTGCACGGACATTACCATTTTTTTTCCCAATATTTCCTTTTTTTTTCCCCTTTTTTTTTTTGTTAGAGGGTTTTTTCCCCCCCCTTTTACGGAACATTGAAGCCACGATTGGCAACTGCGGTCCCACTTCGAAGGAAACCTGTGCACCACACAGCTACTGCTCTTTTAGTGATTGTTCTCTGTAAGCAATTTGTTTAACATGATGCTATTACTAATGGACATACAGACAGCGTAAATTACTAATAATTATTGTAGAATATGAACGAACGAAATCTTTTTATTTCATAAAGGTAAAGAAATAGGCTTGATTACCTTTTTACGTTTGTGCCCTGCAATACAATTCTCAATATATTTACAAATTAAAAAATAAAATATTAATAACTTCAATCACAATTAATCAATATTATATCATCATATTCAGTAAATGAGCACACACAAATTACATTTACTCATAGTCATTCTCGCACTATAGAGAAGAGAGATAGAGATAGGTGAGGGATGAGAGGAGAAGGATAGAGAGAAAGAGAGTGGGGGGGGGGGGGGTGGGGTTAAGCATTGAAGTTACTTTATATTTTAAAGTTCAAATTTAAAATAGTAAATATTACATTGACAACGGCTAAATTCTCATGGACACGTTGAAAATAACTGGAAACAGAATTGTCGTTTAAATGTGTGTACAAGATTTCATGACAGGTGAATGCAGATGTCCTTTGAACATGTGCTGCTAATTCATCGAGTTTTGACTGAGCGTGTGTGGGTAAAAGCAACTTCTATGCTAAAGCACCTGCATAAACTAAAACAACTTTTTATGCAAGGGTCCAGACGTAGGTCGCCAAGTATAAAAATAGATCACAGTATTTATAGCGAAAGAACGTTTGCAATTATGAAGGTGCTCTGCCATGTAAAATTTGATGCACAAATGTGACGATACGGTTGTGCGATCTCAAGACCACTCCGGCAGGATTGCATTACATTCCCGTGCGAGAGATATTTTCTTATTTTTCTCTCCTTTGTCTTTATTATGTGACATATTTTATGCAACATTATTTACCCTCTATGCGGAATCAGGTAAGGTGTAATCTCTAAAACTCCACTCCCTACGGAAGTATGGCTAGGGGACTGTTTTTATCTTGTTTACCATCCCTGGGACGTGTTCACGTTCTGCCAGGTAAATTAGACCACCCAGCCCATTTTTATATGTTATCACATCAGCCGGCTAAAGCCGGCTGACCCTTTTGAACGTGACCGTCCAACATTTGACCCCAGCTGGGCTAGCGACTATCCTATGTTGCACAAGACGGAAGATAATGAAAGTAATCGTTTCCGTTGTACGTTCTGTGTCTAGATTACAGATAAATCTGTCTGAAACTCAAGATTTATTATGACTATCAAGGACATATGTATGGTATTATAGGTTATATACGTACTGTACCATTAGACGCCTGGCATCGTAATCGCCTTTGTACTGTTTACAAGTGACATGAGATACACGGGTTGCGTGCGGGTAGCTGTTGCTTTCGCTACGTCCGGTTTACGCCTGCTTCGTCCTGTTATCGCTCGGATCGGGAATTTTGTGAACTCTATTATAATCTTATGGGACCACGGACGTATGTGCGGTCGGACGTTGTCCTAACGGACGTTATGCGGCGCATGACTAATATATATATTATATATATATTTATATATATATATATTTTATTATATATATATATATATATATATATTATATATATATATATATATACACACACCATACCTAGGCATTATATTTACCTCTAACAAAGCTATTACTTTATAGGAGGAGTTTCGTTGGATTACCACCAACTGGGGGATTGAACGGGCTAAACCAATGTTGAAATCCTTTACAAAAAGGCGACGGACAGATATAATGCGTTAACAATTGTTCAGCCCAATGCAATATTGTTCGTTGACTTCTTAAAATATCTTGTGAACTCTCCTTTTTAGGTAGAAGTGTCATTAATCTTCTACCTACATCTCTGCCAAGAGTAATCTTGCGCGCAGGTAGATACCCCCCCCCCCTGTTGGAATAGACCAATATTAGATACTCTTGAGTTTTGGTCACTGTTGGACCACTGCTGCGAAGCAGGGGAGGCAATCCGTGACAACAAACAGGAGATCTTGGAAGAGGAAGAATTTTTAAGAGGAAGAATACTGAGCTGTGAAAATTGCTGAGCACTGGGGAATGTTATCATTCAAGCAATACAAGTGGTAGCGCTCTTGTCTGTAGGGACTCTAGACGTTTAAAAAATGAAAAAACTGCAGCGACTCCAGATATTTTGAGCAATAAGAAAGGTGACTTTGAATATGTTGCATAATAGAATATTAAGTCTAGAGTCTTCCTTCTTCTTCTTCCGTCCTTAGCCACCGACCGTCAAAGCAGTCAGTGGCCATTACGCCTAGTGGCGTCTTAGGGCAACAGCAGATAGGTTTTCTTTGCCATTGTTTCCCATCACGCCTATTGGCGTTTTTAGGGCAACGGCAAATCAATCCATTTGCTGTTGTTTCCGTAATCGAAGTGACTGGCAAACGGGTGATCAGCCCGTTGGTAAGTCTAGAGTGTGGACATAAAAAATGTTTGATTTTGAGAGTTGAAACAAGTTATGTGAGATCTTGTTGGCGTCTGTGAAATAGACATGTGACTTCCAGCTCAGAGGGACTGGTCGATTGATCACACCTACAACTGGCTGTGGTCCGTAACTTGCTTAAGGTAGCCGTGTGGCAGAATTTCATTAAATTTGATGATAAAAACTTCATTTTTGTTTTTTAATGTTTTTATTAAGCCAATTAAGCCAAAACCATTTCTCTCCACAATACATAGGTTATATATTGTCCAGTGTGATGCATTGCTTTTACTTTTTTAAAGGATAAGGACTAGGGGGTGATATTAATACTTCCTGACAACGCATTGTTATACCTATGGTTACTAACCACTTTTTGAAAATATTATGATTTCCCACACTAAAAAGGTGAATTGATAATGATTTCATAACTCTTCTGTACCAGAAAAAAACACCAGAGAACCATTTATGAGAAGGGGATTTTACTCTCCTTAAAGTCAATTGTTTATGAATCATTTTTCCACACGTGGGCTGAAAATTTCAAAAGTTGTCGGAGTTCAACCATTCCAGATCTTACACCTGTTTGAGTGAAAAAGTTCCGTTATTGTGGTAAGCTGTACAAATCAATTTAGCAAGAACAATATGGGTGACAAAAAAGGGGTAGGAAATTAAGAAAACGCAAGTTTTTTTGCCCAACAAGCGCCCTGTGGTCAAGTTGTTAGCACAACAGAAAATAATGGAGAAGCTGTTATCGATAACGAAGTTAAACCTTCTTCTTTGAAGAAATTGAGGAAAAGTACCCTCTCAACCCATACAAAAGATGGACAAAACAATAATGCTTTTGTTCTTATGAGTATGAAGCTACTTGAATACTTCATAAAAGCAAACATGAGATGTGTAGAATGTTGTGGGTTTATGGTGTCGTGTAGACTCGATGAAGATTCAAGGCAATGTTTCTGTCACACAATCGTTGTCAAATGTAGCATCTGCTTGTGGGAAACATCTTTCACGACATCAGGAGATGCAGAAAAATGTAGAGGAGGCAGGGATAAACACAAAAATTTAGCAAGGAAATCAATGTAAGGATAGTAATGTTTGTACGATCACTTGGCCGAGGCCATGCAGCGCTTGAAAAAGTTTAAGCTTGCACACTAGTTCCCCGCCACGAATGACAAGACATAGTTATAGAGACATTTTTATGCTTGTTCATGCTACTAGCCAAGCAGTGGCTGACGAAAATATGTCTGAGCCTGCCTAAAGAAATTAAAATGTAAAAACAAGCAATTAGCAATGAGACTGGAAATTAGTCCATGTGTGGGTCTCTGTAGCAAAGATGATTTTGCTGGGGAGGTTATGATGGTATCCTAACAAAGAATGAAATCGGTGTCTGCATCAACCGTGTGAAGTCAAGCACATATAGGCCCTGACTCTAAAAGATGATGATGATGAATTATATGCAGGGTACCTAACGCTACCTTCCTAGATCTCACACGGTCACTCTAGTGTATGGTGTATGATGTACCTAGTGTCTAGGGGAGAAATGAAATGATGGTACACAACACAAAAACACATTTAAAGTTACTACGAGGAAGTGAATAAAACTTGTGTTACAAGTTTTTCTTTAAATTAATTTTTTTTTTGCAGTACAATTTTTTTTGCCTGTCCAGTCATATCGTTTGGACACCGGTCTTTGAAAATGAGGACAAGATAGTTTTACATAAAGATTAACTAAAATTATGTGGACAATCTGCCCCAAATACTACAATGTTTATTATATGTATTTCCTGTTTGAATGTGTACAGACTTAAATTTATTCTTCTAAGAGAGAGAATCACTGTGTATGAGGGGCTGTTTAATGTCCATATACCCCACAAAAGTCCTGAGTACGACTTGAATAAACAAGGTTTATTTAAACCGAAACCTGTCAGATGTACCCAGGTCCTTAAAAACATATCACCTGGGGTTTCCCGTTGAAAGATAAGATATTTGTGTAGTTGCAGAAATATCGATATCACGTCACACACCAAGCATCCTGCTGTTATCTCTTGACAGAATATGTATAAAGTGTTAGGAGACTTCTTGGCGTAATCGTCACTCCTCAGGTTTCCTGTCACCAGCTGCGGCAACAGGAAACGAAACCTCTGCAATCAAAAGGACACCCTGGCCTTTTACAAGCTGATCACGTTATTCTTTTATTTACTTTCATAACGTGGGTATTGGGGTCAGCCTCGCGTGTATTTCAGGTGCACTACAAACCCTATTTTTCATGACTCCCTCCTTGCTGTGACCTCCCCTCAGGTCCCTATGGCCGAGACGCCACTGTAAGTTTCATAGTTTTCCTCAATAATATAAATGTGTTGGGTAACCACTTTTCCTTTTTTAATATTTTATTCTCATTCTTTTCTCTTTTAAATATGAATGCTTTCAGGCAGGGTTTGAACAGTTGTTCATTGTACACAGAGGCTTAATAATATGCTCTAAATACAATAAATATTGTCAAACATAATCAAGACAAACATACATTAGGGTAGATACATTTCAACAGTGAGGACTCAACACTGTGTCGGTCTGATCCCGGCCCGTCCTTCACTTTTTCCCAATAGGGCAGTCATATAAACTTTGGTAATGGGATTTAAACATATTACAATTCCTAAAGCGTCCCTTAGCCACATATCATGAATTCTAAACTTATGACGCTGACTTTGCAACTGATATATGGCATCAGTAGACCTCTTCTCCAGTCCTGACAGTTGAAATACTCATTAAGTTAAGTTTACTTTCTTTTAAATCTTAACAACATGCTGTTCTCTGCGTATCTGAATCATATATAATAATACAGTTTCAACTGGCAATGAATAGTGAAAGCTTTTTGCTAAGATTTAGTTGCGAACTACCAGAATTCAAATGCAGTTTTTTGTATAACCTAAAATAATTCCAATACTTACTCTTGCGTCTGGTAGTCGATTGGCCAGCCTGCTTATAAGTTGTATGTCTATGCAAAACGATAGTTAGTTTTTGTGTAAAAATTTTCCTACCAGCTCCACTCTCCTTTCTATAACTCTTTGTTTCCCAAGCTAATATTGAATGTTCCTCAATGCCTCTCTTCTAAAGCCGGTGTCCCCACTAACGTTAAGAAAAACAAGCAGAAGACAATAGTCCCGTCTGGTCGTGTCGTTCGGTAGACATTTAGTATTGTTCTTAACCATTTGGGTAATACTGGGACTGATCATATTATTTAAAACACATTCTTGCTCAGGTGAATTCTTAGCTATACTACCATAGATATTTATATATGTTTCAGTTTTCATTAATGGTTTTTAGATTTTCAATTTTGTCACCGGTCATCCGTCAAATAAATATTTTACACAAGACGGCCATCTTCCCCTCTCGGCTATCTCGCTAGCATGTATTTTTTCAAATAACTAACTAACTGTTTTGTGTGGGGGGGGGGGGGGTCGTCACAGAAACATTACCTGCGAGGGAGGCAATCATAAAAATTGTCTTGCGTGTTTTGCCTCTCTTGGCTTTGTCGGCAACGTGGTATCCTATGCATGGCAGAATGTGTCAAGCTAAGCGGTGTTGATTGAGGTCATGGCGGGTTTAAGAATTGGCGTTAATAATTTGTATTGTATCGTTGTACACTACCAAAAATATGTAAGGATTACTACTAAATTTGCGGTTAAAGTTGACAGAATACGTTAAATCAGATAGTTATTTTGCCGGCACACTTCCTCCAAATCGTTAATTATATGTTTGGCTGCAAAAATGCTTACGCAGCTGAACTGGGTAACATGTTTGGTAGTTACGTTTTGCGAAACCGAAACTAAAACGCGTGTTATTTTTTACCGTAGGAATCGTTCTATAGTCCCCCGCGCGCTAGCCACTCCTTCCCCGCTTAGCACTGCACAAAAATGGCAGCGATGCGGGCGTGTGAAGAGCATTCACCGACAGACACAATTAGGGCTGTTGTATTTATTATCATTTTATGACCTAAAATTCTTAATGAAATGAGCGATTATTCTAGCAGAGTTTTACTACAGTCTCCAATGGACGGAACTTTGGCAACGACGGTCGGGTCTTAGCTAGTCCCATCATGGTTGTAGTTAACTTCCATTTTCGATAGACATGCGAACATTCGTGATGGATGCAAACGATGGGGACAAAA
>JAMPIV010008200.1:0-469460 GCA_024509875.1 Oreohelix idahoensis | reverse complement strand
TCACCGAATGACTTGTCTTGTACCAATATACTCCATTCTGGGGGCTGATTGTGTTTAAATTTTCCAGCAAATATGCTGCACCTCCTTCAAGCTTCCTGCAGCTCCTCCGTTTGCCTTTATCCTTGCCTAATTTTTCTTCTTTCCTTCTAAATGGTAACCAAAAAAAACAAACTGCTATAATTGGGTTTTTTTTTTCACCAATTTTTCAAGAGCAAAAATCTTATGTTTAACCATTTGACCAAAAACTTTATCAAATTGGACACACATGTTGTGACTGACAATTAAAAAACAATTTAGTCAGAGGCATTTTTTTTAATAAGTTTAAAAATTTTATTTTAAATGATTTTTTTTTAAAATACCACTATATTTGTATGAAAAAACAAGTGACAAAAAAATATTTAAAAAACTTATATCAAAGCAAATTACCAAAATATAAAAAAAAGCCTCTGTCAATTTTTTATAAGGTATATATGTGTCCTACATGCATGCCAAATTTCAGGACTGATCTATTAGATAATTTGTAAAAAAATCATTTTTTAGTGTTAATAAAATGTTAGTTTTGAGAAAAAAAATGCATTTTAGTCACCGAGTGACTTGTCTTGTCCAATATACTCCATTCTGGGGGGCTGAATGTGTTTAAAATCCTCCAGGACTCTATGCTGCACCTCCTTCAGCTTCCTTTAAAATTCTATTTTTAATGATTTAAAAAAAATACACTTTATTTGTATGAAGAAAAAAATATTTAAAAAAATATATCAAAGCAAATTACCAAAATATCAAAAAAAGCATGTGACAATTTAAAGGTATATATGTGTACTACATGCATGCCAAATTTATATTGATCTATTAGATAGTTTGTTAGTAATAAAATTTTTGGTTAATAAAATGTTAGTTTTAAGAAAAATGCATTTTACTCACCGAGTGCCTTGTCTTGTCCAATATACTCCATTCTGAGGGGCTGAATATTTTTAAAATCCTCCAGGAATATATGCTGCACCTCCTTCAGCTTCAAGCAGCTCCACCTCTCGCCTTTGTCTTGCCTCTTGCCTAATTTTTCTTCTTTTTACAAGTTTGTCAGCCCCATGTTTCTGGCTGTTGGCCAAATGTTTCCTGAGTCGCACCTGTCCAAGGCGTATTGAGTTTGTTCCAGATGCTTGACCACACAGCCTTTTTATTTCTGCACTGGCTGATGGACCAAAGTTGAACTCTCCAACGGCCACAAGGACACTGAATTTGGCTTTTTTTAATGACACAAATTTCCACTTGCTGCAACGACTCCATATAACATTGTGTAGGCTTTCATTTACATTTTGTGTTGCACCTAGCTGACACCGCTTCAGCAAATGCTGATCAGTAAGACGCTCATAAATAGGGGCTAAGTGCTTATGGAGCAGGTTGTAGTCTAGCGGAGTGTGAACCTTGGTCTTGTGTGGTCCAGCGCTCGCAGCTTCTCCTTTGGCAATGTAAGCCTGATAGAAACACCAGGAGTCTTTGCCTGGCGGACACAAATTATGTTGGGTTTGTCGTTTGTCGAATATTCTCCCATGGTAGAGGAGAAGCCATGATGGCTTGTTTCATCTCTGGGCTGTACTATGCTTGCGGATGGGCCTGGTGTAGTAAATATCAAATTTTCGTATTGCATTTTGGGTTAGAATACGACCCTACGGCCATATTCCCCAAAGGGTGACTTTTTGTTTCCTGCAGTCAGTACCTCAGTGTCCTCAGTGCAGTGCCTAATTGCTTTGCAACATGGTTGACGCACTCTTCTTTATGGTTATGTCAACTTCTGGTCCATACGGTTTGATGTCGCAGAGTGACTGTTGTAGGCCTTGGAATCGCCATCTGAAAGCAAAACAGTGTAGCGTAGCTTGTGATTTGCCACTCGAACGAAGAAAGAGAACTTTACAGGTCTTTTACCTCCATCATTCCGCTGACCCTTCGTAATTACGGCAGCAGTACCCTTATGATGTCTGCTTTCCATTTTCAAATTTGTCAGGCTGATTTTTCAGTTGCCACTGTCTGTATTTCCCAGTATTCTTCACATGGGTGTGACAGAAAGGAAGACATAACATGCGTACCGATGACCATGCCAGTAAAGATGTCGACAACACTGCCAACACCTACCCGTGACTTATGCCCTCTAGTTAGCCATGTTGCCTCAAAGCTGACAGATATGTCAATGACTTCTTTTTTATTTATGGTACCTCATTGCTGACTCTTAGCGTGTTCAGCTCGGACGATGCTGACAGAAACGATTGAAATACTGTAGAGTGCATGGTATCCAAATGATCAACAAATTTGATCTGCATATTTATGAAAATGTCTTCTGGTGCAGGCTAGGGAGGTCTAGGTTCTCACAGAAGAGATTGAATGTATATGGGCCCCATTCCAGACATGAGGGCACCAAGAACAGCAGATTTGTTGATTGCATGTCCCACAATGAGGGCCGCGGCCTTCTGGTTCCCTCTCGGGGGATGTGTACGTTCTAGAAATTGCTTTTTCACAATGTGTGACACACAACTTCCAGGAAGAGAGAGAAAACCTTAGACTTGGTGTTTGTCAGTTCTTGTTTGCAATGTGCTTTGCTTACACAACATTGCAACATACATTTTTAAGAGAAGGTTGTTGAAGAAAGAAATGTCCACAATGGTTTTTATACGTAGGTTTAGGCTGAGCGCAGACAGTATTTATGAGATGCAACATTCATGCTCATGCTAGCAAGTTAATTTTTTTATAATCAGATCGACTTGGGCCAGGCACTACTGGATCTGCAATGTGAACCATGGGCCTATCGGCTACTGGGATGCAGAAATTCCACGTTGTTTGTGTAGGCCTATCATTCACCGCTGATTCTGTATTACCTTCTGTGGTAACACTGCTAGAAATTACACACTGTCGACACGACCTGGCAGCAGATATTTGCTTTGATCTCTTACCTATTCTTCCCATTTTGAAGTAAAAGAACACAATTCACTGAAATTTAAACAAGAGAAAAATATTTCACGAAAACGAACAATTGTTTTTTGTGTACAGGTGGAAATGGCTGTTGTTACTTCCACATTTGCGCACGCAGCCAAAATGTTGTTATGACCAATCAAAACAGATGTTTACTCTTGCGTCTTAAATGGGTCGGTAATGAGGGCATGGGGTCACCATGTGACCACTCCTTATAAGGAGGTTAGTGTAAAATTACGGAAATTTTCAAACACACATTAGACAGAGCTATGAGAAAAAATAGTTTCGAATTTGCGATATTACGGCAGACAACGAAATTCCCTGTGTATCGATACCAAATAGTCCACGATTTGGTTAGCGTAACTAAGGTATAATTGAGCGACAAATCTTGCATTTTCGGCACAAATTTGCAAATCATAGCTGGGGGTGGGTACAGAAAATATGCTTTTTGATACATCAAATGCATTTTTTATGTTATAAAACCTTGCTCAATCGATTCCTCGATGATTATTTAATAAAATAAGCTCAAAAGTAAAAAATCGATATTTTGTACGTAAAATCCAGTTTTCAGTACCGGGGACCCCCTTAACGGTTCATCATCTCATCATCTCAACCCATAACCCGTCATGGGTCGTAGGGGTGCCATGGTGGAAGCATCAGCAGACAGGGTCCTCCACTGCTCTCTATTCTCAGCAATGCGTACAAGTGTGGAGAAACCGTGTCCTGCCCATTCTTTGATGTTATCAGCCCAGGATTTTCTTTGCCTTCCTCTTCTCCGTTTACCTTCGACTGTTCCCTGGAGGATCATTTTCGAAAGGGAGTCATGACGAGTTACATGCCCAAACCAGGCAAGCTTTCGACGTTTCACTATTGACAAAAGTGGTTCTTGATGGCCTGCATAGGTGTTTATCTTCTCTCTAACATAGACATTTGTTTTGTGCTCTTTATAGCAAATGCGCAAAATTCTTCTATAACATTTATGCTCGAAAGCCTGAATCCTTCGCTCCTATCTGCAGTGAGTGTCCAGCCCTCACACCCATACAAGAGAATAGATAATACAAGTGATTTGTATAATTTGATCTTCACAGGAAAACTGATGTTACTTTTCCAGATCACATTCAACCTTGTCATGGCAGCTGAGGCCATCTCAAGTCTTGTCTTGATTTCTTTATTTGATCTTCCATCACTACATATAGTGGACCCGAGATATTTAAAGGTGTTAACTTCTTCTAACGTTTGCCCATTTAACGTAATGTTGGTCGGAACATGTTTCTTATGGCTATTCACCAATATCTTGCTTTTTTTCTATATTAATTTCCATCCCATATGTTCTTGTTACTTTCTCCAGTCTAGAGGTAAGGTCTTGAAGTTCTGATTCTGTTCCAGCTATCAGATCAATATCATCAGCAAAACGTAGATTACACAGAGGTCGGCCTCCAATCGATATGGTTGATTTATAATCGTAGAGAGCCTCCTGCATAATATGTTCTAGATAAATGTTAAAGAGCACTGGTGACAGGATACATCCCTGGCGAACTCCTACAGTTGTTTTGAAAAATTCTCCAATGTCATTGCTTGCAAAAACAGCACTGCTTGCGTCCTTGTATAGTGCTTCAATGATATCTATGATGTTGGTATCAAAATTGAATTTTCTCATTATTTGCCATAAACCTTCATGCCAGACTCGATCGAAGGCTTTTGTGAAATCGATGAAGTTATGGTATAAATCATGTTGATGCTGGAGATGTTTTTCGATCAGTAATCTAATATTGAAGATTTGTTCTGAGGTACTTCTTTTTGGTCTAAAGCCAGCCTGTTCCTCTGACAAGATTTCTTCTGATTTCTGTTTTATTCTGTTCAAAAGTATCCTTAACATCACCTTACTTGGATGACTAATAAGGCTAATTGTTCTGTAGTTCTTGCACATTTTTAGATTTCCTTTCTTTGGAAGCGGTATTACTAATGACTGCGTCCATTCTTTTGGCCATTTTTTTGTACTCCATATCTTCTGGCAAATTGTTGTCATGATTTTTACTATATCTGGTCCTCCATATTTCAAGAGCTCTGCTGGTATATTATCCACACCCGGTGACTTCCCTCCTTTCATCGAACATATAGCCTCTTCCAGGTTCCAGGTTTGAATTTTTATTTTGTGAAAGGGGCTGATGGCCACGATTTATATTTCTTTGTTCTGTGCCTACCAAGACATAGTAAGGAGTGATGATGAAAATTATGATCATATTCAATCAATAACCTTTAGCTCCTCAAGGAACAACACGCCAAGTCCTTCCTGTCACGTGACATCAGCTCAGCTCTTTCCATTTCTTCCTCATCATTTTCACTTCTGTCTCTAGTTCTCTTTTCTATGTGTTTTGGTCTACCTGTACCTCTCTTTCCCTAGAGATTCCAGAACAAGGACTGCCTTGTAATGCTAGCAACAGGTTTCCTCAGTGTTTGTCCTATCTATCGCCAGCATCTTTTAATCTCTTGTTTCACTGGCACGTCTCTGGTTTGTGTCATCAGTTCTACATTAGTGAACTTGTCATACCACATCGTAATCCTTCTATTCTACACAAGCACCCATTTATGAATGTGGCTTTTTGGTTGTTATGTTTGTAGGTCTTCATGTTTCAGAGCCATAGTAGTGGTGGAAAATCTGTAAATGGTGATTTTTAAAAAAAATAATTAAAATAAGAGAACTTGAGTATTTTTTATCTATTTTCTCTGATTGAGATTATTTTTAGTAAATTGTCATTAAATTGATAGAAAATATTTCAGATGCTGATACTTTTAAGTCACTGCAAATTCCTTCCTGGGCAGTGATTATTTTATTTTATTTTTATTTCATTAATTTAAAAAGAAATTATTTTTCATCTTATATATGGGTTGTCTGCCCATTTCAGCTCTGTAAAGAAGGGGGGGGGGGAGAGGAAGATAGGGAGCTATGTTACTGATTGTTCTAATGCTTAAAGACTATTTGAAGTTGGAATAAATTTGGTACCTTTATTTTATTTTCAGAATTTCATGGCCTTGATAAAGCAATTTTGATACGAGCACTGAAAACTTTGGAGGCTGAAGGAAAAGCTGAGCTCATGGAAATTGATGGAAGTGAAGGAGTGAAGTTTTTCTAGTGTTATTATTAGCTTTTGTAGTTTTGAAATTAAATTTTAATGCCAAAAAAAAAAAAAAAACAATCATGCATTATTCATGTCCATGTAGCAGCGTGAAAAGTTGTGTGTTTTAGAAAGCTTGATTGTGGGCTTTGAAAAAAATGTATAACAGGTATGTGTGATTCTGCCAATGCTTTGATATTGTTTAACTCTTGAAATCATTCCCGTGCTGGTAAGTCTCAGCTGGAAGCTTATGCGAATTTTGTTGTTTTCTCCTTCCATTTAAGTTCCAAGAGGTCTGTAAGGGGGCAAAGAAATAATGGAACTATGCATCCTTAAGCGTGTCATAAGAAGCAACTTATATGAAGTTGTGCATGGGGTTAGCAACCTGTTGCCTACTGAAACAACCACTGTCAGAGCACATGATGGCTTTAGTGCACGTTTCCTGCAAGGAAACCAGACGCAGGGGTGGCTCCATCCTCTACGGAGCATAAAGGAAAATGATTATGATAATACCCAGAGTCCGCTGGGAGGACAACATTAGACAATCTTTGAAGGACCGAGGACTAGAATGGAACCAGGCCAGGAGGAAGACAGCCGATAGGATAGTCTGGCGCTCTCTCTTCCAAACCTCTACACCTCACGGTAGAAGGGGAACGACTAAGTAGTATATAATATTCTGTTTTTGGTTGGAGCAAGGTGCAGTAGGTGGGGATGGTGCACTCTATATGCTTCATTTAGTCTGTTTTACTTAATAAACAGAAAAGGCTAGTGATGACACGACCATCTGTTTTACTTAATAAACAGAAAAGGCTAGTGATGGCATGACCATCTGTTTTACTTAATAAACAAAAAAGGCTAGTTGACCATTATAGCAGCATTTATGCAGTTAAATGGTAAAAGTGTGCACACAGATACTGAAACCTCAAGTAGGAAGGAAAGACAAATCATTTCAGGCTTACACTGAGAAATTATACAGAATCAAATAAATTATTGCTGAATGTTTTTGTTTCCCCAGTTTTTCATGTGTAGAACCATCATTTTTGTATGTAGAGAAATATTCGTTATATTTACTGGATTGTGTGGCATAGATTGGATAAGTACAGATGACTTGTGTGTTATGTACATATGAGTTACATAAATCTACGTTGAAATAATCATTTAAAGCTGTAATAAAACACTTTTACAAAATGTTTGTGTTTGATATGTAAAAATGAATGTAACGTGGAGAAAGCATGGAAAACCTGTCAAAGAAGTTGCCACATTTCAGCAAGACAGTAGTTAATGCTTCAAAAAACAAACAGTTAACTCCTGAATAACCTTTTAATTTTCTCTGTAAAGGTTTGTAACTTTCTTGTTTACATTTATTTGCTACGAATGATTTGCAGTTTTAGCAGATAAATATTTTGTTGTTGTTGTTTAACTAGGGCTGCTGAGCTTCTCGCTCTTTAGCAGTCAGTGCCAAGTTGAAGACTCCTTGGTATTATCTACACTGTAGATCTAGGCTTTTCCTGTAGCTTTTCTGCCCTTCCGAAACATGTTGAGTTGAAGTCATGAGCTCCAGTTTCTCCAGCTTGGCTTGCATTTAAAAGACCGTCATATCTGGTCCCAAGCTAGGAGTAAAAAGTGCGAGGCATACTGTGCATTACCGCCATCAAAAGGGGCTCTCCAACTATGCAGAGCTAAAATACTGTAATCTGGTTCTGGGCTCTTCCAAGGAATTGTCACGTCCTGCACAGAGCCACTTCTCAGCTTCCCATGCTTATCACTGGGTCCACAGTGAGATCCTTCTGCATGCAGTCAACCAAGTCAAAGCCACAGAACTACGCTTGGGGCTCAAGTGACCTCTCCAAGTTTTGTGTGCAGTGCTGGGTTCTCAACAAGTTTCACCACAGGGGGAATCCCTGGAAGTCTGAATGATTTCAAGAGTCAGTGAGGAGGTAATTAGCCTCACAGACATAGGTTCATTTCCACGTCCATATATTGTAGCATTGTACATAACTGGTGGTCATATAAGGATGACTCCAGATATGCCTCCATGCATAGCAAGTAAATATAAAAGTGCCTGCAGTACTAAAATAAAAAACTATGATCCTGAAATGTACAAGGTAAAATGTGGTGAAACTGTAAAATAACAGAGATTGTAACATATGAAAAGAAACTTATTCAGAATATGGTTAAACTGTAAAACAAGGGGGAATGTAACATGTTATTAGAAAAAACTGTTTCTCAGAATCACAAGAGCAGAAGAAACTGTTTCTCAGAATCACAAGAGCAGAAGAAACTGTTTCTCAGAATCACAAGAGCAGAAGAAACTATCAAGGTATTACCAGGTTAGGTCTGTGTCAGGAACAAACATTTACATTCATTCATTCCCCTTCAGCTCCCCTAGTAACATAGACCTTCAACAAACCCATGCTAAGTCCTGTCACATGCCGAAGTCCTCCTGTCACATGCCAAAGTCCTCCTGTCACATGCCAAAGTCCTCCTGTCACATGCCAAAGTCCTTCTGTCACATGCCAAAGTCCTCCTGTCACATGCCAAAGTCCTCCCTCTTGTCACATGACATCAGCTCAAGTCTTTTCATGTCTTCCTCATTATTGTCACTTCTGTCTCTAGTTCTCTTCTCCATGTATTTTTTCATCTCCCTCTACTTCTCATACCCTGGAGATTCCAGAACAAGGGCTGTCTGGTAATACTGTCAACAGGTTTCCTCAATGTGTGTGTCTGATCAATCACCAGCGTCTTTTTCTCATTTCTTGTCCCACTGACCATCACACATAGAGGCGTCTTGCAGGGCAGCACTAAACTGTTTCCACTTTGCTCAGTGGCCACCCTTCTTGCAGTACGCCAGCTCTGGTTCATGCTTTGTATGTTGACCACAGTTCTCTGGCAGGTTATCTTTTTAGCTTGCTTCTCTTTTGCCTTCCTTCTGGGATTCATAGCATAGCTATTGTGGTGTTGGTGCTGAGGACAAGGCCAACCCAGTTCCAGCATCTGCCCACCATGATGGTGTGCATATCTTTTTGACTGCACAGTGTAAGCAATTCCTGGGTCATGATGGTATGCGGCCAAAAAAATTAGAAGAGTTTTCCTTAGGCAGGTTGTGTGGACAGAGGACAGTTTGGACATTGCAGTTTCTGTTACTTTCCAGCATTCCACACTGTAGAAAAGTACAGATAGCACGCAACTCTTATATAATCTTTACTTAGTGTTTGTGCTGTACTAGGAAGATTTCCAGATGTTGTTTAGACTGGTTGTCGCAAAGACTGGCATTTCTTGGTTGTCTTCTTGCAATCCCTAAAACTGTACTAGTAGGTACCACAAACCGCCCTCTTTGAGCTGTTGCCAGTGGAGAAAACTTAGGGAAATTCGTCAAGTTTAAGTCGTCACTGCCCCTTTGCTATTAAGCGGATTGTAATAAAATTTATATCACGATACTCTTTATCTTCTTCTCTTTTGAAATGTATTAATTAAAAAAAAATAAAAGCTATTGAAGTATTTTTTTACTAATAAAAACAAACAGCAGCGTTACGCGTATTTTACAATGGCTCCGAACGTTTTCGTCTCACCCCGCTTCATTCAAATGAGGATCGCTTGACCAGCAAACGTCTGATTTGCATACGGTTTTCACCATTAGGCGGGTCAGACCCATAGCATTAATTTCGTATAATGCAAGCTGGAGAAAACAAAGTGGAAGACGTCGATTTATCGAAGTGAAGTCGCAATTTTACAAGATTTGACATTTTAAGTTGTGTTATAATTCCTTGCATGGTATGAGAAGATTCGGGAGTCATTTTTATTTATTCCTGTAAAATATCAAAGACTTTTGATGTTTGCTGGTGAAGCGATTTGACTTTTAGTAATGCTGTCTCAGTCAAGAATTTTAACGAAAAATGCAGAGCGAGGCTGTTACATCGACCGTGATAAGTCCCTATGTCGATCAAACTCGGCATGCCACTTATGTTGGTTCGTGCTCAAACTTCATCACATCTTCTGATTTGAAGATGACTATACGTAAGTATATCACTTATTAAGAATGTTTTGAACTTTAAATGTAAACTTTACAATAGTTTTAATATTATTTAGCAATTTAACACGATCACATAGTTGTTGTAACAGCATGAAATGAATGTGTTATCAACACTTCAGACATTCACGCATCAATCTAATTATTTCACAAGCTTGAAAAGCTAAGAAAGTTACCAATCTGAATAAAAAATGCATGTTTTGATTAATGTGTAATTGAATGAAGGTTTATTTTGCAACATAATAGGGTGAATTATATCTCAAAAGCGAAGGATATCGCAAGGCCAAAGCCATTTGCCGACATATCGAGTCAAGGCTAGGAGACCGGACAATGCCATAATTAAAGCTGCTGATGCTGTACTGAAATGTCCGGACTCGCAGCCAATAGTTGATAGTCTTAAAATTCCCCGAAAAGAAGAAATATATATAAACAGCTTTCATAAAATAGGGGCCGCGGTAGCTATATATAATACTTACTTACTTAGTCGTTCCCCTTCTACCGTGAGGTGTAGAGGTGCTATATATAATATATTATAATATAATATTGTAATTTCCTATTACTCGTACCTTTTTGCTCCATAGTGAATATGTGTAGTTATGTGTTCTTTTGTAGCAGTTAGGTTTAGGATTAGGGTTAGTTTAACCCTAAAGTTAGTGTTAACCCTAAACACAAGTAATGTAATACTATAATAGACTGGAATGGAAGAAACGAAGTAAAGAATCAGAGAGGGCAGTTAAAGAAAAAAAATCAAACAGCGAATAACTGACAACAATAGGAGGAAAAAAGAGAAAGATGTTAAGAATGCAGAGAAGAAGTTAGAGTTATATAACACAATCATTAGCCATAGGGGTCTGTGCACCACAAAGGAGGATGTGGATACAATTTGTAAAGGACGAAATGCCCTTAGAATAGAAATCTTAAGGCTCAGTTAAGATACAGAAAATTAATATTGAATGATAAGGACATTAAACTTTTAGGAAATATCAAAGAATTGTATTTTGGACTTCTGAAGCATTTAGGTTTTGAGGCGTCATTTCCCTCTCGCAGGGAAGGAGTGCACCTTGATCATTCTCCTCCAGTTTAAAAATGTCTTTTTAAATGCTAATAACCAGTTGTTTAAAAAAAATATAGCGTTTAGATGTTGTTAATTATTGTTTAGATGTTGTTAATTATTGCCTACACATTTTTTTTAATGAAATATGGACAGTATCTTAAAAAAAAAATTTTTTCTTCATTTTCACATTTTTTTCTTCCCATGGGACAAATTGGCCTCTGGACACATTTAAAAAAAATTATACAAGAACAAATAGATGTTTAAATCCTGTGAAAAAAATTGAGATATATGTGTGTAGTATGCAGATTGATATGTACAAATTTAAAGCTTGTACCTTTTATATTTTTTGAAATATGATGTGAAAATTGATGATCATGCAAAATACTACATTTTTTGGTAATGATTTGCAATATTTGGTCTAAAATATATTGATAATTATTCATGATATAGCCCTATAGTTTTCTGTATGTGATCAGTGTATTGCAGACTGTATGCTGTTTATCAGAGAAGGTTCTAAGATTATATTTAAGAAAACGGGAGCACTCTAAAGTTGGTGTGATGTAACTTTTTTAACTTTGTGAAAGTACATACACATTTTAAAATGCCGTAACTTTTTTATTTTTTGTCCGATTTTAAAAAATTAAGTACCCAATTTCATGGTTTTCCTAGAGCTTCCAAACTAAATTGTTTTCTCTGGTGCTTCTGTGCAAACAAAAATCACTTTGTGGTACCTAGTACTATAGCACGTTTCACTAGCTTTGCCCTCAAACAAATGTAATTATCTGATTAACCGTCTAACGTATTAATGCCATTTTTTGCATACGATGTTATATTGGGTTAGACCCAACAAATATATACTTTATATCTGTGCATCTTGTCCAGTTCCCATAAACGGATGAAATCCTTTGATCTTTGTCGGCATACTAATTATTGTGTATCGAGAAAAGAAATTTTACCACTTCATGCACAGATTCAGTGAATTGATTAGGCATAGGCGTGTCTACTATTACAATAATGTGGCCATCACGTTTGCAATTGAATACGTGTTGAAGATGATTTCTTAAATGATCTGCATGCGAAATACTCGTGACATTGTTTGTCATTGACATTTAATGCGCCACCAAACTGGACCTTCCTTGATCTAATTATTTCAATGGGTATCATCTCTTTGCAGTTCATAAATATCATAATAGAACGTTGCTCCTCTAATGTGCTTGTAAATAACGGTAAGGTCATCTTTAAAGAAATTAAACTTCATCCGAATCATAATCAGATGTCTCTGAGAAATTGAAAATCAATCTCGGCTGAATGAAGGACAAACCATCATTCTTCCAATATTCCTCTTCCTCTTGTAACACATGGTTCTCACTTTTCTTCCAATAATCCCTGGCTATATTGGAGATGGCGGCTTTTATAAGTATTTCAACATCTTTTAATTTGAACGTTCTATTTTCTGTTGCTACCTGTTCCTTAATTTTAGCCCATACTAATTCTATTGGGTTTAAGTGAGAATGGTAAGGAGGTAATCTTAAACATCTGTGACCATGTTCATGGATTGCCTTGTCTATGTGAAATATCTTTGTATGCTGTGTCTTTTTTTACAATTCCAAGTAATTCAGGTTCATGGACATTTCGTTGAATGGTATGTTGTTTATGGTCAGCCAAAGCTTTATTACATCTTTAATACTTGGTGAATTAGAAACTTTATCTTCTGGTGCCACAACGTTGTGATATGAGGCATTGTCCATTATCAAACACCACGGTCTATCCAAGGAAGGAAGTACATGATTCACAATCCAATCTTGAAATATCTTGCCATTCATCTCTGCATGGTAATCCCTATTATCTGTGGATTTTGAAACAAATATGAGTTCAGTATTATTTAGAAGCCCATGATGGCTGCTTCCTGGATGTGCAATTATTAGGCGCTGTCCTTTGCTGCTTGGTACTAGTCTCTTAGTTGTTCCATCAGATGATTGCCATTCTCGTTCATTACTGTGGTGCGCATTGATCCAAGTTTCATCTAAATACACAAAATCATAACAATCTCTTCTCATTTCTCTGACCTCGCGTAAATATTTGCTTCTCATTGCAACTATATGAGGCTTCTCACAAATAAGGTTTCTACCACCAACATATTTTCTAAAAGTGAATCCCAAACTCCTAATAGTCCTCCATAGCATAGATTTGGAAATATCAATGTCATTATTCTTTCTTAACCAAATTTTCAATTTCCTTAAAGTCACTGCCTCATTATTGTGAAACATATTGCAAATTTCTCTGCGGATCAATTCTCTGTCAAAATTATCCACCACTCTTGGCCTAATTTTCGTGTGTAAAACACTGGAATTAGACATTTCAGATGTCGCTATCCAGCGGTGCAGTGATCGTTTGCTTATCCCCAAGGCGTGAATAATTTACTGTAGACATTTCAATATGTGTGCGTGTGATGTGTGTTGGCAAGTAGGATTTTATATTATATCGCAAAGAAACGAAAATTGAAACCAATGGCCGCATTTTAATGAAAAAATTTAATTCATAGGGTCTATACCATTTCAAATTCACACACAAAATTTCACTTATATGCGTTATATATTCGCTGAGATATAGCATTTTGAAGTTGGGCAAAGCTAGTGAAACGTGCTATAGTACTTATGTATGCTTCATGTAGTTCTCGAAGGCCTTTAGAAGACAAAGAAAGAATTTATACTGCTTTTTAAAGCGTGTTGGTAGAGGTGATCGACAGGAAGGTGTAAATGGGGTTGGGAATTTATTGTGTAAAACATTCCTACAGAAACCATCACTTTGAGAGCACATGAATGCTTTAGGTGTATGCTTCCTGCTGTGATGCACAAGTAGCAACATAAATGAGGAATAACATGATTGATATCCTGGATCTCTGCCAGATTAGCTGGAAGGGCATAGAGAAGGAGGCTGAGATGCAAAGAATGAACCAGGGAGTTGGGGCACTGTACGAAGGATGGCCACCGACCGAGCAAAGTGGAATCAATTTGTTGTTGCCCTACAAGACGCCACTAGGCGTGATGGCCACAGACTGCTTTGACGGTCGGCGGCTAAGGATCAAAGAAGAAGAAGCATAGAGAGGATGAAACTGATCACAGGAGAAATGATGTTCTTTCAGAATTCAATGCAGTAGGAGCAGTTGCAAAGTCCTGTCACCATGCCCCATAAGGAACAGAAAAGGAAATGATTATGATTGTTATATGTAATATTCACTTTTGAGTTTGTAATGTAGAGTTTGTAAGTAATGAAGAGTTTGCAATGTAGAGTTTGTAAGTAACAAAGAGTTTGTAAGTAATGTAGAGTTTGTAAGTAACCATAGTTATAATTAAGAAAGAGGCAGTCACTTGAATGGGAAGTCGAATGTCCTTAATGTGTTTGAAATAAATTTAATATCACCAAAAGTAACACGATTACTAGTCCTTTGAGATCATTTTGATTTTTATTCTAGTGTTTTCACAATTGTCTAGTCAGTTTTTTTTCTTTTTTTGACATGATTTACATGAATATCACTTGTCCAGGGGAAGAAAGAAGTAAAATAAAAACAAAATCCAGTCATAAATCCTAACTGAAATAAATGGAGAGAATTTCTTAATTTCAAGCGTGAATCAGTATTTAGTCAACTATTTTACCAAGTTACTCGTATAGTAAATTTTTAACATCTACACTTTACATCATAAAACATACAGTTCACTGTTGAATACGATATAATACAGCTCAGTACAATGTGAAATTGCTTTTGCGGGATCAGAGGTTAGGCCCCCATTTGGCTGATTGCCTCTTTTTCATGCACTTCAAATTTGGATGATTCATGAGTTGATCCAGCTCATTTCCCAGTTTGGTGAACATATTAATCTGCTGCAGTTGTTGATTTAGCAGACGTGTAAACTGCACATCACTAGAATCTGTATAGGATTCTTATCCTTCCTTTGAAATCAATAATTGAAAGTGTGAAAATGAAGAAACAAAAGACAAAGGAGCAGTTACGTCTTTGTTAGGAAAACCACAATAAACAAGTATATTGGCTTCATCACATACTCATTTTAGACATTTATTTCAATGTCAAATAGGGTTTGTTGTTTACAAACGATGGGTTTAATTTTAAAAAATGCAACTCTTTTTTTTTGTATGTGCTGTTAATTACCTGCGTGCAAACATTTATTGAACTTTCATGTGTGGGTAACTGTAATGCATGAATTTTTTGTCGTTTAAAATGAGAAAAAACTCAAAATATTTTATAGTGAAATCCTTTATTGTTAGCATGTCAAAATAAATTTAAGATGTACATGAGGATGATTTTATTAATTAATATACCCTTTAGCTCCCAAGGAGCCATATACCGTCAACAAAACACATGCCAAGATCCTCCGTCCCGTGCTTTCACAGTGTTTTCACCTCATCATCCATTTCCCACCGCCCTATCAGTTCTCTGAAATTCCATGTGTTTTTTTGGTCTAACCTACAAACTGCCTCTCTTATCCCTGTGAGATTCCAGAACAAGGACTGCCTTGTAATGCTATCAGCAGGTTTTCCTCATTGTACGGATGACCTACCTATCCATAAGCCAGCATCTTCTTCTGCAACTCTTGTTCCACCTGGCACATGAGACCTACAGATGGCGGTTCTTGTCATTAATTCCACTTTGATCTAGTGTCATACCTTCAGTCCTTCAATTCTACGCAAGCACATTTCGGTATAAAAGTCGCTGTATCTCTATGGTGGTTGTTTTTTGTTGCTCTCCTATCTCAGAGCCATACAATAGTTGACTTCACATTAGCTTTTTGGTGGTTGTTTTTGTTGCTCTCCATATCTCAGAGACCATTAGGACTGACTATTTGAGTTGAAGATACTTATTTTTGGTTGGACTTGATTTGCTCTTATTCGCTCATATGTTTCCCAATAGCATTGAAAGCTCCTCTTTGCTTTATTGTATTCATATTTGATGTCACTGGTTACTAATCCCTCCAACTTTGTCTATATTATGCCAAGATATGGCGTACAATTCTACATCTTTTAGTGTGTTTCTTCAAGTCAACATTGTTACGACATTCCTATGCAATTTATTCTCATAATCTTTCATCTTATCTCGTGTATTTTCAGGCCCACTTGGTGTACACACTTCTACATCGAGAAATGTTCACACTCTTGCATCTGATTGTGGCTCCTCCATGGGATCTTCAGAGCGCCATAGTCATACTCCAAAATCTTGAGCTATCTTCACTACGCAATTTATTCTCTATTAGAGCATAGTTGGTGGTCTGGATTTCCAATGGTCTTTTAGGTGTGATAGATGTTCAGTGGACCAACTCTATTTGTCTCGTAAGAAAAATCTCAATCCATCAAGGAAGATTCAGAGTTATCCACTGTGCATTTGCTCCACATAGTCTGCTCTTGGTTGCTGTTTTTTGTCCTTCATGAACCCAACTCTATGTCATACTTGTAAAAAAGAGGGAGACAAAGTTCTGACTGTCTGCACTTACTTCTGACGTATCCTAATTCATTCTGACTCTATGAGGTGTCCCAGGTTTGGAAGAACAGTGCAGCGTCAGTCTTTACTAATCTCCTATCGGCAATACTTACTTAGGCCTGTTCCATATAGTCCGTACGTCCTTCAAAGATTCAAAGTGAGTGTCGAGGTTTGGAAGAGCGAGCGCTGGACTATTCATATCTCTGTCTCCCTCGGCACATCTTTCGTTTCCATGCACTAGTCCTCGACCTTCAAAGATTGTCCTAATTCTCTCCTCCATATTTCGGCACACTTTGGTCAACCCTCATAGGTTGGATGTTTCTACTTGCGTCTGTAATTGTTTCCCATTCTTGGACTTAGAAGTAGCCAACGTCTGATCTGCATTATCCAGACATCCAAACCATCTTTAGTTACTTCACTTGGTCCTGTACTGGCAATTCCCTGACTATCTCTAGTGTGCGTACCATGATTCTTGTTACTTCATACCACCTTCCCTTCCAGATATCTCATTTCTAGGTTTGGATCTGGCTTTTATGGGTTGTAGTCATTGCCCATGACTCGCTCCATATCAATACTGGACGATAGGTAAGTTTGAGCGAAGAATACAAGCCATCTTCTTTTTCTTACCAACCTCCCCTTCTCTGCTGAGGAATCCTCGATTTATGGCCTGAAAAAGTCTCCCATTCTGCTGCTTTTCGAGCCTGGCCAACTCTTCTTTTAATGATGCCCCCTCCCTTTCTGTGATCCTTGCTCATAATAGCTCCGAGGTATTTAAAGTGGTCGACCATGTAGGGGTGGCATTTTAGCTCCAGGTTTGCTGTACCTGATTCTCCCAGCTTAATCTGATGGGTTGGTAGTCATTGTCTATGTCCTTAGGTGTAGCGGTCTCTCGTGATATCCTGAAAAAGTCTCCCAGCTGCTGCTTTTCGAGTGGCCAACTCTTCTTGAATCTCTTCTCCAGCTCTTCCTTCCATACTTGCAGGTTGGATTGGAGATGTGCCTCTGATTTAGCAATCAGGGCAACATCATCAGCAAATGCCAGCTCTGAAATATAGACCTGTCTCATCTTCCAGTACCCCACTGAATACTTTCTTGTTCTCTCCTTACATGCCTTGATGACATCGTCCATAAGGAGTATGAAGAGGTAAGGTGATAGGATATCACCTTGTCTTACACCAGTGGTGGTCCTGAACTCTTCTGACTTATGGTTTGCTGTCCTCACATAATTTCTGCAAGACTTGTAGAAGCTCTGTATAGCATGAATCAGAGGTGCTGGAATATTCTTCCTTGCCAAACAGTCCCAAAGTTTGCTCCAAGGGACCCTGTCAAACGCCTTTTCCAGATCTATGAAACAAAGATGGATCTCACTCTTATACTCAAGGGCCTTTTCACTCAGCTGTCTGAGTGTGAAGATTAGGTCTTGAGTACTTCGGTTTGCTCGGAATCCGCACTGGACCTCATCCAATTGTGGCTCAGCTAGGCGTCTGAGTCTCTGCTCTAGGATTCTAGAGTAGATTTTTCCAGGGACACTGAGAAGGGATATGCCTCTATGGTTTCCACACTGTCGATTGTCACCCTTTTTGAAAATTGGTGTTATTATGGCGATCTCCCAATCCTTTGGTATGGTCTTGTTGCACCATGCTGCCTGTAGGACCCTTAAGAGTAACAGGTCGCCTGATGCTCCCATGTACTTAACCATTTCTGGTGTTATACCATCATGCCCTGCTGCTTTGCCCATCTTGATTTTCTCCAGTGCTGCCTTCAGTTCTTCCATCTTTATGTCATCTTCATCACCATTGGTTTCCTCTTCTGTGCTAGTGGTTATCATTTCTGATGCTTGACCTTGCTCACCATCAAGGAGTTCTGAGAAATATTCTTTCCATCTTTCCATTACTTCCTTCGGGGCAGTAAGCAATTTGCCTTGCTTGTCCTTTATAAATTTGAGAGGGCATTGTTTTTTCCTTCCTCATGTTCTTTAGGGTCTTATAGAACAATTTCTGGTTTTCTTGTGCATCTTTTTCTAGCTTTTCTCCAAATTCTTCCCAGGACTTCTGTTTTGCGGCTTGCACTTTGTTCTTTACTTCTGTTCTGAGTGTCACATATTCTCTATATTTTTCCATTTGTCCTGTTGTGTTTTTAGCTCCTAAGTATTGTTTCCATGCCATTTTCTTCTCTCTTATTTTCTCTTTGACTTCCTCTGTCCACCAAGGTGTCCTCTTTCTCTGGTTCCCAAGTCGGACTTCACCACATGCTTCTGCAGCAGCTGTCTTTATGATATCCTTGAATTTAATCCAGAGGGTTTCCAAGTCATCAGGTGTCTTCTATATTAATTAAGTTAATGATCTTCATGGGAACTCCATAATGCCTCATCAATTTCCAAAGTGATTCTCTGTCTACACTGTCAACTGCCTTTTCATAGTCCACGAATCCGATGTATAGCGGTGAATTCTATTCCAGACTTTGTTCAACTATTATTCTCAATGCGGCTATCTGGTCTGTACAGGATCTATTTTGTCGAAAACCTGCTTGTTCATCTCTCAGTTGCTTGTCTATGGACTATTTTAATCTCTCGAGGATGATTCTGTTTAATACTTTTCCTGGCACTGATAGTAACATTATTCCTCTATAATTTGTGCACTCTATTAAATTTCCCTTCTTAGGCAACTTGACCAAGTAACCTTCCTTCCATTCTGCTGGTATTTCCTCTCTCTCCCAGACTTTGCCAAGTAGTTTGTTTAATATCTCTGTAGAGGTATCAATATCTGTTTTGATGGCCTCTGCTGGAATGCAATATGGTTATTATATCTTTTACTTATTTTTGCTCATTCACGTGTGAAGATAGTTGTTTGTGATTGTGCTAG
Source organism: Oreohelix idahoensis (assembly GCA_024509875.1). Taxonomy (NCBI): domain Eukaryota; kingdom Metazoa; phylum Mollusca; class Gastropoda; order Stylommatophora; family Oreohelicidae; genus Oreohelix; species Oreohelix idahoensis. The sequence continues at coordinate 449,962 of JAMPIV010008200.1, read as the reverse complement.
CAGGTTGCTGTTTTTATTTGTCATCAATACATCAGATTACAGAAAATCGATACGACACAGATTTAGTTGTAATGTGGTGCCAAAGTTTGGACTCCGCCATCTTCGTTACACCGGGTTTACAATGTATATGGCAATACATGCAGAATTATCACTACCACATAGTACCAGACTAGTTTCCAACATTTGGGATCATGAATGTATTGTCCTGATACATGACTATGCCACTATGTGGTTCAAGCCGCATGCAGTGGCATTCAAAATATAGATGAGGTAAAATCATTGAAGCAGTATAGGATATTTTACATAATACTGAACCACTGTGATCTGTTAGATTCATTCTTTTAACCACTTTTATTTAAGATCCTTTGAGCTTTGTATATTTGTCACATTTCAAATCTTGGACATTAAAAATCTGTATGTTCCACTCAAAGTAGAAGAGCTGAAACTTTGCATGAAAGTCCATGTCTTAGTTCATTTTAATCGTTCAAGATTCTACCCACACTGACTTAGCCGATTTCATATAACTGACATAGTGTTAATAAGGTGGAAATAACTTCATTAAAGTACAGTTTTATAGTAAAGGAAATAATAAACTGTGAATATAGTTTGTGTTTGGTATTTCTTCTTCTTCGTACACTCTCAGACGTCCACTTGTATGTTCTCAAAGAAAGCAGTAGTCAGTTTGAGGCTATTTGAATCCCCGTAAAGCTTCTCCACGAAAGGAGCTGGCGTCGGCCATATGCACTTTCTCTGTACCACATATAAGGGGCAACTTTGAAGCAGATGTTCAGCAGTCATTTTATCAGTGCCACAGTTACACTGATCGTTAGTTCCTATCTTTAGCTTGTTGAATAGATGGTATCTCAATCTGTTGTGGCCAGTGCGGAGTCTAAAGATTACCACTTGTTCTCTTCTGTGGAGCTGGTAGTAAGCATCATTCTGTGTGTGCCCTGGATGTTCTACATTCCATTTGTTTCTGTAACTGATTCTGATAAAACTCTTTGCCTCCTCAAAAGTTATGCTTGCATCAGGCTGAGGTAGATGTGAACCTTCTTTTTGCCATTCTGTCAGCCTCTTCATTGCCGGTGATGTTACAATGAGATGGGATCCATTGGATCACAACACTTTTGAATCGTTGACAAAGTTTGTGGAGCACTACTCTGAGATCATCCAGGTCTGTATTATTTTGGCTTTTCAATGTTGCAATTACTGACTGTGCATCAGTAAAGAAAGCAACTTGTCTCTCTGCCCTTTCTTCTGTCAATATAACCTCTGCTGCAGTTTTCAAGGCCTCTGCCTCTGCTCTGAAGTTGCTGGAATAAAAGTTAATTAATAACTCAAGTGGCTTACAATTCAAATAATTTATTATCTACACTATGTACTATTGTGATGATGGGTGAATGTTGAGGCAATGGTGATTATGGTAGAGTATGTACATTCCAATCTATTTGTAAGTAAATACAAAAGAACAAGGATCCACTTTGGATCTATTAATTAACAAGTTCCTTTACACTAGATCTTGTCCACCCGGAATGTTCACCGTCCTTCTGTATTTATTTTAATAATGAATAATTAAAGTTTATCTGTCTCTCCTATCTTTTACAGCTCAAGTTCATCATTTAAAACATTCTATTGACAGTAGTAGCTGGTCTCACATTGGTTTCTAGGAACATGGGACTTAACTCTGGTCCAAGTCAGTAACTCTGGTACAGGTCGGTTGCACTGTACTAACACACTGATAGTCTGTGCTGCACAAACTCCCAAACAGTAAGGGGAATGACAGTAATAGGCTCCTTCTATCTCTGGGCTTCACATATAGCAGGATATAAGGACCTCAGACCATGATCACACTTGTGATGGTGCACTAGGATCCTGAAACAATGAATATGTGTCCAATGGTTGCTTATGATGCTTGTTATCTCTACTGTGTGCTGAGATGAGAATGTTTTATTCAGATGCTGTGTGTACAATGAATGATAAATGGCTCTGTATGATACAGAGTAGGGAGACAGATTGGTGTCTACTGCAAAACATTTTCAATCAAATAATAAACAATCAATATGAAACTATGACCACTAATGCAGCCTTTGCCTTCCTCACTCTCATGCCAAGTCACAGCTGGTCCTTTTATGGTAGTTAGTAACATAGTACTAATAAACCCTACTGGATATGCTTATGGTTAGCAATGACTGCTGTGGGTAGTTTTAAAGGCTTGACAATCTTTAGCCATCCTATTCACACAATCAATATGTTTGGTATATTCACAAGCCTATTAATTCCTGAAATAAAATGTACATTATTCACATAAATACTTATGATAGTCCTACATACCCTCTAAGAATCTTTCTCCAACACAGAATTACACTTTTAGTGAGGATTCCTGCCCTGCATAGTCAAAAATGGCTTGGCAATGACAGTGTTCTACTCTGCTCCTTCTGGCTGGGCTTAACAAGGTTGTGTGTGATAAATGAATTTTGAAACTGCCACCCTTATATACTAATGGAGCGTACGTCAGAGGGGGTCGTATCTGATTGGCCCAAAATAATTATAGAAAATGTCTTCTTTGGGCTCATTGTGTGTAACCTTGCAATTTATTAAGGCATATATATCTTAAATGGCCTAGGTTATCACTGTCTGGTCAATATCCTTTGAAATCCCCTGTGACAAGCTTCAAATCCATTCCTTGATATTGGCTTTCCATGTGGGTATGCAGTCTAAATAAATTCATTTAGATTAATACTAGGCCTAACCCTCGAAAGTGGCCATCTCACAAACTAAACGATATCTCAGTAGATACATCCTACTTACCAATTTCCTTTTAGATTTCCATGTATGAACATTCCCACCAGCGAACTCCGTTATTATTCTTGAATAACAACCCTTCCCAAAGTCGTCCTTTAAGAAATTCCATCCGTCCCAATGCACAAATTGCTTCGCCATTATGAATATTTCTGTTTCTCTCCTTCCCTTCGAGGTATAGACTGCGCATGCGTGTGCTGGTAAATATTGTCGCTCGCGATTAACTCTTTGGCGCTTGCGATTAACTCTTTGGCAAAGGCAGGGCGTATACATAATAAAATCTAACTAAGCGTATTTTTCCATTATACTACAAATATACATTGGGATTAATAAAGATTACAAATGAAGACAGTAGAGATTAGCAGAGTGTTGGGGTCTCTTGTTGTTATAATTGTTGGGGCTGGTTAATATTGATTGTTGATATCGTGCTGATTTCGCGAATGAAATAAATCTGGATGCAGTAAGATGCAAACTCAACGTAGGCACATCAACAAGTGCCAATACGATGATAGTCAAACTCGTTAGTTGAAAAGTTCAGACATGGTTTATTAACATCACATCATACGGGACGATACATTCAACGTGGACGGTTAATAGGTGATTCAACATCATGATAGTGGACGCATGTCCTCAATAAAAATTCAAATAAATAGTCTCAGAAGAATCCTCAAGTAAAAATAATAAATACATACGTGGTTCTTCCAACGAATGAACACACACGTGGACGACTACCGGCTACGACTGCTAATCCGCAGGACCGGGTCTAACACATCAATACTTTGCTCAAAACACGGGTTTCGAACTCCCAAAGCTTCCTTTGTAGGACTTGGGATTCTTGCTCCTCAAACCCACAGATGACGTCAACTGACTGTCTAGATACACGTGCGGTCTGCATAACCCCTATACGCATTAGTGCACAACCGTGCGCTAATGAAATCAAACTCACCAATAAGACTTACTCTCATGTAAGTCGGTGCGCAAAGTTTATTACAGAGGTAGGACAACATATTAATAATATGATACTACCTTCATCTGTAAAGGAGTGTTGAGGTCTACGAAAAGAGCTCTACACAGAGATTATGGATGAACACAGCTTATACAATAGAGATTACTAGAAATTACAAATGAAGATAAAGGAGAATGTAAGAGATTGTGAATAAACACATTGAAGATCACATCTGTTCATGATGGAAGCCATAATTTATTCTCAACACTTTCCTATACAACTATGCATATGTTATTACCTCTACGTTTAGTTAGTCACCCTTCCATCAAAACAAAGCAATCATGTAACACCTTTCTGTAAAGACATTCTGAAACACTACTGTTCAGACATCCTAAAACATGTATTTTTTTGTTTTGTTAGACATCCTGAAACACCTTTATTTTATTTTATTTTGGTTAGACATCTTGAAATACTTTTTGTTTTTGTTAGACATCCTGAAACATCTATTTTTTTGTTTGTTTGTTTTGTTAGACATTCTGAAATGCCTCTTTTTTTTAATTGCACATCCTACAACTTTTTGTTTGTTTGTAATACATTTCTTTTTTTTTTTTTTGGAAACATTTTGTTTTTAGACATCCTGCAACACCTTTTTTCCTTTTCTTTTAGAACTTGAGTGGATGGGCGGTATTGTAACATTTCTCTTTTTCTTCTTTTCTTTGGTCCTTGACCACTGACCGATAAAGCAATCAGTGACCAGGCTCGCCTGGTGGCATCCTGTAGGGCAGCAACAAACTGTCTCCACTTTGTTTGGTCTGCAGCCACCCCTCGTCTGGTGCCCCAACTTTGGTTCCTGCTTTGATCTCTGCCTCCACAGTTCTCCGCAAGGTAGCTTTTGGCCAAAGTAAAGGGAAAGTGAAGTCAGCCAAAAACTTCTCTTTTTAGACATCTTGAAACACCTCTCTGGTAAGACATCTTGAAACACCTCTCTCATTAGACATCTTGAAACACCTCTCTGTTTAAACATCTTCAAACACCTCTCTGGTTAGACATTGTCAAACACCCCTCTGTTTAGGCATCTTCAAACACCTCTCTGTTTAGACATCTTCAAACACCTTTCTGTTTAGACATCTTGAAACACCTCTCTCATTAGACATCTTGAAACACCTCTCTGGTTAGACATCTTGAAACACCTCTCTCATTAGACACCTTGAAACACCTTTCTGTTTAGACATATTTAAACACGTCTCTTGTTAGACATCTTCAAACACCTCTCTGGTTAGACATCTTTAAACACCTCTCTGGTTAGACATCTTCAAACACCTCTTTCTTTAGACATTTTGAAATACCTTTCTGTTTAAACATCTTGAAACACCCCTCTGTTTAGACATTAGGTTATAATTAAGCACAGATGAATATAATAATGTATAAGCAGTTATATACATATAACTAATTAGCAGATTCCTTACAAATTAAGAAATCTACGCTTGTCTTATTGTGAACAGCACCACCATTCAGCTCCCAGTGGAGCGTAGGCTTTCAACACGTTCGGCCAAACCAAATGTACTGCATAAATACCAGTGTTAAAATCAGTGTCACAGACACGTGACTAGGCTTGATCATGCCTGGATGAATTTCGTAATAAAAATTGACGTTTTCTTTTTCTTGCTTGACTGAGTAAGGTAACTGGATTTGCATGAATTGGTTTTGGCTTGCTTCATTTATATTTACATTAGCGCCTGAATCGACCTTGACATCCTTATGTCCTTGTAAGGCATGATATGTCCTCCAGTGTTGTTTGTTTGAATCTACTGAAGTTAAAGACAGTTTTTTTTTCGTTTTTTTTTTTTTTCAACGGCTCAGGTAGTGCCTTTAAATCAGTGGTTTCCAATGTGGGCGGTAAGACTTTTGAGGGCATTTGGAAGCTCAAAGCGGGCGATAAGGGAAAAGGCAATGGCAAGGGGTTATTCAGTAGTAAGAGGATGGTTGAGGATTTGACAGACTAAACTCAACAATATTACTAAATATAATGTTTACATGTAAAGCAGTGTAAGTATACAGGGCCCTGACGAGAGCGCTGAAAAAGAGAGCTTAGCCTGAACCCACCGCTGCTCCAAGACGTCGCTCATCCCAGTTTCCCATACACCCAATTAGTATATGTTCCCAACCTGAGGTACACGTACCTTGTGTAGGAGAAGCTTGTCAAGGGGGTACTAGTAATATTTGGTTATTAATTACATTATCCTATTCAAATATTGTGTTAGGGAAATAAAAGGTTTTGAAATTGAGAGAACAATAAGGCAGGTACGATATAGGAGAGATAGGTAGCAGAATTTGTTGTCTTCCACTCTTTATAATTTGTTTATGTGATGCAGGGAAGTGAAGGGGGCTCTGGAGATGTGCTTTGGGAGCCAAGGAGGTCATGACCCGAAAAAAGTTTGGGAAAAACTGCTTTAAACGAATCTCTTAACACAAGTTTTGAATTAACAATTGTTCCTAAAAAGTGATGCTAATCATTCAATTGTCTACGTTGACTTTTCTCAAACTTGTTGGTCTCTGGACCCCAAAAGGGGGATTCAGACTGCCCTAGAGTGGTAGCACCTTTCGTCGGAGGAGACCGGTCGCACTGTTGCACTGCAGCAGTGGCTTAAATCAATTGGTCCACCTTGAGCAGTCAAGCTTGGTGTATGGCTCCCAGAAGCTACAAATAGTAGCGGCCATCCCTCGGTAACAGTCTCGACCGATTGGCCAAACTACACTGAGTGCCCTGGCATTGCCGCCACCCCCGCACCTTCTAACCCCAGGGCCCCACTTGTGTGTGAACCTAGCCCTTGAGCAAGCACTGCACATCCCTTTTGTGAAGGCACCTAGATGCATGACGTGACGATCCCACTGATTAAGCAAGAAGCACTAGTGTGGCCGGGTAGGGTAGTGGGGATTGCTGTTTTGAATCGAGAGTATTAGATCTTGATTACTAGCTAGCCTGCTAGAGGTGATGATTTCTCTCTACAGACTTACAGGAATTTACCAGGTTCGGGGACAATCCTCTATGATGTTTTTAGCAGAGCATATGGTTATTATTTGTGTTGCAGAGAACTTACGTCTTGTCTCCACCGCTCTAAATTCATACTGACTAAAAAAATGGCTTCATCTCTCCTGTTCATTCCGGGGAAAAAGAACTCAGCTTAACCATTGGTGGAAAATCACGTGACCAATGCTTGGCGTAAGGAAGCGAAGCTTAGCCTAAAATAATGCGTGGCGTTAGGAAGCTAACTTGGTTTAATTAAACATCTGCGCCCAGACTTTTTTAATCTTCTGTTTCTATAAAAATTTATTTTATGTTAATATAGCCTGTATCTAAAAACTTACGGTATACGCGGTTACATACAGATCCCGGGGCCCTGCAAATGTATCCCGTAGGGAGACATTTGAGTACTATCAATAACAAAAATCCATCCCCAAAAATTTCTAAGTTCAAAAAAATTTTTAAAGTTCAAAAATTTTTCAAAAAATTTAATTTAATTCCTATACTGGGGTCCTATGTCTATATGAGGTCGTCTGCTATGTAAAAAAACTAGTAGTGGACATCAACTTCAAAAAGTGTAACTTATTCATGACATCATAATATTTTTCACCAAATTTACAAATTGGCAACACTGCCCAACAAAATCTGCAAAACACTCATAAGGTCATCACTAAAAAAAATGTGACGAGTGGCAACACTGGTGAATGAACAATAAACTATCTTATTTGCAGAACTTGGCTGGATTATCATAATCTATTACATTTCATTCAAAAATATAGTTGATTACATTCTCTTGGATATGGTGGAATGGTGGGGGTGTTATCTCTTTTCTGTTCCTGTTGTTTGCTCCATATATAATTCTGCAAGACTTAAAATCTTTTTTTTTTTTTTTTTTTTTTTTTTTTTTTTGTACTTATTTATTCTATTTCCCAAGTACTCTGCAATATTCCAAGAAATGTCCAAAATCTCTAATTCCTATGGTAATGGTAATCCACTTTCATAAAATAGCCAATGTTTTCATGGGTACTCATCATCATCATCTTCCTTTTTTTTCAGTGAATGAGCCACTTGCTCAATATTACATGTAGAAAACATCTCTAAACATAATATGCATATTTATCAGACGATAATACAACCAGCATCATTTTTATAAGTAATCATTTTTCACAATAAAAGCATTAAAACCTCATGGCTTATCCTTATTTATTTATCTGAATGTTTCCTTGTTATAGACATTTTCCAAATGGTAAGTGTATAACCTCGTTCTAAGTCCGTCACTGTAGAAAATGTTCTATATTACATTTTTTTTTTTTTTCAAATATGTGATGTTTGTCTCTAATATCCGTACGTCTGGTGGTGATCCTGTCCATTAGTCAGTTATTTCAAATCATTCCTTCTTTTCTGTCAATACAGTATTTTTTTTTTTCTGTGAACTCTGTCCTAGAAATATTATTTTATATATATATATATATTTTTTTTTTTTTTTTGACTTGCCATACATCAATTTTCAAACATCAAATTATTCAGCAACCAACAGACGAATGTTGTTACTATCATATTATGAAATATAAGGGAAAAGAAAAATATAGTTTCCAAATCATCATGAATTTTCTACATTGGGTTCCGTATTACTTTATTTTCTCTTTTAAGACAACTGCTTATACTTTTGACAATATGTATCCATGTTGTCACTCTCGAGGCATCCTTGTATACAATTTATATTTGTCTCCTTTTTTTTTTTTTTTTTCATAACACCAATGTATCATTTATGGTGTACCAATATCATTGTATCTATTCTTGTCCTCCTGTTATCTTGAGAATTCATCCTTAGTAACTCCCTATGTACCTTATCTAGCAATACATTTATGCAAAACACATCAAACAATTATTTATGGAAACATTTTAACTGAGATGTAAGAACTTTTGACAATATGAGATGAAAAAATATTTTGGGATCATCACTCAAAAAATGTGACATAGAAAGGAAGAAAAATATTCAATTGATCGTGAGGAATCTCCAATATTTTAAAATGTGGATCCTTCCTATTCCTCTTATTCTGTACTGGAAATATATCCTTATTAATTGTCCATGTACTATATCTGTGACATGTCTGTCCTTGGGATAACGTTATTTTCTTATCCAATATCCTCGGGGTGAGCAAATCTCAGTATGTCCAATTTCATCAACCATTTATTTATTTTCTCTCCTGTAATTATGGGTATGTTATGAGTATAGTACATTGTCAATTTATTCTAACTATCTTACAACATTCTGTAATTCATGATAAGGAATAGTCATTTGTTATACAACAATGTTCATATTACAAAGGCAATGAGCAAAAAAATCAAAAAAAAAGATATCTCCAAAAATGCGGATGTATCTCTATTTCCTTTACCTCTGGGTGTAGCAATTATTCAGTCATTATTTTTTTTTTTCTCCATTATTTAATCTCTATTTTGTGTCCTTAGTACCTGTGGTTCCATGGGATTATCATAATTCATTTGTGTCTCTTGTCTACTGATAATCCTTCAATAATGACTTCAAATATGGTCCTCGTATGTGCAACAATCATCTGCTCTGATTTGTTCCATGGGATTCATCCAATATTCTATTATCTCCTTGTCTTATCTCGTGACCACGAAAGAATAAGATTATCCCTCCAATGTTAATGTGGGGGATTTTGTGCATAAACATTTCAACAAAATCTCATCTGTGACAACATAAAGTTTCACCTTAATATAAAATGGCATCTTCATCATACATAACCAGTTGCTTCTTCATCTCATGTGTCATTAGTGGTTATCATGCGGTAATGTGGGTTCATTTGCTAGGTCAGCATGTGCAAATGCTATTTCTTCAACATGGGCAAAGGCATCATCAACAAATAGGTGTAATGTGTTCAATCAGGGGTTAGCATATACTAATGCTCTCAAGGGATTCTTCATTTGCAGAAATTCAGCATGCGCAAATGTCATTGGGGTATTTGTGATAGGCAGTATCAGGGATCAAGCTGGTGGGGTGTATGACTGGTAATGGGGGTGATTTAGTTTCTCTTTTTCTTTTTTCTTCTTCAGCTGCTAACCTCAGGGCAGTCAATGTTTTACAATATTGGCTTATCATTCTCAAAAAATGTGTGAGGGTGGCATATAAACATAATACATGTCTGGTGAATGGAAGCGTGGAATATGATCAGTTACAAAAGTGTAGATCCATGTTACAACAAAATAGTGTGACACATGTGTTATAGGTAAGGTTGTGTAACATTCTAAATATTTAGAAAATGTCTGTAACTAAATGAGGGTGTCTGTAAACAAAAACATTGTATCATCTGTGTCATCTTTATTTCAATAATCCAAATAAAAATGTCTAACTAGAATCCTCCGTGGGCTGGTCTTGATTTCTTTCTGGGGATCATTATTCTAAGGCTGGAAAACATAACTTTCTCAGTGAGGCTTTGACATCTTAGTCTGTAAGCAAGTCATTTGACCTGTCCAAGACTGAAAGTAGAGTACATGGGGAGAGTTAGTACATTGTTAAAAATTAAGTGCACATTCGCGATGACCGTGTTCGGATTTGCGAACACATAAAACACCTGGGCGTGTTTTTCAGAACAGCTTCGCTAGTTCTTTGAATTCCTTCATCGCCTCGAGCATTGCAATTTCCCGACTGGATAGGCGAGCATCATACTGATCAGTTAGCAGTGGGGACGGTGTGTGATAGGCGACGACACTGCATTTGCTTGATTGTTAGTTGGGGACACTGAGGACATTGACGAATGCGGTGTGGGAACATCATTTGATTGCCGGTGATGGTTTTATGTGGTTAGAGTTTGTATGGCTGGAACATCTGTTGGTTTTGAGGCTATGTTTCGCCTTGACATTTTCTTTCTGATGCGAGTTCGTGTGTTGAAATGACTACAACCCACAAAAGCCAGATCCAAACCTCAGAAATGCGGTATCTGAGGAAAGTGGTTGAAGTAACAAGAAGAGACATGGTCCGCAACCAGACGATCCGTCAAGGCCTAAAATCCCATCCGCTGCAGACCCAAATAGAACAGTCCCAACTAAGATGGTTTGGCCATGTCTGCAGAATGGGAGAAGATGGCTACCACGACAAGCATGGGAAACAAAGAGCCAGGGATCCAGACCTCCAGGACGACCCAGAGTCCGCTGGGAGGACAACATTAGACAATCTTTGAATGACCGAGGGACTTGAATGGAACCAGGCCAGGAAGAAGACAGCTGATAGAATGGTCTGGCGCTCTCTCTTCCAAACCTCTACACCTCACGGTAGAAGGGGAACGACTAAGTAAGTAAGTATATGTTTCGCCTTGATTTTTCTTCTGACCTGGTTGTGCTGAACGTTAGCACTGGTTACAATGGGCACAGTAATTTTCACACTGTTGTTTTTGACTAGTTGAGATGAGGCTAACACTTCTCGGCTTGGTTTTGGAACATGATTGCGTTTCTTCAGAATCTTTCGTCTGATATAGTTGTGCTGTATACGCGGAATTTTGTTGCTAGGGATTGAGTCATCAGATTCTGTTTTATAGGCGCGTTTGACGCTGGAGCTGACTGGTACAAATAATGTACTATCCGCATCACTGGTTTCAGTGGAACTAGCTGTATCAATGTCTGTTTCTTGTTGGTATAATTCTACCATTTTTCTGTCATTATGTTCGTTGGGGTCTGACAAAGCTATGCTGTCTTGTTCTGTTTCGTCTCCATAAAGATCGCTGGTATATGGTTCAACAATCTGTTTGGGTATAGTTTCTTCAGGAACTGATTGTTTTGAACGAGCAATCTTGTTCTTGTGGTATAGCAGTGTTTGGTTTTCACTAGTGTTAAAACTAGAACTGCCTGAACTGGGGGTGTGATAGGTATCAGCTGACGATTTATCACTGCGGGAGTAAGTTTGAGTGTGGATATAAGGTGTTTTCGTGTTGTCATCGTGTGACGTCTGTGGCATGATTTCTTCATTTCTAATGCGCAGGTCTCTGTCTTGTAGTCTATTACGTAATTCAAGTGGTGGGATATCTTCTTCGCTTTCGGACGAGTCTCGTTGTTGTCTTGCTCGATGTATTTCATCTGTGGGTGGTCTGGGTATGTGGTCGTCTTGGTAAAATTCAGAGTCTGTCGTCTCTGACTCTGATATGTCAGACGAATCTGTGCTGGATGGATTATAATTTAGGGTGGCTTTTCTGACTGGTCTTGTATTTGTCGTCAGAGGCGGAATGGGCCGGTGATTATCGATTTTGATTTGTTTTACGTGAGCTTTTGTTTGGTGTTGTTTCTCTTCATTCCAAAATCATGAAGTTTACAGGCGTAGTTTGTTTTTCATGATTTTGTAGCCATCTAACCATCGGTCATCGAATTTTGAACTGCGTACATGTTTCTTGTAGTATACTCTGTCTCCTATTTTGTACGTTGGTAGCTTGGCTGATTTATCATGTTGTTTCTGTTTCTTGTGAAATGCCTTCTGCGTATTTCGTTGTGCAATCTGGTGAGCTTTATACTTTTCTTGAAGGATTATTTCGATGGGGTCTTCTCCCATGTATTTTCTTTGTGGGCGAAGTAGGTTGTCTAACGGAAAGTTTGGTTCTCTTCCGTATAGCATGAGAAAGGGTGACATTCCTGTGGTATCGTTCACGTTTACTCGGATGGCTTCAAGAGCTTGGTTAATGTATAGGTCCCAGTATTGGTGGTTCCCCTTGATATATTTGCTAATAATATCATGTAGGGTGGCGTGCATGCGTTCATTTCTGCCATTTGCATTTGGGCAATAATAAGTGGTTGTAGTATGCTCAATATTCAGCTGGTGTAAGGTGGCTTTAAATGGGTTACCTATAAACTGTTTACCGTTGTCTGAAATGATTCGTTTTGGACAGCCATGCCTGGGAATGAATTCTTGTAAAAAAATTTGCGTGATGGACTGCGATGTGGCATCACTGAGTGGGTAACTTTCTGGCCAAACAGAGTATTGGTCAACTATGTGCAGGAGGTATTTGTTGCCTGATTGGGTGAGTGGGTAAGGACCTGATAAGTCAATGCTCACTGTTTGCATGGGGTAATGGGAAGGTTGCATTTCTTGAAGGGGAATTAAATGTGGCTTCATGTTTCTCAATTTACATGTTCTACAGGTGGCTACATATTCTGTAATGTCCTTGTAGAAAGTTTGCCAATAATACCTTTTCTTTATGACATCAATTGTTTTGTCTCTTCCCATGTGCCCGTTGTTATCATGAAACTGTAGCAGTACTTCTGGGACTAGATGTGCTGGAATGACTTTTCTTAGTGTCCCTTCTTGTTTCTGATCAATATAGTATAGAGCTCCATCCGTTGGGTGTACTGTAAAATCTTTACTTTTTGTTGGGTTTTCTTTCACGTATGTGAGCAGCTTGACAATTTCTGCATCTTTCGCTTGTTCTACTCTCATGTCAAACATCTCTTTGGCTTTCTTCTTCTACTTGAGTGGCAGAATCTGAGGTACTTCTTCGACTTGATGAAGTAATTTCATTAATTTCTTTAGCATTATCGTCAATCTCTGAGGATGTGCCATCATTTTTGACTCTATTTGTTTTCACTTCAGTTTCATCATCATATTTAATCCTGGATAAGAGGTCTGCACAGGTGTTCATTTCGCCTGGGATATGTTCGATAGTGGTGTCGTAGGACTGTAAATTCATTGCCCATGTCTGTAACTTCTTTGGCTGTTCTTGTGTTTTGGTGAGCCAGTTGACCAAAGGTTGATGATCAGTTCTTATAATGAGTTTAGTTCCTCTGACGTAAAAGTCAAACTTTTGTACTGCATAGTGAATAGCATATGCTTCTTTCTCAGTGGTGGTCCACCGTTTTTGTGACTTTGACAATGCATGGGATAGGAATGCAATGGGTTTCTCATTTGGAATGTTTGGTAGGATGGGTGTTTCATCTTCTAGTACAGGTTGGACCAAACAAGCACCAATTGCGTTATCTGAGGCATCGGCGTATAGTATCATGGGCTGAGAAATATCTGGATGTCCAAGCAGTGGGATGGTGGTTAGGGCATTTTTTAGATACTCAAAGGATCTCTGGCAGTCTTCTGTCCATTTGAAGCGTGCATACTTGCGGGTAAGGGCTATCAAAGGCTCTGCTGCTCTGGAGAAATTGATGATGTGGCGCCTATAGTACCCTATTGTACCAATAAACGAGCGTGTTTGTCTCACCGTCTTGGGGCTAGGCATTTCTCTTATGGCTTTGACTTTATCTTCATCAGGTCTGACGCCATGTCTATTGATGACAAAGCCTAAATATTTTGTTTCTGTCTTTAGAAACTCACACTTCGACAGTTTCAACTTTATTTGGTGATGCCTGAGTCTATCAAACACTGTTTCAACCTTGCGGAGGTGGTCTTCCATCGTGCCTGCGGTATGTATCAGGATATCGTCTATGTATGCCAGGGCAAATGGATGTAGACCCTTTAACACTTCATCCATGAGTGACATATATGTTGCTGGAGATCCTTTTAGGCCAAATGGCATAACGTTCCAAAAATAGCTTCCCATATGTGAACAGAATGTGGATTTCTGTTTTGCCTCAGGTGTCATGGGGATGCACCAAAAGCCTGACCTTGCATCAAGTGTGGTAAAGTATATGTAGACTTTCCTAACGTCGCAAGTAGATCGTCTATCCTGGGGAGGGGGTAGGAAATGACTTTTGTGATTTTGTTAAGGGCACGGTAGTCGCAGCAAAAGCGACTGGAGCCGTCTTTCTTTGTTACGATCACTATGGGTGAGGACCATTGGGAACGGGATCTTTCGATGATTCCTGCCTGTAGCATTTCATTTATAGACCTTTCCACGAGTTCTCTGTTTTTCAAGGGCGTGTGATAGGGTTTCATGTGTATTGGCTCCTCTGTGGTTGTTTGAATGTCCATTGTGACAGTGTTAGTTCTGCCTAATTCCATGTCATTGAGTGCGAATACATCTTGGTGCTTTTCTACAAACGTTTTCAAACGTTGCTTATTATCTTCTGTGGCATTCAGGGTTGCAAGTAACTGAGCTATTCTCTCTCTGTATTTATGATCTGCTATGATATCTCTGGTCTGTCTTGATGCCTCCGTTTCATTCCCATAATTTTGGGACATTTTTCTTGCATCTTGTGAAAATCTCTGCTCCTGGTATGTGGCTTTCTTTTGCGTAGTTCTTTGCCGTTCATTGGGCTGTGCTTGGTACTGTCTCTTCTGCCATGTACTGTGTGCATTTCCATTTGTCACTGCATTTACTGTATATTCATTTCTTATTATATTTCTGGGGTAGTCGTTGTTGTGCCATTTTTTCTGATTATTTCTGCCGTAACTGCGCTTATCTGCGTACGTTACTGTATTTCTTCTGTTTGTGCTATAGGGCTGTCTTCTTTCCCTGGGCGAAAATTTTTCATTCTTTCTGTTTCCAACTTTGCTGCTATAGTATCCTCCTGTGGTATAGTCATATAAGAGTTCTTCCTTTTCTTCGGAAATTTCAAGTGGTTTTGGGACTTTATCATATCCACCTGTTTTTGAGTTATATTGATACTCCATGGGGCATGTATCACTGTCTTGTCGCTTTGGATATCCTCCTGGCAAGACAATTTCTGTTTCTCTGTTACTCTGTGATATACAGCACTTCATCTTTTCTCTTGGTGTGCTGGGGCGCAAGAATGAGTAATTATAGTCATTTTCATACTGTGGCCTTTCTCTTCTTATGTATGGACTGGTTCGTTTCTGCCATCTGGGTAGGGTATGCTGTGGTGTAACATAACTCTGACTGATGTTACTGCCTTTTTCTGCATAAGCCTTATAACTGTTTACTTTCCGTGTACTTTGGTTATTTGTACTGCGATTTCGTGCATTATGTCCAGTGGGGGTGGTTGAGACAATTTGTGGATGGTCTCTATTGGTTTTGGTTTGTCTTATTGTTGACGTATCCACTTGCGCTACAACTGTGCCTCTTTTTATAGTGGTAGTTTTTCCTGACATATTCAATATCATGATGGGGAAATCTCTGGACTTCGAGACTTCAGCGATTCCCTCTGTAATTTGCAACAATGGGTCATCAATAATGCTTTCTTCTGCTAGGGGCTGTACTTGAATTGATTGCCCTGGTGTTATGTACTCAGAATTTTTTTACTCTGCCTTTTGCTATGACCAGGGAGTTTGGAGCCACCGTTATGGGAGCTGTAATCCTTACCAAAGACGCTATGTGGATATCGTCCTGGAGATCTATGTACGTATTGTTGACTTTGATTTTGTGGAGGTCATAGTATATTCGAACTTTGTGTTTGTTAAAAAAATCTCTCCCTAGGATAAGATTTCTAGACATTCCTTTAGTGATGACAAATGGGTGTTCAAAATTTGTTTCGCCTAAGGAAAATTTTAGCCATGCTGTCCCAACTGAATTTAGTCTTTGTCCCGTGACTGAAGCTAGGTGTGTTTTGGACGGTTCAAATCGTACTACGTGTTGGATCCTCTTGAACAGCTGGAACCTAATAAGGCTGATGGATGCTCCTGTATCTACCAGTGCCCTATATTGTTGGCCCTGTATAGACATGATGCAGGAACTGGGGTCCGGATGTATTTTAGTTCCATCATGCAACATTTCTTCATATTGTATTTTACTGGATGGGCCCACTTGACAATTTCTGTTCTGTGTTGTTTCTTTTGTTTTGGACCAGTTTCTGTGATTGTTGCCCTCACTAATGGTCCTGTTTAGTGAGTGGCGCGGCCGTTTCCCTGACGCATGAGGGTTTGAGGTGCGCCTCTGGTATACTGATTTCTGGTGTAATCACGTGGGGGTGGTGCGGGTTGTTGTGGTTGGTAGCCTCCTCTTCTGAATGGTGCATTATTGTAATTTGCTCTACAGGACTTGTACCCATGTCCGAGCCTACCGCATGTGAAGCATCCGTTCGGATTGACATTATTGACTTCGTTTTGCCTCTGTGTGGGGGGTCTATAATTGCGAGGCCTATCATCTTGTTGTCGTGGGCGAGTCCATTGCCTCCTGGCATGGTCAACTTCCATAGGCTCATGCTCATCATAGTCCCTATATTCTGGTCGGGGTTCCCTACCTGCTCTTTGTTGGAACCTTCGGTGAAGATTTTCCTCCTGTATTGCTGCTTGGATTGTTTCAGCAATAGTCTTGGTGTCTTTTCTAATAAGATGCCTTCTGATATTTTCCGCTCTAAGGCCATCGGCAAATATCCCCACTAACTGTATTTCTACATCAGGTGTGGTAGGGATTTCTCCGCAAAATGCCTCTTCTGCCATATTGAGGAATCGATCTCCAAAAAGTTGTACCGATTCATCTCTTTCCTGTTTCATGCTTCTAAGGACTGACCAAGCATGCATTTTGTCTATTATTTCCCCATATCTCTGGGTGAGCTCTTTTTTTAGGGACTCGTAGGTTTCTGTGGGGTACTGCTGGGACCTCCTTCTTAAAAAAAAATCAGTCACGTACGAATCAGAACCTAACAGAGCGATTTTCTTTTTTTCTTCATCCGTTGTTGCCTCTGCTAGTGCCGCAAATTTTTCCATGTCAGACAACCATCTTCTGAATTTTTTTCTTGTTTCCATCGAACGGCTGAACAATGGATCTAACCTGTGTGAATTTCGCGTAGTTGTCATTTTTCTGTAGGGTTTCAGTAATTTTCTGTAGCGCTATTATTGTTGGTCCTTCCATACTTTGTCTGTCCTGGGGCTGCAGTGGTTGTGTATTTACGGGTTGGTTCTGTGGTTGTTGTTGTTGTTCCACACCCAGCTGTTGAAAATTTTCCATTAATTGATCCATCTTCGCTTCTGCTCTTTTTTTTTAGAGGACTGGTCATACGGCACCAAATTGAGATGTGTGGCCGGGTAGGGTAGTGGGGATTGCTGTTTTGAATCGAGAGTATTAGATCTTGATTACTAGCTAGCCTGCTAGAGGTGATGATTTCTCTCTACAGACTTACAGGAATTTACCAGGTTCGGGGACAATCCTCTATGATGTTTTATTTTTAGAGCATATGGTTATTATTTGTGTTGCACCTGCAACGATTAGCTTTGGCATGAACCTTTAATAATTGCTATGATGGCTAACTGCAAACATATGATTCGTCAACAGCATTTGTGTTCAATGAAACAAATGTTTATTCAATTTCCAACAAGAACTGAGTTGAGTCAAATGGTAACCACACCAAATTTGCATAATGGCATGTTGACATTCAATAAACAAGCATAAAAAGTCAATGTATTATTTTAATGATGCAATATTCCTTATTGCATCTCGTAATCTTTTCAAGTTGCTAAAACATGGCGTGGCTCTTCTATCCTTCTAGTGTTCCTTCGTTTATTTGTTAATGTGGTCTAGATTTTCACGTTTTTCTTATCTCTTCATTTCAATGAAGAGCCAAACTTTCTTTATTTCATTAGTATTCCTTGGTTTGACTTTCTCTCAGCTTAAGGACCTTCATTCTTGGTAAAAGGTTCAGATATATACCTGGGTTTACAATTCTTTACCCAGTTTTCGAGCGTAGCTCCGTTTCAGTTATGACCGTGGGCTCTAACCGTTATTGCATGCAGTATTTAGCAATACTTACACTAAAAAATGGCTTCATCTTACTTGCATTGATTGTGCGTTCATAGAATCACTGAGCAAAGGACTTACGTCTTGTCTCCAAAAAGAACTCAGCTTAACCATTGGTGGAAAATCACGTGACCAATGCTTGGCGTAAGGAAGCGAAGCTTAGCCTAAAATAATGCGTGGCGTTAGGAAGCTAACTTGGTTTAATTAAACATCTGCGCCAAGACTTTTTTAATCTTCTGTTTCTATAAAAATTTATTTTATGTTAATATAGCCTGTATCTAAAAACTTACGGTATACGCGGTTACACTAGTGCTGTCATAGACGCTGAAAAGTAGTGGTACTAACCTGACTGGGTGGCGGGGATTCCACAGTGGTGATCCCCACATAGAGTGTAGTGATAAAAGTATGAGGACTACAAACCATCAGTGGCGTATCCTGGTAATGCGAGCTAGGCGTGCTGCTACTTAAAATGGATATATACGCCTACTATTTAACTTCGTCCCCTCTTAATTTAAAAACCAACTATATTCAATTACGCAACGATAGTTATTAGGGGTATATGTCAATTATCTCCGAAATACTAATTAACTTACAACTTGAAACTCACTGTCACTGTAATAATCTGCATTCCCGGCAACTAACAAAAATTAATCACAAAAAACACTGGACGGACACAGCCGATTTTTACAACTCGAGAGCTGCAAGACCACCGCACGCATGTTCGTATTGTATTGACGTATCTGGCCATGACCCCGATCCACACAAACCAGTCTTCAAACGTAAAACCGAAAGGTGCCGCACGCATAGTGACGGAATTACCCGAGAAACTTCGGGCGATTGCTACCAACCAAAAAAAAACTGCACTATAAAACGCGTCTGGGAAACTGAAACTAGATATACTCGTAGATTCTATGCGGGAAAATCCGTTATCCTGATGCGTGCGGTCCGAAAGCAACACATTATAAGAGAAATATTTTATAGAATAATACATTAAATTTTTATTTTCCTTCAGGCATAGGTGTGCGCAGCACGCACAGCACACATAGAGAATACGCCACTGCAAACCATCACACCTGAGGGATGCTTTTTGGAATGGGAGATATAGCACCGGTACTGCCCAGTGTTGCATGGGGAAAATGACCCAAATTATGGGTCAAATAGTAATAGATCCCCTTTGGAGTAGTGGACTCTCCAACTCGTGGCATTGCACACCTCGTTACTAACAAGAGCCTGGTGGCCTTATCCAACAAGCTTCACTTAATCTGAGCAGGAAAATGAGCTGGCAATGATTCGGATACCATCCGCAGAGGAAGAGGAAGCCCGAGGTGAAACCATCTGATCGAGGACGTGACAAGCCTATATGTCTACACAGCATTGGATGCCAAAACCTCATCACAAAACTCAGTCTACGCTAGCAGGCTATAGGTGGCGGGGAATGGACAGCGATGTAGCACACCTTGGACTCCACATTCCAAAACCGGAAGGTGTCTTAGACTTGTCACTCAAAAACACCAGCCAGCCAGTGAAGAGTGTTGAGCCTTGGCCCAGGACCTGCTGAGTTGGAGCAGCCCTCTGGGTATTAAAGAAAGCTCTAGAGACAACACCCCACATGAGAAAGCCAGACATGCTCAAAATTATTGTTTATGTGGGTTATACGGTGAGAGAACGGGAGTGAAAAATGCAAACGACATCTTATATTATTATGAGAATAGTTTTTACCTCACTGACCCCAGTGGTCCGTGGACCACACTTTGAGAACCGCTTGTTTACGTGAACGAACTAAGGACATTTGTAACTTAAGTGAGTTTACATTTGTATTTATTTCATTTCATTAAAAAAAAGAATGTAGCTGTAAAAATAAATATATATGTAGGAAGTGTATTTTTTTGGGTGTTTGACAACATAGAATTGATAAGAGGGGATTCCTTACTAGAACTTTGAATTTTAATACTTTTCAGTTCAAAGTAAACTTGACTTGGATTTTAAAAAACGTCTGCACAGTCCTGCTTTGTAAAAAGGTCAAGGTAGTCTCATAGCAGACACTGCTGAATCGGAGTGAAGTGTTACGGACCACCATACTAGGTCCAGCTTCGATAGATGGGGTGACCTGTTCGCTTCCTCACGGTCTTTGCTTTTCCTAACTCAAGAGCAGAATCAGGTACCCATTTACAGCTGGGTTAGACTGGAGCGTGGCACCAGTGTTTTTCAAACCTGGTACCTTTGCTGCGAGAGGTCAGCACTCTAACCACTCTGCAAATCGGAAGTTCCCCTGCTTAGTAGCCTTTCTAAAATTACGACGAAGAAGAATAAAGTTGCCTTGTATGACTTACCCTTGTATGACTTACCCTTGTATGACTTTGCCTCATAAGAAACCCCAGGGGCTACATGGGGCCAATACGCATCTTGCTACAATGAAACATGAGAAAATTATCAGAATAGCATAATCATCCTTAAGAAAGACCTGAGAATATTAAAGAACAATTACTTCTTATTCGTTCGCTCTTTAATAACCATATCTATCTCTCTTTTAAAGCTGGAAGTTCGTCTCAGGCTTCTCTCGTCACCATATAGTTCTCCATCAACTGGGTTGGAGAAGGCCACGCTGCTACTGTCGTGGAACCGACAGTTTTGAAGTACGTGTTCTACTGTTTGTTTGTCCTCCCCACATGGACACATTATCTGTCTGTCCTCCCCACATGGACACATTATCTGTCTGTCCTCCCAACATGGACACATTATCTGTCTGTCCTCCCCACATGGACACATTATCTGTCTGTCCTCCCAACATGGACACATTATCTGTCTGTCTTCCCCACATGGACACATTATCTGTCTGTCCTCCTCACATGGACACATTATCTGTCTGTCCTCCCCACATGGACACATTATCTGTCTGTCCGATTTTCAATTTGTTGTACAGATGGTGTTTGAGTCTGCAATGGCCGGTTCTTAGTCTGACAATTATCACGTGATCTCTTCTTAGTAATCTATAGTATGTTTCTGCAGTATCGGCCTCTGATTGTTCCTTCTGCCATTTTTTTCTGTAATTATTTTTAATTATTGCTTTTATCTTCTCATATGGGAGCCGCGCTGGCGTAATGGCTACCACATTGCGCTGGCGATCAGGTGTTCATGGTTCAAGCCGTGCGTGGGCATCGACCGGGATTCTGACTGAATAACCTGAAAGGCTCCTGAGATAAACCCCTCTGTGGATGGGAAGGAGCGAAGCTCCTGACCGGGTTGGAAGGAAATTCCACAGGCTCCCCTGCCTCGCAATGACATGTCATTGGGCCGACGGGCTGAAAGCTCAAATGCCGCTGGTTAAGAAAAATAAAAAAATATATAGCCATTTGCCAGGGCTACTTGTGAAGAAGAAGAACATCTACCGGCATTGAACAGCATTAAACATGTTTGCAGCTAAATAGGAAGGTCTCAGCAAGTAAAACAAATTGTGTGAAGTAGTAACGTGTGCTGTTATCAGGCCTGTTCGTTGAAAATATTACGAGATCCATATCAGTTTGGTGGGCATAATTTAACCACCTTGAGATACGCTGATGACACAGGCTTAATAGTAAGTATGTGAAAAAGAGTAACAGGAAATTATTGATACAATATTGGCAGATAGTAAAAACAAAAATAAAGGCCTTAAGAAAAAGGCATAGTAATCATTTCAATCAATCAATACCCTTTTGCTCCCCAAGGAGCATAGGCCAGGTCCTCCTGTCACGTGCCAACAGCTCAAGTTCTTTCCATGTTTTCCTCACCATTCTCACCTCTGTCTCCAGCAATCTTTTCCATATAAATATTTTTAGTCCATCTCTGCCTTTCTTTCCCTGGGGATTCCAGAACAAAGACATTTTGTCTTGCATCTGATTACGATTATGTGACAGAAGAGCCAAATCATCTGCAAAATCTAGATAATCTAACTGTTTAGTCAGATTCCACTGAATTCCATTTCTGTTGTGTTGTGTCGATGTTTTCATAACCCAATCTATTGCTAGTTAGAAAAGAAATGGAGACAAGCGGCATCCCTTCAGTTCTGTAAGTTGTCCTTCATGAATAATTCTGCATGTCATATCTTCATAAGTCCACGTTACTAACTTAATAATAATTTATAAAAAAAGACACGGTATCATGTGAGGAAAATAAAACTTCACTGTACGTTTATCGATGAAGTATATATGTACGCAGACATGAAGAATTTTTGAATTGACACTTCCGGTGATGTAATTCTTTAAGATTTATTAGTATTTTGTCGTTTATAACAATATTGAATAATTAAGATTGGTTAACACTTAGTTATAATTTTATAATTACTTTTGCATCCGCGACTTTCCATGTTTTGAAAGTCAACGGCGCCATTTTTGAATTTGAAATTTTCGTTACTTACAAAACTACTAAATATTATACTTTATATTTAAAGTTAAGTAAGGACAATTATTCTAAAAGACATGCCGGCTCTTACAAGATTGAAAACAGGTAGTATCTCCAGAAAATCATGGGCTGAAATAGTACAAGCTGACTCACAGAAAGATGATCAAGGGAAAATCAGGAATACGAATAGAGAAAAGGAAAGACAGAAGATACAAGCTTCAAAGGAAACAATTAAGAAAACAGGAAGATGTCAGAGTAAAATGATAGAGAAAACCAATAATCTGAACATTCATTCAAAGTATAAGGGTGTTGAGAACCTTATGAAAGACCAACAAATCAATAGGCCTACTCATAAAGTTGAACAAAACCTCCCAAGATTAAGGATTTTTCAAATCAGTGGCAATGTGGTAAGTATTAGAGCATTACCAGACAGTAAGATCATCAATGTACTAGAAACAGTTATAGATAAAGGGTCAATAACACACATAAAAAGAACAAATTTTGGCATAATACTCACAATAAACATGACTGAAAAGTCAAAAGCTTTAATAAAACAAATTGAAGTAAGTCCTCTTCAAGTAGAATTGGCACACAGCATTAAAGCTAGGCTTGAATTAGTCAAAGAAACCAGGAAATGTGTAATTAAAGGAATACATGTAACAGTTCCAGAGGAAGAAATAAGAACTAGACTACAAACAGAAAATCCAAAATATAGGATTCTTAAACTGGAAAGGATATCACAACAATTAGGAACTTCAACTGTAATAATAGTTACATTAGAAGGGCGAGAAATACCATCACATTTCTTCAGTGGCAGTACTACAATCAAAACAGAAGCTTACATACCACCAGTCATTCAATGCTCAAACTGCCAGAAATTTGGCCACACCAAAAGAACATGTAGAAGTAAGCCTAAATGTCGATATTGTGCAGGGGACCACACTTATGATCACTGCAAATTAGTAGAAGATGATAAAGATTACAGAACAAGAAATAAAAACAGAAAATGTGCAAATTGTCTAGGAAACCACAGTGCACGTTTCCTTGGATGTCCACATTACCAAAAAACAAAACTAGCTCTAATAAAATCAGTCAATACTAACACACCATTTAAAGTAGCACTACAACAACATCAATCTTCAGTTGCTACATCTACAACTCCAACACCAAGAGAAATCACAGTCAGAACCAGAAATGTGGAAATAACCCAAAAGAAAAATAAAGTCCAAAAAATACTGACAAAAGATAGCAATCTACCAGAAGAAAGTGAAATAATAAAATCATCGATAACAGAAGATACAGTGAGAAAGGCAGAAGAAACCTTAAAAACCATGAAAAACATACAGCATGAAGTAGCTAAAGATGTGGCTAAATTAGCAGAACTCAAAGAAGAGAATGAAGATTTACTGAAAAGGATTGAGTCAGAAAGACAACTCATAATGAGTGAGCAAAAGCGAACAGATAAAAAACAACTAGAAGAAATGTGGAATGAAAAAATGACAGATTGTCAAAAACTTATTCATTCTGTATCAAACATTGTGAAAGCCTTTATGCTGAATCTTCAAAGTGAACTACAAACACACTTTAACAGAGAAACCAAAAATCTAGGAGACTTTGTTGTTAAAAAATAAATAAATATATTATACACTTCTCAGAGTAAAAGAGTACAACACTATTTATAACAAACGTAACAATTAAATAATGGGCGTACAGAACATTAGAATAATACAGTGGAATTGCAGAAGTGCAAAAAAAAATGTACCAGCATTAATAGGCATGTATAAACAATCTAAAGTAATATTTGCCATTCAAGAGACTAATCTTAATCCGAGTCAACGTTTTACCATCCCTGAATATAAAGTCTTTCGAAATGATAGGACCGAAACTCAAAAAGGAGGAGGTGTGGCATTTCTAGTTAATAAAACATACATAATAACTGACTGGGAATCATTTAGAACAGAAAATTTTGAAGGAATAACTATAACAGTGTCTACTGAGCTAGAAGAAATTAAAATAGTTAACCTTTACTGTTCAAGTGGAAACATAAACGAAAGAGATATCTCAGACGTGAATAAAAGAATAAACAACAGAACTATCATAGTGGGAGATTTCAATGCTCATCATACAGCTTGGGGAGGTAATGTAATAGACAAATCAGGAAAACTACTGTTGGACTTCATTGAAAACAATGAACTAATAATACTGAATGATGGATCAGTAACAAGAATTAACCCTTGTGCAAATCAGCAAGACACAGCTATAGATATAAGCATTGTAACACCAAATCTTGCTAATGCAAAATGGGAAGTTATTGGGGATACAAATTCAGATCATTTACCCATTGAAATAACACTAAAAGATAATTACAAACCTAACAAACTTTTAGAAAAACCAAAATTTTACTATAATAAAGCTAATTGGGTAGCTTTTCAGGTAGAAATGGAAGAGATAAAAAAGAATAATGTAGAAAATGAAAATATAGATGTATTTGCAGATAATCTCACAAAAGAAATATTACTAATAGCTGTTAAACATATACCAAATGCATATATGACAGAACACATAATTCCACACCGCATTAAGGAAGCAAAGAAGAATGAACATTGGAACAAAAACCCAGTACCATGGTGGACAGTTAGATGTACAGAAATTCAAAAACAAAGAAAACAAGCTTTACAAGAATATAGAAAGCATAGATCTGAAGATAATTGAGATATTTATAAGAACATAAGAAATGAATCAAACAGAATAATACTAAAGGCAAAAGAAAATCTTTGGAGAAGTTTCTGCCAAACACTGAACCCTACAACTAACTCTACAACAGATGTGTGGAATAAGTTAAAAGCCATTAAAGGCAGAACTAAAAATATGATAATACCTAATATAAAAAGACCTGAAATGGCAGAGACTGACTGGCAGAAAGCAGAGGTGCTGGCCAGGTACTACCATAGAGTTAGTTCTAAGGAAAATCTAGGACAGGCTGAAGTCAACAGAAGAGCAACACTTCTTAAAAAACTCAGTAAAGATGTACCTTATAATACTGAAGAATTATCATATTTAAATGCAGATATTACAATGGAAGAAGTTGAAAATACAATAAAGGACAAAACAAATACATCAGCAGGGCATGACATCTTGAGCTATGAAATCTTGAAACACATACCAAAAAGTACCATAGAAATTATAACATCCCTTTTTAACAAAATTTGGAATACAGGAAAAATTCCCAAAACATGGAAAACAGCAGTAATTATTCCAATACTAAAACCAGAAAAAGATGCCCATGATGCCAGTTCATACAGGCCAATTTCTTTAACTTCCCATCTAGGTAAAATATTAGAAACCATAGTAAATAAAAGATTAAAGTTTTATTTGGAAAAGAATAATTTATATAATCAAACTCAGTCAGGATTTAGGAAGAACAGATGCACTATGGATCAGATAATTAAATTGGAACATGAAGTAAAATCGGGATTTCAAAAGAAAGAAAGAACTGTGGTAGTATTTTTAGATATAGCTAGGGCTTATGATGAATGCTGGAGAGAGGGTGCTCTCTTTAAAATAAAGAAGATAGGAGTAACCGGTAAAATGTATAATTATTTAGAGAATTTTCTGCAAGATAGATATTTCACTGTTCAGGTAAACAATGATAGATCAGAACTGTATGAACAACAAAATGGAATACCCCAAGGATCAGTAATGTCTCCTTCAATTTTTACAATAATGGTAAATGATTTAGGTGAGGAATTTAATGATATAACAAATAAATTGTCACAGTTTGCAGATGATGTTGCTATATGGAGGACTGGGAGACATCTGCCAAAATTATATAAGGATCTACAGAAGCAATAAATAAAGTATGTAAATGGATGACAAAATGGGGTTTTCAGCTGAATTCAAATAAAACATTGGGAATGATCTTCAGTAAAGGTAGGGTTGTAAAAAATAAAATTATAGATATAAATATCCAAGGGCAAAACATTAAAACAGTTCAAACCACTCGATATCTAGGAATGATATTGGACCAACAGCTGAACTGGAATAAACACATAGATAAACTAGTGGAGTCTTGCAGAGGATTGACTAACTTATTAAGATATTTGAAAGGTAATGGATGGGGTGCAAGCACTAAGACAATGCTCACTTTTTATAAATCTTTTATTAGAGGAAAAAAAGATTATGGAAGTATAATATATGACTCTGCTGCACACTAAAAGATTAAATTAGACAGAATTCAGCATCAGGCTTTATGTACAATAGCAGGTGCAATCAGATCAACATCAATGGGAGCTATAGAGGTGGCTTTAGGAATCATACCCTTGGAATTACGGAGAAAGGAGTTAAGACTAAATTACATGAACAGAGTTATGTTGGATAAGTCTCACCCAGCACATACAGCTTTTACCAGATGCCAACTAACAACTCAGGCCAAGCCAATGAATACCACTAGATACCCTACAGGATGGAAGTGTATGGAGGAAATTGTCCATCTGGGTACATTAATTACATCAATTAATAACAGTTGTGAATACAAGCCAGTGATTCCGCCCTGGGAGATCAAGAAACCAGACACGGACTACCACCTAGCAGAAATACTTAAGAAAACAAATAATATAGAAAATATTAAAAACACAGCCAATAAATATATACAACAAATATCAAAAGACAGCATTACTGTGTACACAGATGGATCCAAGGGAGAGGATGGCAAATTGGGGATAGGAATGTATATTCCAATATGGAAAATGGCAAAAGAATATAGCATCACGGAAAATACATCCATTTTCACTGCAGAGATGGTGGCAATACTAAAAGCACTAAAAATATTCTCTAATAACCCTCCCAAAAAATTAACAGTTTTAACTGACTCTCTTTCAACAATTAAAGCACTTAGAAACTTACGAGAATGTAGTAGACCTGATATAGCAGAGGAGATTTTTCTGGCTACTACATACTTATATTCTAGAGGATGTTCAGTATTAATTGCTTGGATACCTTCACATGTTGGCATAGAAGGAAATGAAAAGGCAGATAAAGAAGCCAAGAAAGGTAGATCTGATAAAAATCTAATAAATGTAGGGATGAGTAAATCAGAAATTAAGAGCTTAATTAAAGATTTAATAACAGATGAATGGAAAGCAGAGTGGGATAAAAATCTGAAAGGAAGACATGCATATAAGATGTTCAGGGCTCCAACAAGAAAATGTCAGATATCTAGGGAATTGAAAATTCCCAGTAATAAGAAACTTCTCAGACTACAGCTGGGAAAAGGCTATTTCAGAATAGAGGAACCTTACTGTGCAGAATGTCTTCAAGACAATAATATAGAACATTTCTTGTTAAAGTGTAAGAGGTATGACCAAATGAGAATACCAATATTGGATTATTTGCAGGCATCCAACTTACCTATAAATATAGAGGAGGTGTTGAGAATAGACAGACCTAGGGATCTGCATAATATAGTCAAACAATATTTAACACGAACACATGTTAATATATAGTGGCTGGGAATGTGAAGGTCTTATGCTGTTCTTACAATGACTTTAAACAGATGAAAGTCAATTAAATATCTGGTAAAGTCCGTTATATAACTAGAACCACCGGGCCTTTACACCCCTCCACTTTAATATTATTCTTGTTCATAGTTTCTTCTTGATTTTGTTTGTTTGTTTGTTTGTTTTTTATTTTATTATTTAACGTATAGGCCTAAGCACAATTGTGAGTATCCCTATTTTCAAATGTGATGCCACTTTCTCATGTCGGCAGTTGTTCATATTATTTGGAATTTAAAACAATATATATCCTAATTATAACCCATCAGAGGTTGAACGGGATTTCTGTATATCTTCATTAATTTAAAAAAAAAAAAAACATGAAGAATTTACACAGACACGCTTCTGTTTATTTAAGATATAATTAAATCATAAATACGGTGAACAAACACCAGTGCGACATTGTTTTGATTCATGGATATGCAAATAAAGACCTTAAACTTAGTTTTAGAAGACAGAAGTAATAGTTATGTCGAACAAAATGAATGCTATAGAATGCACTATCAATGCACACGGAACAATTTTGAAACAAGTTAATAGATCGTTGACTTTCTACTGCTTTGTTCTATTACATCGTTGACTTAAAACTGCTTTGCTCTATCTCCACTTTTAGCCAAAACTGACACGAGGTCATAAATCGCCATAACATAGCGTGGTCTATCATCCTACTTATATCTTACAGTTATAGTCGTGGATCATCATGCACAATTTAATTTTAATGTAATACATCCATCTTTTCAACTACGAACCTAAAACACTTTGAACGCGTTTTTCTCAAAACTAGCTGAATTTGAGATGGAATAAAGAAGTACTAAGTTGGCGCAATTCATCTACTACCTATGCTCGTTAACAACATTAAATGAAAGACACATGCAGAGGTGAAGAGAGAATTAGCCCAGGCAAAAACATGGGCAATAAAACCAAACTTACAGGGAGGTAGTGGCGAACAATAGCAATACGGGACTCTTTTGAGGCCCTTAGCTGGTATGAGTACACTTTAAATCCTTTACGTGGATCTATTGGAGTGAAAGTCTGGTGTCAGCAGACGCAGTAATTCCAGCTCCAATAGCGCATATTAAAGTTGTGGCAGACTAGTTGCGTTAAATGCCTTTAAAATGCATTGTAAGATTTTGATGGGCTGGCAAACCTTTCAAGTGAAACAATTGCCACAGAAACCACCACTTCTTTTGTTCCGCTGGCATATTTTAACCCCTCTATTCTACGCAAGCACCCATTTTTGAAAGCCAGTTGCTTTTTTAGCTGTTGTTTTTGCTGTTCTCCATGTTTAAGAACCTTGCAATAGGACTGACAATAGGATGTCGATATATAACCCATATGTCACGAAATTACCGTGCTATACATTTTATCTGTGTTCTGCCTGTCTTTTTTTCTACTGGTGCCTTCCTTTTATTTCTTCCTTACCCTATTTTCTCTTGTACTGGAACGCATGTCTCTGGTTTCGTGTTGTTATTTTTGCATGATCTATCCTGGTTAGAGATAACGTTAACAACCCAGCTGGGAGTTGTCAGATAAATCTGCCTGTCCTGTGTAAAACCACAAAAGGCATGAACATACTCGCTCAACAAGCTTTTCATCCATACTTCTCGGATGGTTGATCAGAAGATAAACTGCGAATGTACGTTGGGTGTGGCAGAATGTTACGCAACATTACAGTAGGTGGATCCGTGTTTGTATAATAGATTAAATTGAGGGTTTGTTATGAATTACAGACATGAGTCATCTAAACAGCGGTAGCGTTAATACTTTATATGGGAGGATTTTGAAATTACCTGTGTCGTGCGGAATTTCATGAGACGTGAGAAGAGAAGATAAATATACTGAAGTCAAACATTTAGATCTGTTTGGGCTAGATAAAAATGGATTAAACTAGACAACGTTTAATTGGCGACTTGTCACCCGCTTAGGACAAGGAGAGCGTGGATGAAAAGTCTATTATATCGTAGCACAAGTAGATTTTGGCACTGTGTTCTTTTGAGTCAAGACGACCCTTCTAGACAAACCAGGAGCGAAGAAAAGTAGGATTTTATAAAAGGGGCCGGACCAAGTATTAATGATCTTCTAAAATCAACCAGAAAGAAAACTCGACTATATAATACTGGAAACCACAAAGTCCTCGGATCCTATGCAGGTAAATAAAGCTGAAGTTATCAAAGCTGTCAATAACTTTGTATCTGCCCGTCCTTCTATGAAGATTATATATATATATATATATATATATATATATATATATATATATATATATATATATATATATATATATATATATATATATATATGCTCGTTTCTGAGCCCCCAACTGAATTATTCAGTGAAACATTACTTAAGTACCCCTGTTGTGTGTGTATATATATATATATATATATATATATATATATATATATATATATATATATATATATATATATATATATAAGGATGACTGATTCAGACGTGTGCACTTCTCTCTATGATAATTAAATAAACTATTAATTTGACAGGTTTAATAATCAATTATTTTTTAACACGAGTAAATTAAGTGAAGTGAGTGAACTTACACTGCAGAGTTTATTCTCATCGAAAACTGATGAAGGTGGTTTGAGTTGCTGACCATACCGCACGCCATAGGTAGGGAACTCTCTGATACAATAACCAATTAAAACGTACCTTTATTATTGTGTGGTAGGAAACGTACTATGTTAAAACCTAGAGGCCAATTTTGTGTAACCGATAGTACGATAATATTTAATTGTGGAAAGAATAAAGACGTATCACTGGGAATGATTAAATAATTCATCAACGGGAATGTTACTTTAGAGGTAGGTGTAAAAACTTTCTCGAATAATATTCTAGTAAGATAGTAATATCGAGTAAAAGAGCTGTGTTACATCCGGATTAGTCCAACTTAGCTAGTTAAAGCATGCATATATTTAAAAGCATTTTGCAAACTAACTAATTTATAGATAGATCGATACAAAATAATTCACAGTATAATTCAAACTTTAAATGACCAAAATCGCCCCATAAATAAGGAAAATAATTGAAAAACTAGATTTTATACATTGGACAGAGAGCAAAATTTTGTCTCAGTTTGAGAATTTTAACACCCTTCCTTACCCCTGTCATCCGAGAGGCCGGATGCGTGACTATAAAAGACCTTGCCCTTGGCTATTTGACGCCACTAACACAAATTCAAACCACAAGCTGACAGAAAGAAGCAGTAACTGTAATCGTCGTGTACCTTTGCCAACCGCATCTGTAGCGCAGATATTAGATGCCATTAACAGCTTATGTGTTTTGCCTGAGGGTAAAAATGACTATATATATATATATATATATATATATATATATATATATATATATATATATATATATATATATATATATATATATATATATATATATATATATATGTACATATTTATGTATTTTTCCTGTGATTAATCCACGTGTGTGTTCGAAAGTGAATAAGCCTGTGTTAAGAATAATCCAGGACAAATGTGTGGCTTGCTGGGAAGCATGTGTTGATTTTAGAGGCGAAAGCCAGCATTGTAAAATGTGTAGGTTAATTGAGAATGATGTCAAAAATACGACTGTAAGTTTGTTAATACATTTGAAAGAGTATTTCTTAAAGGAATGACATGTATCATGGAACCTAAGGAAGGATTGACAGGAATTGTTGTAATGAATCGATCAAGATATTAATTAGTAAATTTATACTCTACCAAATCATTATATGGAAGCAAATCATGGACAAAGGAATCAAACTTAGGAATTATAAGGAAATTGTAGTCACAGTGAACTGGCTGTGATGGGTGGTGCGGTAAATTGTCCTGTGCATATGTTAGCACAATGTCTGACACTGTATGTTATGTCCTTTGCGTGTAAAGACAGAGTAGTGCTGGACCATACAGGGGTTGTGATTATTTGCATTTCAGGTTTTATCCTGCAAACTACCCGAAGTATCTGATTCTTAAGTGGTAGTAAGTAAGTAAGTCAGGAGTTGAGTGGCTTTTGGGATCACATTCGTTGCACGAGTAAATCTCACAAATGTTGACACTTCGAATGTCCTCCAGACCCGTCTCTTATAGGTGGCGTCCAGAGTTGAGTACTACTAACTAATATCAGAAACTGGGAAAAATATAAAAATCGAATCTCCCGTAAATCTGTTGTCTTCCGATGTAAGTTTCAAGAGCCTTTTGCTTTCCTCCACCATTTCATCTACGTCTAAATTTTCTCGATGTCCATGAGTGTCGTAAATGTTTTAAAGATAAGTATCAGGAGTTAATTGGCCCAGTCTGAGCAGAGGTGCTAATGGTAAGTAGGTGAGAATAAAGGTGTAAGAAATAGCTTCCACGAGTGAATAATCTGTCTCTGGATTTAGAAGATGCTCTGATCCAGCCTATCTTTACGACTGTAATTTCTTATTAGACAATACTACTCTCCATACATGTATGTTTAACTATATATATATATATATATACACATACACACAGTTATGTGACAACAAGACATACAAACGTGAAAACTATGGTAAATGGAGTATGGGTATGGGCTGAGCTGACCGACACAAGTAATTAAGTTTCTGTTAAGCTTATTATAATATAAGTCTTCACAACATCAACAACAAGTTTGTCCACTAGGTTGGTTAGTGCCGGAACTCTCTGAGCTATGCCATTACTCGGTAAACAGCAGGAAAACATATGATTGTACAAATAAACTATTGTCAATTCTAATGATGATGATACTATTATCGGCTTGCTCAGGGTGAGTACCGATTATGAACAGTGTTTTATCCTGGGTAAATTCCACGGGTAAAAACGACTGTCGGAAGTCGGGAAAACTTATTAGGTATATGGCCACACCGGGCTGATAAAAATAAAATGGGAAAAAATATATGGTTATTTTGTCAGTCCCCTTAATCAATTACAGTTCAAAGAATGTTATTGTGTCGCCCTGGTCATTCCTGTTCACACTGGTACGGGCGAACGCCAAGGGAAAACGACACTATTATTACTTCAGTAACTGAGGAAACGTCCACAAATAGGAAACCGCTAGCCGCTGGGTGTTTTGATCAAGTTCTGTATTTAGAAAGAAACAAAGCATTTCTAACATGACAAATTCTAGGCTATCAAGCGTAGGGAATGATCTGTTAACTTCTCCGCCACTAAATTAAATTTGAGGCACACAGGTATTAATCTATACTATCGCGCGTCGCTTGACGAGTACGGGTTTGATAAAAGCAAGCTTCCTTTCCACCTCCGCCCCGGTAAACAATTAGCGCACAATGTCAGTTATAATTCAGTTATGACTACGCTTCCTTACAAAACTTGCCTGTCATTACTCGGTTGCTATCGTTTTTCTCTTTCCCACATGATATTTAGTGCTAGTCACTATATAATTACACACAATGAAGATATAATTCGCATTCTGCTCTGTCACTTTATCCGTCCCTCAAAGCATTTACTTAGTCAAATAAGCCGTATACTCTAGTGAAAATTAGTTGATGGATTCTTGACATTAATCTGAACCCCTGGTAAGAAAATATATATACGTTTGCTATTCCGCTATTCTTAACGCTAGGGGCTCACAGTGAATAAAATGGTAACTCTCTAACACATTTAATACTTAAGCACAACTTATATTATTATTACCAGAAAAACCAAGGTAACTCTCTAACACATTTAATACTTAAGCACAACTTATATTATTATTACCAGAAAAACCAATTAATCCCCGCGAAGGCCATTAAGAACTATTTCACATAGGTTCTAGCGTGCGCGTTAAGATTATCCAAAATTTCTTGAGAGGCTTGATACGGACTAAAAGTGTAGACAGTATATATACAAATTCTGCCTGATCTCTCTGAAAGATGTCAAAAGTCACACCTTGGGCGTTTCGGGAGAAAGCTGCGAACTGGCTTCAAGAGATAAAAAGATTCTTCGGTTTCCTCCCTGCTATGCCCAGCTCGCGTGAGAACTCTGTAAAACAGGCCGGTTCGCCCCCCCCCCTTATTATCGGCATAATGCGAATAATAGGTAAGCAAATCGTTCACGTAAGAAAGACACGAAACATAGGCGTGTCTAAATATGAGTTAGACAGATAGCAAAAATTCATGGATTTTCCGTTAACAAAACGTGAATACTAATGAGGAAACAATGGTAGGAAGCGAAGCGCGGACGGATTCATGTAGTCTATTTACATAACATGTCACAATGAGCATAAAACCTCACGCCATCAAGGCAGTCGAAAGTGGGTTAGGAGAGTGAAAAATGTGCAAATGTACAATGTACATAGGTCTGAAATAGACGTGTTGACATAGAAATATACAGCCCATGATGTCACCATCATCCTCTTTCTGTTCTATTTGGACCATGGAGTTACCGCTGCTATTGGTTCCTTGCGAGGAAATCCGCACGAAGCAGTCACCAAGGCTTGCAGTGATAGTTTATGTGCTAATATATTTTACATGATGAGGTTGACAGCCACACATTCAACTTTACAAATATAAAGCCACTTTACTCATGTAGAATGCACATATAAAGTGAACAAAATATACATTTTAAGACTTACCTCTTCGTAGAAGGGTAGGTATTCAGACGCATGTCATTTGTTGTCTCCCCTTGCTCTGCAGTGATGGTCTAACTAGGGCCAAAACCTAGAGTATCTAATGTGAGTCTTCAAAGGTGTCTACCTTCGCACAAGATTACTCTTGGCAGTGTACCGTTTACTTGTAAAAATGATTTCATACCATATTATTTTTAATTTTTTAATTTATATATTTGTATTTACTCTTGGCAGATATGCAGATAGAAGGATGATTGTGCTTCTATCTCGAGGGCGTATTCACAATATATTTAAGAAATCGAGAACAATGCTGAATGAGTCTTAGCAGTAATAGCTCTTTATCTTTCTTGCCGCCGTTGGTGAAGAGATATTTAATTTAGCTCGTACAAGCCTCGATCTGAATTAACAGTAAAATTCTTCTTATATTTGGCTCTACAGATGTAAATATAGATATATTAAAGATGCTGATTGACACATGTGCACTTCTGTCTGTAATAACTAAATCAACTTTGAATTTGTAAAAAAAAAAAAAAAACAACTTATAACAAATTTATGGATATAGTTTTCAAGTTTCGATCGCAAGCTTTGAACCACAGAATAGTTGTACAGCTGATATCGTAGAATCGTGCCTCAAATTGTCTCGTAAACTCGTACCACACATTTTAGAGGAAATAAAATAAACTGCTGCTAAGTTTTTGCTTTCCTGATATTAATCAGGCACCTTTCCCGCTGTCCGTCAAGCGATTCTTTTCCCAGAATTGTTACTCTCCCTGAGCATATATCATTTATAACTCAAGGAATATGCTGAAAAATCCACATTCTTTTAGTAAATGTAATGGAAGAATTGCGACTGAGCAGCGACATGTGGCTTGTGCTAGAAGGGACATTTTTGAGCATATATAAAACTCATTACATATGATAATAAATATATACATATGATGGCATCATCACTCACTCCCTTCTCCACTTGGACTCTGGGGTTACCTCTGCTTTTGGTTCCCTGAGAGACCTAGCACGAAGCAATCACCAGCGCTTTGCTGTGGTGGTTCATGAATATATCTTTTTCACATGCTGAGGATGCCAGCCTCTTAATAACATGTATAACCATCAGCAAGTTCAAACATATCCAATTCAAAGTATAAAAATATGTTACAACTAACCCTAATACGGGGATCATAGACTTCTTACTCAGTTGAATAGTCTCAGCAACTTGGTACAATTGCTTCGAACATACGTTTACGGTATTATTTTTATTATAGAATCCTTGTGCGAGTTTGGGAGTCGGTCCTGTAGGAGTCCGGTTTCCGTAATAAATAGTAGAGTTTCCTTGTTGTATTAATTAAAAGGTGCCCAAATACGTATTTTTCTGTCACAAAACCTTACTTATACAGTTTACTGTTCCCTGACACAACTAATCCAGGTTATTGATTTATTACAACCGAACTACCTATAGGGTTTGACGCTTTTGTCCTGACCACGCACTATTTGTTAGAACGGGTCAGACATAAGGATTGGCAGTTTTCTAAGGTCATCCCTTCAAGATTAAAAACAAGTTATCTTTAAGCGGCCATCCTCCTAATTCCATAACATTTGTTTGTCTCAATTACCAGGTCAAACGGAAGTAAATAAACTCGCTTATATTAAAAAAAACCCGCTAATTTCCCATAATTATGTAATCAAGAGATCAGCATGAACAAAGGTCTGTCAGGGTGTTTTGGAAATCTCTTTCTATTATCGTGTCGCTGAGCAGAGTATTCATAATGAAAACGATAAACAGCCAGGCATGGCTAAAGCCTTGAAGCATGGGAGTTTATCTGAGAGGAGTGCACTTTAAATGAAAGATAATTTTGGCAAAATACTGTCGTAGGGAAATAATGCAAAGATGAGCAGATTAACTGAACTCGTGAATAATATGCTATAATGTTACAATGTCCCCAAGGAGCACAGGCCCCCAACAAACGTATGCTAAGTCTTCTTGTCTCGTGCCATCAGTTCATGGTCCCTCAATGTCCTCCTGATTGCTTTCACGTCCGTCTCCAATTCTCTTTTCCGTGTGTTCTTCGATCTACTTCCACCTCTCTTACCTTGGGGATTCCAGAACAAGTAAATCCATGTAGTGCTTTTAACAACGTTTCCTCATTGTGTCCCATTCATATTTAGAGTCTTCTATTCATTTCTTGTTCCACTGGCGCTTGTCTAGTTCTTGCCATTAGTTCCATTGACGCTTGTCTAGTTCTTGCCATTAGTTCCACTGGCGCTTGTCTAGTTCTTGCCATTAGTTCCACTGACACTTGTTTAGTTCCTGCTATTAGTTCAACTGGCGCTTGTCTAGTTCTTGCCATTAGTTCCACTGGCGCTTGTCTAGTTCTTGTCATTAGTTCAACTGGCGCTTGTCTAGTTCTTGCCATTAGTTCCACTGGCGCTTGTCTAGTTCTTGCCATTAGTTCCACTGGGGCTTGTCTAGATCTTGCCATTAGTTCCACTGACGCTTGTTTAGTTCTTGCCATTAGTTCAACTGGCGCTTATCTAGTTCTTGCCATTAGTTCAACTGGCGCTTGTCTAGTTCTTGCCATTAGTTCCACTGGCGCTTGTCTAGTTCTTGCCATTAGTTCCACTGGCGCTTGTCTAGTTCTTGCCATTAGTTCCACTGGCGGTTGTCTAGTTCTTGCCATTAGGTCAACTGGCGCTTGTCTAGTTCTTGCCATTAGTTCCACTGGCGCTTGTCTAGTTCTTGCCATTAGTTCCACTGGGGCTTGTCTAGATCTTGCCATTAGTTCCACTGACGCTTGTTTAGTTCTTGCCATTAGTTCAACTGGCGCTTATCTAGTTCTTGCCATTAGTTCAACTGGCGCTTGTCTAGTTCTTGCCATTAGTTCCACTGGCGCTTGTCTAGTTCTTGCCATTAGTTCCATTGACGCTTGTCTAGTTCTTGCCATTAGTTCCACTGGCGCTTGTCTAGTTCTTGCCATTAGTTCTACTGGCGCTTGTCTAGTTCTTGCCATTAGTTTCACTGGCGCTTGTCTAGTTCTTACCATTAGTTCCACTGGCACTTGTGTAGTTCGTGCCATTAGTTCTACTGGGGCTTGTCTAGTTCTTGCCATTAGTTTCCACTGGCGCTTGTCTAGTTCGTGCCATTAGTTCCACTGGCGCTTGTCTAGTTCTTGCCATTAGTTTCCACTGGCGCTTGTCTAGTTCTTGCCATTAGTTCCACTGGCCCTTGTCTAGTTCTTGCAATTAGTTTCATTGGCGCTTGTCTAGTTCTTGCCATTAGTTCCACTGGCGCTTGTCTGGTTCTTGCCATTAGTTCCACTGGCACTTGTGTAGTTCGTGCCATTAGTTCCACTGGCGCTTGTCTAGTTCTTGCCATTAGTTTCCACTGGCGCTTGTCTAGCTCGTGCCATTAGTTCCACTGGCGTTTGTCTAGTTCGTGCCATTAGTTCCACTGGCGCTTGTCTAGTTCTTGCCATTAGTTCTACTGGCGCTTGTCTAGTTCTTGCCATTAGTTTCACTGGCGCTTGTCTAGTTCTTACCATTTGTTCCACTGGCACTTGTGTAGTTCGTGCCATTAGTTCCACTGGCGCTTGTCTAGTTCTTGCCATTAGTTTCCACTGGCGCTTGTCTAGTTCGTGCCATTAGTTCCACTGGCGCTTGTCTAGTTCTTGCCATTAGTTTCATTGGCGCTTGTCTAGTTCTTGCCATTAGTTCCACTGGCGCTTGTCTGGTTCTTGCCATTAGTTCCACTGGCACTTGTGTAGTTCATGCCATTAGTTCCACTGGCGCTTGTCTAGTTCTTGCCATTAGTTTCTACTGGCGCTTGTCTAGCTCGTGCCATTAGTTCCACTGGCGCTTGTCTAGTTCGTGCCATTAGTTCCACTGGCGCTTGTCTGGTTCGTGCCATTAGTTCCACTCGCGCTTGTCTGGTTCTTGCCATTAGTTCCACTAGCGCTTGTCTAGTTTGTGCCATTAGTTCCACTGGCGCTTGTCTAGTTCTTGCCATTAGTTCCAC
Source organism: Oreohelix idahoensis (assembly GCA_024509875.1). Classification (NCBI taxonomy): domain Eukaryota; kingdom Metazoa; phylum Mollusca; class Gastropoda; order Stylommatophora; family Oreohelicidae; genus Oreohelix; species Oreohelix idahoensis. The sequence continues at coordinate 411,123 of JAMPIV010008200.1, read as the reverse complement.
TGGCGCATGTCTGGTTTGTGCCATTAGTTCCACTGCAATCCTTCTATTCAACGCAAGCACACATTTATGAAATTACGTATCTACAGGTGTCCGAACGAGAGCAGGTAGATTTGAATTGCCCGCCATTTCTGTGGATTTTGTTTCTGTCACTTCATATTTGGCAGACGTCAAATAGAGACGTGGCAAATTCATTATGGAGAGGTACACATATGAACAACGCCTTTCAATAGTTAAAACTTATTATCAAAATCAGTGTTCAATTGCGGTGACTCGGGGTAAATTACGTGAAATTTTTAAGTCGTAATCATGTGCCTGCAGTATGCACAATTCAGCGTTTAGTGGCGGTATTTGAAGAAACTGGTTCAGTGGTGAATCGCTCAAGGCCTCCAGCACCTCGGAGCGCTCGTTCACTGAAAAACATTGCTGCTGTGCGTGAAAGTGTAGCTGAAATGCCGGGCACCTCCATCAGACACCGTTCACAAGAACTTTGCCTATCTCGGTCATCTTTACACACAATTTTGCGTAAAGATCTACACCTACACCCATATAAGATCAAGCTGACGCAAGCTCTTCAACCTGCAGACCACGAACGGCTTAGTAATTACAGTAATTGGATGTTAGAAGCCATTGAAAATGACCCTGAATTTTGGAAGAAAATCATCATGAGTGATGAGGCTCACTTCCACCTCAGTGGCTTCGTAAACAATCAAAATAGCCGTATTTGAGGAAGCGAAAAACCACGAGAGATACACGTGAAGCCTCTACATCCTCGGCGAGTGACAGTCTGGTGCACTATGTGGGCTGGAGGTGTGATTGGTCCATACTTTTTTGAGAACGCTCATGGCAATGCTGTTACGGTCAATGGCGAACGCTATCGGGACATGATTAACAACGTTTTCGGTCCGCAATTGGAGGATTTGGACCTACGTGACATGTGGTTTCAACAAGATGGCGCTACGTCGCACATAGCACGCGACACAAGAGAAATTTTGAATAGGATGTTTCCGGACAAATTAATTTCGAAATTTGGGGACATCGACTCCAAGATCGCCAGATTTAACTCCATTAGACTTTTTTTATGGGTTTTTTTTAAAGGGAAGGTCTATACCAACAAGCCACAGACTATTGAGCAACTCAAAGTCAATATTCGAGAGGATATCGCGGCTATACAGGTTGAAACATGCGAAAATGTCATGCAAAATGTGCTCCAAAGGGCGCGCATCTGTATGGCTAGCAGAGGCGGCCATTTAAATGATATAGTGTTCCACACATAGCTGCCAGGTCTAAATAAAACATACGTAACATAAAATTGACAATTGTTTCACTTTTAGACTAGTTATTCAAAAACAAAATCTACCTGTTCTCGTTCGGACACCCTATATTTTATTTTGTTGGTTTTGTTGTTCTCCATGTTTTAGAGCCGAACACATTGACTGACTTGTCATTTGCGTTGAAGATTCTGATTTTTTTTTTTTCTATTGGGCTTGATTTCTTTTGATCTCTATATATTACCAAATAAAGTGAAAGCTCCTCTAGTCTTTTGTGATCTGATTTTGATATCATTGTCTACCACTCCAACTTTGTCTATATTACTGCCAAGGTATATCTGTGATTTTACATCTTGTAGTGGTGTTTCGTCTAGTGTAATCTTGTTACGAGCGTCCGACTGACAGAGTGGTTAAATCACTGGTCTCTCGCGGCAAAGGTGCCTTGTTCAAATTACAGTACCGATACGCTTCAGTCTATCCAGCTGTAAATGGGTATCTGGCTCTGATCTTTGAGTTAAGGAAGGAAATTGCAGCAAGGAAGGGAACTGGTCACCATACCTCTCGATGTTGGAACTAGTGTGGTGAAGACGCTCTTTCCTCCACTACGGTAGTATCTGCAATAGGACTACCTTTACATCCTTTACCTGAATCTTATTAACATTTATAACACACAAGGAAGGGAAACCCGAGGCCTGTAAACAGTAAATTAATATGAGACACACATAAAGGTATGTTATCAGGCACTCGTAGGAAATAAAGAAATAGAACACTAGACAACAGAAAAACAACAGACATGCGTGGCTTACCCAGGATTCGAACCCTGTACGACAACCCCGCCTTTATGTTTGTCTCATATTAATCTTATTAACGCTTGCATTCTCATTATCGTTGTTTTCCACAATGTGTCTTTTCAAACGTAATTGTTGTAGCCCATCATCAAGTATTTTTATTTTGTCTTGTATCTAGTTAAACTTATGGGACAGAAGAGCGTGATCTTCGGCAAAATCTAGATGGTCAAGCTATTTAATGAAATCCACTTGATTCCTGCAAACAGACAACGCGATTAACAGATTTTGTCCAAAGAGCACTTTTTTACTTCACTTCCATGACAACACTTGTTATGGTCAATTTGAAAGAGGAAAACAAATAGTTAAAAATAACAAGCTAACTGGTAATTAGAGTTTAGATATATTAAGATTAAATAACAACTTAATTTTCGATGCTGATGCTTGTTAGCCTCTGTGTTAAAGAAAAGGGGAGGGGGGAACTAACACTGTATTGGCACTTTAGATATGTTCTAGTCTAGTGCACATTTCATGTGGAAAATTATTGATTAGTCTTTCTTATTTGTTCTTCACTTGTTCCCTGAGGATCTTAGATACTATTCTGCCTAAGAAAATTGTCGTGGAAAATTCCTCTACGTAGGTGTTTTCTTGGAAAAGCGTCTGTGTTTGCTGCAGGAGAAAAATACAGGTTGACCTTGGTTGCCGCAGCTCGGGATGCCCCAAGCTGTAGATTATAATAGTGCTCATTATTATGCGAGATTGGTTGCAGCGAGATTACGTCCTACGAACCTGGGAGACAGCTGCAACATGGCACGTATTGCTGTATGTGGGTTAATAGACATTGCCCTGCTGAAAACACACTAGAAGAGATTAGAATACTTTCCCAGTAAAGGGGTTTTCCCCATCATGTGTCTGTTCAAATAATGAGAAGTATTTTCACAATGCTATGAAGATAACTTCTTAGACGTAAATACAGACATTACACGAAAAGAGGGGGTTATCACAGCTGTCAAGGGGCTGGAGAGTGGAGGGGCGCCTGGTCGCGACAGTCTGGGTGCTGAGCTATTCAAGACAGACCCTGGGCTGGCGGCGGAGCTGTTGGGGCCGCTGTTTGCGCGGGTCTGGGGGGCTGGGACGGCGCCGGCAGAGTGGAGTGGGGGAGTGGTTGTCGGGTTGCCCGGGTAGGGGGCGACCTTGCGGAATGCAACAGCTTGGGGGGGGGGGGGGGGGGGATTTGCCCTCCTCTCGGTTCCCAGCGAAATACTAGGCAGGATAATCATCCAGAGAATTTCAAAAGCAGTTGACCATAAACTGAGGAAAGAACAAGCGGGCTTCAGAAAGAACAGAAGATGTGCAGATCATATATTTGCCCTCAGGAACATTATAGAGCAGTGCTCAGAATGGCAGAGACAGCTGTACATTAACTTTGTTGATTTTGAAAAGGCTTTCGACAGCATACACAGGGACAGCCTATGGAAAATTCTGAGGGCTTATGGAATTCCCAGCCGCATTGTTTCCATTATAAAAAGCCTCTATTCTAACTTTACGTGCAGTGTTGGATCGAGTAATGTAACTTTCGAAGTGAAAACAGGAGTACGAGAGGGATGCCCCTTATCAACAACATTATTTTTGACAGTCATAGATTGGGTGATGCACCGGACGGCAGAGGGCGATCCGGGAGGAGTTGGATGGACGGCGTTTTCTGCGCTGGGGGATTTGGGGTATGCAGATGACGTTGCACTGCTTGCGCATTCGCGTCAACACATTCGGGACAAAACCGGTGGACTGAGTGGGTATGGCCGGCGGGTTGGCCTGGGCATCGGTTTGGGGAAGACGGAGGTCGTGACACTAGGTGTGGGCAATCCTGGGCCAATGACAGTGGGGAACCGGGGGTTGGAACAGACAGACACAATTGCTTGCCTAGGAGGCGTGGTGACACCTGATGGCGTAGCGGGCAGGGACGTTGACGGCAGAGTGAGTGAGGCGAGAGCGGCCTTTGCTGTTCTTGGCGGCATTTGGAGGTCTTCCCAGTGCAGCACGGACACCAAATTGAGACTGTATGGGAGCTGTGTGCTTTCTGTGCTTCTCTGTGGTGAGGAGTGTTGGAGAGTGGCGGAGAAGGAGGTGTCGAAACTGTCCTCCTTCCACACAATCTGCCTACGGAAAATTCTCCGAATCTTTTGGCCAAACACCATCAGCAACCAAGAACTACTTATTCGGAGTAGCCAGGAGGACATGCACACCGTCATAGCTGGCGGACGCTGGGGTTGGGTTGGCCGCGTCCTCGGAGGGGACCCTGGTGCCATTTCAGGAACAGCTGTGCTATGGACCCTGTAGTAAAATCTGCGAGAATAAACGCTCAATTCAGTAAGATCTAGGCATAAAATGATAATAAATACATTAGCCCTATTGTGTCTGACGGGATGATCTCACACGCCAGCCGCGCTGTTTTTTTTTTTTGTTGTTGTGCAGTACGAAAGCCTATAAAACGATTCCACGATAAAAATCTAACACGCGTTTTAGTTTCGAAACCTACTCGCTTTCCTTGTAACGTACATTTTTAACATTTTGGCAGATCTGCTGCATACACAAATGCAGTCTAGCCTTACAATTAAGTATTGGCGGAAGTATACCCCCAATATAGCTATCTGAAGTAACACTTTCTGTCAACTTTGTAGCAAAATCAGTAGTAATCCTTACATTTTTTGTTAATATTACACGATACAATGCTAAACTAGTAACGCAAATTCTTAAAACCCGCCCCGTCTACCCCGCTTCGACGACACAGTCTGCAACGCATATATTCACACTGCGGAAAAGCCAGCCAAGGCATAACCACACAGACAGTTTTATTTCTCCTAGTGATAGCATTTCTGACGTAACTAAAACAAGTTAGTTATTTGAAAAAATACATGCTGGCGAGATGAAGAAGGGGAAGATGGCGGACTTGTGTAAAATTTTAGTTGACGATAGACGATGACAAAAATTGGAAATTTTAAACCATTATGAAGTTCCCCATAAGAATTATATGGTAGTATGACGTAAAGTTAGCTGAGTAAGAATGTACTTTAAATAATATGATAGTCCCAGTATTTGAGAAGTTATTGAAGAAATACTAATATGTACGAACGCTCGACCAGACAGACTGGTGTCCCTGCTTATGTTTTTTTGTAACGTTAGGGGGACGTGAGCTTGGGAAAGGCAGGGAGTTACATTCAAATTCGCTTGAGGTATAAGGGGAAAGGGGAGCGATAGGAAAAGTGTTACCAAAAACGAAACATCTTTTTGTATTGGCATAACTAAGCAGGCTGGCCAATCGACCACCAGACGCAGAAATTATTCGAAATTATTTTGGTTTTTCATTTAAACTGCTTTTGAATTCAAGTAGTAGAACGTTCCGATTGGTCAGTGGTAGTAAATATTAGCAAAAGGCTTTGACTATTCATTGCCAGTTGAACTAAAAAATGTTATTCAGATACGCTGAGAAACAGCTGTGCAATTACAAATTTAAATAAAGAATAAATTCACAAGTCTGTGCAGTTCGGAGGAAACTTGAGGCCATTTCTTCACAAAGTCAGCGTCATTTGTTTATATATTTCTTGATTGTGGTAAGGATATTTTATGAAATTTAATCTGTTTGGTCCAACTACAAAGTTAGATACTGCTATTGGGAAAAAGTGAAGGACATGTAGGAAGCAGACATTGTTGAGTCCTCACATTAAACAGTATCTAACTGATGTATGTTGTTATGATTATGTTGTCATATTATTGTATTAGAATAGATTAGTAAGCCTCTGTGTTCAATGAACACTGTTTTACATGCCTGAAGCAAAATTGTTTGAAAAGAAAAGAAGAAAATATCATATCAAAGGAAATGTGGTTACTCCACATTATTGTATTGATGAAAAGTATGTAAACGTACAGTGGCGTATCTACTATAAGAACCTGAGGTGTGATCATAACAAGGTGGGAGTCCTGTACAATTCGGGGCGAGTGCACTTGTAAGGCACGCGAGGCTGACCCATACCCACGTAGGGAATTAAGTGTTAGAATAAATGATCAGAGATAAAAGGCCAGGGTATCCTTTTGTTGCCGGCTGGTGACAGGAGACCTGCTGAGTACAAATAAACGCCAACCAGTCTCCAACCAGAATTATATGCTGTCGAATATACCAGTAGGAGCTTTGGCGAGTGGTGAAATTGAAACTTTCTGCAACTCCACAGTGACATATCTTTCAACACGGACTCCCAGGTGATGTGTTAGACATCTGGGGCATCTCTGACATTTTCTTGTGTGTTTTTTCAAAACAATACACCTGACATTTATGGGGGTAGGATGAACTACAGCCCTCATCTACAGTGACTCTCCTTTATATGAATAAAGTGAATTTCTTTAATATTTCTTACAGGAAGAACAGTTATAAATACATAATAACTTTTTTGTTATTGGGCAAATTGTCCCTACATTTTAATTGTGTTTTTCTGTAAACTATCTTGTCCTTATTTTCAAAGACCTGTCCACAAGCTATGAATGGACAGGCAAAATAAATTGTAAAAAATATGTTCCATGAAAAACTTAACTGCTAGTTATTAACTTCTTTAATAGAAACTTAAAGTGTTTGATTGTTGTGTACCATCATTCATTTCTCCCCTAGACACTAGGTACACCATACACCATACACTAGAGCCAGTATAGTGACCGTGTGAGACCTAGGGAGGTAGCTGTAGGTTCTCTGCACATAATTCAACATCATCATTTATAGAGTCAGAGACCTACTTGTGCTTGACCTCACACGGTTTAAGCAGACACCTTTTCATTCTTTTAGGATACCATCATAACCTCCCCAGCAAAAATCAACTTTGCTACATAAATTGGTAGTCTTGTCCGGGCATCTGAATTTCTCTTAGTACTACATACATTGGGGTCTGGGGTTTAGCTTTAACAACAGTCTAATTTTCTCAGGGAATCCCCATATAGTGTTACCCAAGATTTGGGTAGTGAAGAAAGTGTCAGAGCCCAGATTTAATTAAATAAATTTATAATTAGTTAGAGATTTAGTTAGAACATTTTGTATTTATCAGAATGGCAGATCTGGCCAAGTTTCGCTCTGCGGCTGTACAGACTGCTAAAGAGATGGGCATGGATGGACCAGAGTTGGTTCAATATGTAACTTCAGAGGTGGATAAATTTATTGCCCGGGAAGATAAAAGATTAGAGAAAGAAGCAGAAAGAAAGTTAGAGGCTGAAAAAGAAATTAAGAGGCTGCAGATTGAGGCTGACAAGGAGGCTAGGGCATTGGAGGCAGAAGAGAAACGGCTGCAAAGGGAGGCAGAAGAAAAGAGATTGACTGCCGACAGGGAAGCAGAAAAAGAAGAAAAAAGATTACAGAGGGAGCATGAGATACGACTAAAGGGAGTTAGAATTTCAAGGACATGCTCCTGAAAATGGTGCTAGCCCCTTTGCCTCAGATACCACCACTAGTCAGGGAGCCTCAACCTCAGCTATGGGCTTTCATGTAGACCATTTTGTTGAGAAAGACGATGACATCGAAGGATATTTAAGCAGGTTTGAACTTTTAGCTACTACTTTAGGGTTAGAAAGTGAAAGATGGGGGGTAAAGTTGTCTCAGGGACTTCGGGGAACAGCTTATGAAGTGTTTTCCAAAATGAGCAGGGATGACCAAGACAACTATGACATGTTGAAGCAAGCTCTTCTGTTAAGATACGAAAAGAATGGAGAGTTTATAGAAAGAAGTTTAGGAATGCCAGGCTACTGTCGGGTGAGACCTATCACCAGTTCTCCGCCCGGTTGGAAACGTATATGGAGAAATGGGCTACTTTGGTGAAAACCCAAGATCTCAAAGAGATGATACTCATTGAACAGATAAGAGAGTCCATGGCTCCAGACATGAGAAAGTTTCTCATGGAACAGGGTGCGGAGAGGCTGGGTGAAATAATAAATGTCGCTGAAAGGTATCAGGCAAACCAGGCAGAGGTAGCTGGCACAAAGAAGAAACAAATAGATCAGAGTAAGGCCCCTCAAACCCATAACAAATTCGATAATAGAAATAAGCAGAACTTCGATAGGCCTCGAAATGAGTTTAAGAATAGACCCTCACAATTCAATGATAGAAGAAATGATGAAAGAAAACCTTTTAACCAAGGAAAGAGGTATTGTAAAAATTGTCGGATGGACAACCATAACACTGAAAATTGTGGAAGGAGACCTGTAGTAATGGCCACGCTTCAGGTCAGGTCGACTCCTAAAAAAGTGGGAAAAAGGAACCAGGACCTAGACACGCCACGGGGCAAACTTAGGCCTGGAAAGAAAAATAATTATAATAAAGTGGACGAAGGGGAATGGGAACCCCCGTTTCACAGACAGTCTTCGCTAAAATGTTTTACAATGGCCACTATGCAGCGAGTACAAAGAACTGTTATACCCCAGAATAAGCCGACGATCCCTCGGTCGGACTTATGTAAACTGGAGGAAGAAAAAAGAGAACGAAGTTCACTCAATTTGAATTTGAGCCTGAGGGGAGACAACCCAAGGAAGCGAATTGGTAGTGGTAGATTCTTGTGTGGTGACACAAGAAAGAAACTTCCGCAAAACAAAGCTTCCAATGTAAAGGACCTGACAGGTGCCATGAATACTATGTCAGAAAATTTAAAAGTCCATATGTAACTTTGCTAAGGACCTGGACAGATGAGAAGGCAGAGGAGACTGTTACCTCATCATACCAATATGTGAACGAACTGACCACTCGTTTAAAAACCAGTTGGAAACTGGCAAATGAAAATTTGAGACAAGCCAGGAAAAAGCATGCTGCTTATTATAATAAAAAAGCGAAGGATCGAGAACTTGCTGTAGGGGAGAAGGTACTTCTTCTATTGCCAGGCAGCAACAATAAACTTCAGATCGGATGGCAAGGGCCATATACAGTTTTGGAAAAAGTATCCAGAACAAATTATAGGATAGACAAAAAGGGAAAGGAGAAAGTCTATCATGTGAACCTTTTGAAGAAATATCTGGACAGACAAATTCAGGAGGGATCACATTTAATGGCCTTGTCTATAGCAACCGAGATGAAGAATGAACCTCTATCCTCGGTTGAATATCCACTGAAAACCAGTGAAACGTTTGCACAGGTGAAAATCAGTAATCACCTGACAAAAGGACAGAAGGAGAAGGTTCAACAGGTCCTTGAGAAACATACAGAGGTGTTAACGGATAAACCGGGGCACACAAATTTGCTGTCATATGATATGAAACTACTAGACCCAGCACCCATCTGTATGAGGCCTTATTCGATTCCGTTCGCTAAGGAAAAAGCTTTGAAAGAGGATATTGATTATCTGTTAAAAGAAGGGATTATTTCTCACAGTGAGTCTCCTTACAGTTCCTGTGTGGTGTTGTTGCGGAAACCATCAGGAGAACATAGACTGTGCATAGATTACAGGAAACTGAATGCTGTCACAGAAGGTCAGGTGGATCCATTACCTGATACTACTCAACTTTTTGCCAGGCTGAACAAGGCAAAATATTTTTCTAAGGTGGATCTTAGCAAAGGCTATTACCAGATTCCAGTAAAGCCTGAGGTTCGACCTTATTTGGCATTTAGCACCTCGGAAGGTCATTATGAGTTTAACATGTTACCATTTGGTTTGAAAAATGCCCCGAGTGTGTTTTCTAGGATGATGCGAAAATTGCTGGATCCCCTGAAAAATCCATGTATTTCGAATTTTATGGATGATATCCTCATTGCTACGGAAACATTTGATGAACACGTTACCTCTTTGAATATGCTGTTGGATAGACTCAGAGAGGCTAACTTAACCGCTAGGCCAACAAAATGCTGTATTGGTTGTAAAGAATTGGAATTCTTGGGACATACAGTACATCAGGGTAGCATGACCCCTGATCCCAAGAATCTGGAAAAACTAAAAAGAGCCCCTGGACCACAAACAAAAAAAGATGTGCGATCTTTCGTGTCTCTGTGTGGTTTTTACCAAAAGTATATCAGACATTTTAACTCTATATGTGCTCCTTTGACCGATTTAACTCGCAAAGGTCAACCTGATACTATAATTTGGACAGCACAGTGTGAATTGGCTTACCAGGAGTTAAAAGAGAAGCTTACAAGCAGGCCAGTGTTGCAATTGCCTGACTTGACTAAAGAATTTATTGTGAGAAGTGACGCAAGCAATGTGGGCCTGGGCGCTACATTATTGCAAAGGTCCTCCTCACAAGGTGGGGAATTGAACCCAGTCGCGTATGCTAGCCGCAAATTGAACAAGGCGGAAAAAAATTACTCAACCAGTGAAAAAGAATGTCTCGCTTTAATATGGGCTATAAAGAAATTCCAAATTTATTTATATGGCCGGACATTTGTGGTCCAAACGGACCATTCTCCCCTCGTGTTCTTATCACAGGCCAAGCATGAAAATTCTAGATTATTGAGATGGGCCCTGTTGTTGCAGCCATACTCATTTCTGATAGAATACATCCCCGGCCCAAAGAACATAGGTGCAGACTTTTTGAGCAGACATCCTTGTGATGAAGATCAGAAAAACGCATAAGACTTCATTGAGCTGTTATCTCGCAGATTGTAACCTGCATATGCATGCATGTTTTTAAGATGGGAGGTGTGTAGTAAAATCTGCGAGAATAAACGCTCAATTCAGTAAGATCTAGGCATAAAATGATAATAAATACATTAGCCCTATTGTGTCTGACGGGATGATCTCACACGCCAGCCGCGCTGCTTTTTTTTTTGTGCAGTACGAAAGCCTATAAAACGATTCCACGATAAAAATCTAACACGCGTTTTAGTTTCAGTTTCGAAACCTACTCGCTTTCCTTGTAACGTACATTTTTAACATCTGCTGCAAACACAAATGCAGTCTCGCCTTACAATTAACTATTGGCGGAAGTATACCCCCAATATAGCTATCTGAAGTAACACTTTCTGTCAACTTTGTAGCAAAATCAGTAGTAATCCTTACATTTGTTTGTAATATTACACGATACAATGCTAACTAGTAACGCAAATTCTTAAAACCCGCCCCGTCTACCCCGCTTCGATGACACAGTCTGCAACGCATATATTCACACTGCGGAAAAGCCAGCCAAGGCATAACCACACAGACAGTTTTATTTCTCCTAGTGATAGCATTTCTGACGTAACTAAAACAAGTTAGTTATTTGAAAAAATACATGCTGGCGAGATGAAGAAGGGGAAGATGGCATGAAGTTCCCCATAAGAATTATATGGTAGTATGACGTAAAGTTAGCTGAGTAAGAATGTACTTTAAATAATATGATAGTCCCAGTATTTGAGAAGTTATTGAAGAAATACTAATATGTACTGGTGTCCCTGCTTATGTTTTTTTGTAACGTTAGGGGGACGTGAGCTTGGGAAAGGCAGAGAGGTACATTCTAATTCGCTTGAGGTATAAGGGGAAAGGGGAGCGATAGGAAAAGTGTTACCAAAAACGAAACATCTTTTTGTATTGGCATAACTAAGCAGGCTGGCCAATCGACCACCAGACGCAGAAATTATTCGAAATTATTTTGGTTTTTCATTTAAACTGCTTTTGAATTCAAGTAGTAGAACGTTCCGATTGGTCAGTGGTAGTAAATATTAGCAAAAGGCTTTGACTATTCATTGCCAGTTGAACTAAAAAATGTTATTCAGATACGCTGAGAAACAGCTGTGTAATTATAAACTTAAATAAAGAATAAATTCACAAGTCTGTGCAGTTCGGAGGAAACTTGAGGCCATTTCTTCACAAAGTCAGCGTCATTTGTTTATATATTTCTTGATTGTGGTAAGGATATTTTATAAAATTTAATCTGTTTGATCCATATACAAAGTTAGATACTGCTATTGGGAAAAAGTGAAGGACATGTAGGAAGCAGACATTGTTGAGTCCTCACATTAAACAGTATCTAACTGATGTATGTTGTTATGATTATGTTGTCATATTATTGTATTAGAATAGATTAGTAAGCCTCTGTGTTCAATGAACACTGTTTTACATGCCTGAAGCAAAATTATTTGAAAAGAAAAGAAGAAAATATCATATCAAAGGAAATGTGGTTACTCCACATTATTGTATTGATGAAAAGTATGTAAACGTACAGTGGCGTATCTACTATAAGAACCTGAGGTGTGATCATAACAAGGTGGGAGTCCTGTACAATTCGGGGCGAGTGCACTTGTAAGGCACGCGAGGCTGACCCCATACCCACGTAGGGAATTAAGTGTTAGAATAAATGATCAGAGATAAAAAGGCCAGTGTGTCCTTTTGTTGCAGAGGGTCTATGTTCCTGTTGCTGGCTGGTGACAGGAAACCTGCTGAGTGCTTATAAACGCCAACCAGTCTCCAACCAGAATTATATGCTGTAGAATATACCAGTAGGAGCTTTGGCGAGTGGTGAAATTGAAACATTCTGCAACTCCACAGTGACATATCTTTCAACGCGGACTCCCAGGTGATGTGTTAAACATCTGGGGCATCTCTGACACTTTCTTGTGTGTTTTCAAAACAATACACCTGACATTTATGGGGGTAGGATGAACTACAGCCCTCAATTCTACAGTGTCTCTCCTTTATATGAATAAAGTGAATTTCTTTAATATTTCTTACAGGAAGAACAGTTATAAATACATAATAACTTTTTTGTTATTGGGCAAATTGTCCCTACATTTTAATTGTGTTTTTCTGTAAACTATCTTGTCCTTATTTTCAAAGACCTGTCCACAAGCTATGAATGGACAGGCAAAATAAATTGTAAAAAATATGTTCCATGAAAAACTTAACTGCTAGTTATTAACTTCTTTAATAGAAACTTAAAGTGTTTGATTGTTGTGTACCATCATTCATTTCTCCCCTAGACACTAGGTACACCATACACCATACACTAGAGCCAGTATAGTGACCGTGTGAGACCTAGGGAGGTAGCTGTAGGTTCTCTACACATAATTCATCATCATCATTTATAGAGTCAGAGACCTACTTGTGCTTGACCTCACACGGTTTAAGCAGACACCTTTTCATTCTTTTAGGATACCATCATAACCTCCCCAGCAAAAATCAACTTTGCTACAGACCCCCGAGGGAAAGCGAAAGAGAGGCCGACCAAAAACAACTTGGCGGAGGGCTGTGGAGGCTGAGATGCAGGGAGTGAACCACAGTTGGGGCACTGTGCGGGGGTGGCCGCCGACCGAGCAAAGTGGAATCAATTTGTTGCTGCCCTACAAGACGCCACCAGGCGTGATGGCCGCTGACTGCTTTGACGGTTGGTGGTTACGGATCAAAGAAGAAGAAGAAGATGAAGATAACTTGCAAAAACATGCAGATATCACTACGTGGCACTGTGTCAAAGGTCGAGAGCCTAAGCGCCGCTGGATCAATAACAACATGATATGTTTGACGGAGAGGTACATTTATTTTTTCTTTTTAAATGAAGTTCAAAACTTTTGACTGACCAACCATTTATTTATGCCGGAAATTATATATAGATCATCATAACTGGAAGCTATCTGATATCAAAATAGGTCCATTCGTAAGATACACGTTCTGGCATTTATCTTCTTGACGGTCTTATTGCTGGAGGAGGGGGGAATTGGGTCACGACTGTAAAGTATCATTCCTGCTCGTAGCCACGACTCCATAAAAGAATATGCGTTGAAATTAGAGGGGGTGTTCTTGCCTTTCATAGCTTCTGTGTCTGACTTTTCGTTTCCTTCTATCCCAACATGTGCAAGTACCAAAGCCATTAGAAATGAACATCATATGGTATACACATATATATTAGTCAAAAATATCACTTCTGCTATACATCCAGTCTACTGCAATCTCTTACGTTCCGAAGTGCATGAACTCTTAGTTTATAAATATATGTCCGGAGTTACGTGGAAGATCGTGATAATGGCCATCTCCTTACTTACTTAGTCGTTCCCTTTCTACCGTGAGGTGTAGAGGTTTGGAAGAGAGAGCGCCAGACCATTCTATCAGCTGTCTTCTTCCTGGCCTGGTTCCATTCCAGTCCTCGGTCCCCCAAAGACCGTACAACGTTGTCCTCCCAGCGGACTCAGTGTCGCCCTGGAGGCCCGGATCCCCGGCTCCCTGTCTCCCATGCCCGCCGTGGTAGCCGATCCTCTCCAACTCTGCAGACACGGCCAAACCATCCCAGCCGGGACCGCTCCACCTGGGTCCGCAGCGGGTGGAACCCCAGGCCTTGACGGATCGTCTGGTTGCGGACCTTGTCTCCTCCCGTCACTTCAACCACTTTCCTCAGACACCTCATTTCTGAAGCTTAGATCCGGCCTCTGTGGGCCGTAGTCATTGCCCACGTCTCGCATCCACACGTCAAGACTGGGACATAGGTGGAGCGGCACACAGCCATCCCCGTTTTCCCACCAACCTCTCTCCTGCCGAGGAATCCTCGATTTATGGCCTGAAAAAGTCTCCCAGCCGCTGCTTTTCGAGTGGCCAACTCTTCTTTGATGCCTCCCTTTCGGTCTATAATAGCTCCGAGATATTTAAAGTGGTCGACCTGCTCCAGGACCTGTTCTCCCAACTTAATCTGATGTTTTCTTTCTTCTCGTGATATCACCATGGATTTTGTTTTAGAGCTGCCTATGACCATCCCTCTCTTCTCCAGCTATTCCTTCCAGACTTGCAGGTTGGATTGGAGATGTGCCTCTGATTTAGCAATCAGGGCAACATCATCAGCAAATGCCAGCTCCGAAATATAGACCTGTCTCATCTTCCAGTACCCCACTGAATACTTTCTTGTTCTCTCCTTACATGCCTTGATGACATCGTCCATAAGGAGTATGAAGAGGTAAGGTGATAGGATATCACCCTGTCTTACACCAGTGGTGGTCCTGAACTCTTCTGACTTATGGTTTGCTGTCCTCACATAATTTCTGCAAGACTTGTAGAAGCTCAGTATAGCATGAATCAGAGGTGCTGGAATATTCTTCCTTGCCAAACAGTCCCAAAGTTTGCTCCAGGGGACCCCGTCAAACGTCTTTTCCAGATCTATGAAACAAAGATGGATCTCACTCTTATACTCAAGGGCCTTTTCACTCAGCTGTCTGAGTGTGAAGATTAGGTCTTGAGTACTTCGGTTTGCTCGGAATCCGCACTGGACCCCATCCAATTGTGGCTCAGATAGGCGTCGGAGTCTCTGCTCTAGGATTCTAGAGCATGATACCAGGTGATAGTGCCAGACAAGAATTCCGGACAAAAAGAAATACCCCAGTCTCAGAAAAGAGCATTGGTGTATGGATGGCACAGGTTATAGTCAGGCTATAAAGTACTTTTGTCCAAAGAGTTATGTAGCAGATCGAGAGCCTATGGTGCCCTCTCGTTCAGACTACCCTATGATTAAACAATAATGTAATTCCAATTTAAAAATTTAAAACTGAACAAGAAAGCAATTTACAAAGTCCCAAGGTACAATTCATGAATCAATTTATTACATGCTTTTCTTAAACTCGCAACGTATGTCACCCTGTTGTTACCTTCAAATCTTGCAATCGATTTTTCAACCACTTCCAGATGAGCAATAGCTCTGCAAATTGGCGTAGTTGTGTGTTCCCCATGACTATATACAGTAATAATCAGTCGTAAAAATAATAAAATGAATAAAATTGAAATTAATATTAATTTTGATTATTTGTATAAAAACTAAAATGGGCGATAACTGCAAATAATCTAGGTGCATTCTTTCGAATAAGATTGTCGAAACTTCATCCCACCCCCCCCCCCCCCCCCCAGACATACACACAACTGACAAATACATTTAAAAAAAATGTAATTTACAACTCTTATCAAAATAAAAATAAATTAACTTTCCGTGTAGTATACTGAATAATGAAATCCACCTCCTGTGCTGTGGACTCGTTTATCGTAAATTGATAATGTCATTAGCGGATCGATTATATTTGACTTAAATTTAAAAACAACAAAAATTTAAAATTAAAAAAAAGGATTTTAAGCACAGGCTTTTAATGCACTAAAAACCAAAAAAATAATGTTTCACGGAGTTTATAGCTTGCAGTAAAAATGTAACATCAAATTGACAAAAAGCCTGGTGCGCTTAAGCGCTCATCATATATTTTATCCATAGGTGTCTAATGAAGCATTAAGCAGAAGATAATTTCATACAGAATCAGCGGCCCAGGCTTTTTGTCAGTTTGCTGTTACATTTTTACTGCAAGCTATAAACTCCTTGAAAAATTATTTTTGGGTTTTTAGTGCATTAAAAAAAGCCTGTGTTTAAAATAATTTTTTTTAATTTTTAATGTGGACGAAAAAGCGTGAGAAGTCGTCTAGTCAGACATAGAGAGCAGACATTTGTCTACATTTTCATCTGACACGAGAGTTTTCTTCGGCTAGATTCTCGGCGTGAGGTGTGTAAGGCGCCAATCTGCCTCGCTCAGAAATGAGACATGTCGTGTGAGGTGTGAAGACGCGTTTTGGCAGTTATGGCCAGCATCTAAGTATGTGAAGTGTTAAGAGGAGAGGGGGAGACGGGGTTTTGGAGACATAGCGTGGCATCCTTTGTCCGTTTTCATATATCTACCCCAGTAGCTTAGACTATTCATTCATACTCCTAGTTGCAATAGACGCGATCGCTTCGTTCTAGATACTTATATTTATAAGTGAAACTCTTAGTTTCGTTGTGATACCCGTAGTTCTGTTTGGAGGTAAATATTATATATATATATATATATATATATATATATATATATATATATATATATATATATATATATATATATATATATATATATATATATATATAGTAGTATTGAGTGATTCAGTGATAATCGCTTATTTCATTTCACTAGCTAGATTTCTGTGCAGAAGAAATTAAATTTATAAGTCTGTTATATTCTCTAGCTGATGTGTTTCAGTGGATAGCAAAATAAATTACAATTTCTAGCTTAAACTCATGCAGCTATAAATAAATTTAATTAAATTGCAAGTAATTAGTCGAGAATATTTTAAACTAACTTATAACTGCACTGATTCATCATTGAGTATTGACGAAATACGTACGTATTTCTAATTCATGATGACTGATTTTATGAATGATTAACTTATTTCACGGGAGATTTAAACGATAAGACAAGATCTACGCTTGCAGTTTATAATGTAAGTTATAACCGAGGAATAGTATGTATAAGTATTTTATGTTGTTTTTTCTTTATTCGGTGAAACTGGGGTAGCCCATCTTTACCAACGGTTTTAGTGCGGAGAAATATCTGTGAAGAACAAAAACATTTTTTTTCTTAAAGACTTGGGTGTATAAAGTAAAACCTGTCTGGTATTGCGCTGGCATCCAGAACGACAGAGTACCCATTACAGTAACTTTAAGATTAAATGAAATAACGGGCCCATCGAGCCAGATTTAATTCTTCCTGAGAAAACCTCAAGTACATTTCAGCCCTTGTGGCAAGTAAAATATAACTATCAGTAACATTCCGACGGAGTTATGACTAGTTGTGGTGTGACCAAATAAAGTCCTATACTGAGAGAAGGCACCGACCTGACATTCCTCATTACTAGAAACCTAAGCTATTGACACTGTGCTCGCTGTTAACGTTCGTGCCTGGACAATTTTAATGTGACCTAAACAGACCTCCAAAAATAAGAATAACCAAGGAAACGTTCCCTGAAGTAGTGAATTCAACCATCTTTGTGGAGCTGGGGTTCCCTTGGCCAAGACTACCCTGGAGATACTGTATGTGCATGTCCTAAAAATTGTTTTTCCAGAAGTTGCTACCAAAGCTGTAAGTACGAATGCAAGCTAGTGATCACGGCTGACTAAGTAGAGTGAATGCAGGCTGAGTGATTCCTTTATTGTTGTATTTTGGCACCCATTTTGCTGTCTTACATTTCTTTATGCTAATAATTTGTTGCTAACAATATTTTCCTTAGGATAGATCAGAGTATCAAAGTCTGTTCATACCTTTAAAGGGAAATCTTAGACTAAAGCATATGTATCAGTGACTCTTTGGGGCTATCACTTTTTTCTAACAAGACTGTGGGCTATACATCGAGGTTAAAGATCATACCAATGGGTCTATCATTCTTGTAGCAATTCATTGCTTTATGACTTTTTGTATATGTTTGATGTAATTTTAGGTGTTGTGATGGAATTTTATTATGATAATTAAAATTCACTTAAACTTATTTCAGTGTGTCGGTCAGTTCGTTCCCAATTTCTATTGTCATAGTTTCACGTCTGTGTGTCTATTGTAGTCATTAGGTGTGTGTATGTGAGGGATATATATATATATATATATATATATATATATATATATATATATATATATATATATATATATATATTATTCTAGACGGTCTGACAAATCTTAATCTGTTGTAGATGATAGGCTGACTGAGAGAAATCATCTCGAGGGTCAGAGACCGACTCTAATATATTTCCTCCATCTCACTAGTGAAATCTATTTCTATTTTTTTTTTATCTCCCACTGAGCTATCACTTTTTTTCTATTGCTATTCAGAAGGGACCAAACCAAGTCTTAATTCACCTATCACAAATCTACGACGGAATGGGTTCTCGTCCGTAGGAGTTTTTTTCTGAATGTAGAATAGGAAGACGAGACGACAAATATCAGCTCGTCTGTACGATTTATTTCTTTATTCTGAAATAGAGTAAGAGTGTGATTGTCTCGTAGTTTTGTGTATCTTTAAAAATAACTATTCCCCTAGACTAACGATCTGTTTATGGGCGTGCTGACCACACAATTAATAATTGGTTTTTCCACAGCATTTTTGAGTAATATACATTTGAGTTACAGGTTGATTTTGTCGGAATATATGTTAATTACTGATTTTGTAATACTAAACCGTTGGTAGAGTTTGTGATTGTTGAGCAATCACAGGGTTCTGAAGAAGTAGGTGTTTGAGCTAAGCTAAGGAGTGCGTTTAGACAATTACGTCCTGTTAATTGCCTCCCTTACCCTAACTGACTTCAGGGGTGTACTTGTAGTGGACTTAAATAGTAAGGGATTATTTTTTTCTCCTTAAATTTTTGCAATAATTATTTTGTTTCCACTGTAGCAACGTATTTTTCAGTGAGTAATCTTAACTATCATTTATTTGGCGTAGTCGTCTGCATTATGTGCTTTATTGCCGATTAATAGCAGCGATAGTTAGACACTATATTTAGGAGGAGGTATCCCAGGTTAAAGTATATCATCTTTTGTTTTGGTATGTTCTCTCAAGTGGTAAGGAACCAGTGTATCCTTTTTCTTACCTCTTTATCGACTAGTCTCAGTCACCTAATTGCAATGGCAGAGAGGGCGAAACTTAGATGCTCAGGGACGAAGCAAGAGAAGAAGGTTTACAAGGAGAGGAAGCAAAAGCTTTCGTCAGGGACCAACTGGAGAGATATGATGTGGAGCAAAAGGAAAAAGCAGCCGAAGCTAGAGAGTAGAGGAAGATGGATGAGGAAATGGAAATCCGCAGGGAGAGACAGCAAGAGAAGGAGAGGGAGGAAAGTGAGAAGGAGAGACAGCACGAGGAAAGAGAGAAGGAGAGACAACATGTATTGGCTCTCAAAGCTCTAGAAGTCCAGAGTCGTGGGGCTGCGTCTACCTCCAGCAATGGAGAGTCTTCTCCTCATTCTTCTTTGACTGATCCTTCAAATACTCAATCTCCTCACCTCACCACTATGTCTTTCGCTCTAGAATCTTTCCCTTGTCCTAACGAGAAGATTGACACATACCTGGAAAAATTCGAAAAAATGGCAACTCTGTACGGTTTAGAGAGGTCGCGTTGGAATATGAAGCTTTTTCAGGCTTTAAAAAGTTCTGCTTATGATGTTTATTCTAAACTAGAAAGCAGCCAACAAGATAACTATGATGTGTTGAAGAAAGCGTTACTAGAGCGCTTTGAAATGAATGCTCGAAAATTTTTGCAACTGTTATGCAACAGCAGGAAGGAGAACTCTGAAACTTTTCAGCAGTTCTTGTCTCGGTTGAAGGGATACTTGACAAAGTGCCTAGAGCTCTCGAAGCTCCCCTCTACCTATGAAGGTCTTGAGGAATTTGTTATAACAGAACAAATAAAGAACACTTTGTCTGCTAACACTCTAAGATTTTTATCTGAGCAAGGTGCAGAAAAGCTTGAAGACATTCTGGAAAAGTCTGAGCGATATCACAATGCGATGGCTAAACTGCCGGCCACAAAACTTAAACCGACAGAAGAGCCTTTTCGAAAGAATAATCTAGACCAATCTTCTCATACTTCTAGCCCGAATAACCACAGAGAAACTGGACCTCAAAACCCCCCTCCTGAAAAGTCTAAGTTCTACAAAAACAAGTATCCCACCAACAACTAACAGTCTGATCAACCCAACCGTTCTACATGGCAGCGGGGCCAGTAAGGACACGGCGACAAAGGGAATACCCCTGCGCACGGGACTAATGATCAGAAAAAGCACACCGAGCCGAAACGCATCGGATGCTTACAAACAGAATCGCAGTAAAGAATTATTGTCAGTGATTTGCAGCCTGAGGGAGAGAGGCCCTCTACGAGAGGTACTGTTGTTTTAAACGGGACTTCAACTTATTGTTTGTTTGACACGGGGCTTTCTTTTGATTGCATTGTTGCCAGGCACCTGGTCAAACCCGGTCAAGAGACAGAAGAAACCGTTAAACTTTGTGGAGTTCTTAAGAGTGATGCACCAACAACGCTTCCCATTGCATTGGTGGAGATCCACTCTGATTTTGTCAGAGGTATGATCATAGCGGCTGTTATGGATGACCCCATCTACCCAGTCATACTTGGCTGTAGATACGTGTTTATTGAGAAACCGGAAGAGCCAATCGTGGCAACAGTAACCACAAGAGGGCAAACAAAGAAGGAACAGGAGCCTGCGCCAAATTTGTTATCTATGTAACTTAAAGAGGCGCAACAAAAGGACCCTACTTTGGAACCCTGCTTTAAGAAACTGCCCATGGTCAAGGACCCTAGACAACACGGGGACATTTTTTCTAAGGATGGCTTATTTTATCGGAGAACGGGCAAGCCTGAACAAGGTTTTAATCAGCTCCTAGTACCGAAACAATACAGATGTCAAATCCTAGAAATGGGGCACTCTCTTCCCTTTAGCGGACATATGGGACAGAACGCCACAAATCAGCGAATACGCACTCACTATTGGTGGCCAGGAATGAATACTGATATTATCAGATACGCCAAATCCTGCGCCCAGTGCCAACGGGTGGTACCCAAGCATTTGACCCCCCCCCCCCCAGTTCACATGGGGGAAAGCCAATAGTGGGAACACCATTTGAACGGGTTGCTGTCGACATTGTTGGACGCTTGGAAAGGACCAAACGTAGGAACAGGTTTATCCTGACCCTAGTCGACACATGCACTATGTGAGCGGAAGCCATACCGCTAACATGCACAGATTCGAAGCATGTCGCAGAAGCCCTAGTGCAGATCTTTACACGGTTGGGATTCCTTCAACAAGTTTTGACGGACAATGGATCCCAATTCCGTAGCCTGTTAATGGAGATTTTTAAGATTTTGAGGGCCAAGCACATCCACACCAGTCTGTACCATCCGGCCGGAAATGGGCTCGTGGAACGTTTTAATGGCAGCGTCACCATGATGTTACGTAAGCTGGGACAAGAAAAACCGGAAGATTGGGACCTTTTCATTCCTGCAGCCCTATTTGCTTACAGTGAAGTTCCCCAAGCCTCTACGGGTTTTCCCCCAGCTACACTGTTATTCGGCAGACCTATCAAGGGCCCGCTCGAAGCTTTACTCAGGTCGCTGACAGACCAGAAGGCGGATGAGACAGTTTTCTCAGCCAGCAGATATGTATCGGAATTGAAGGAAAAGCTACAGCTAGGGTGGGATCTAGCAACGACAAACCTTAGGCGAGCTCAAGCAAAGCACGCAAAGCGATACAATCAAGCAGCGAAGGATAGAGAACTACAACCAGAAGATAAAGTTTTGTTGTTACTGCCAACCGGAAGTACAAGCTACGCATCGGGTGGCAAGGGCCGTTTACCGTCCTGAAAAAGATCTCGAGAACGAATTATCAGATCTCGATTAAAGGAAAGGAGATGGTTTACCACGTAAATCTATTGAAGAAATACTTGGAAAGACCGGTGCCGTCCCCCGAACATCTCCTGGCGATCGCCATAGCTACAGAGGATGTTGAAGATGACGATAGTTGCATGGAATATCCATTGCAACAAACTGAATCTTCCGAAGATGTAAAATTTGGCGACACTCTCTCTGAAGCACAACATACAGAAACGACGGCTTTACTGATCCACTACACAGCAGTGCTAACGGATGTACCTGGGCGAACACATCTCGCAGAGTTCAAGATAAAACTTAACAACGAGACACCCATTCGAACCAGAGTCTACCCTATTCCGTATGCGAAAGCTGATACGCTACGTGCAGAGATAGACAAGCTACGTAAAACAGGAATTATTAGTGAGTCTACATCCCCGTATAGTGCGAGCGTAGTCCTGTTGCAGAAGCCCAATAAGGAAGTTTGGGTGTGTATCGATTACCGTCTACTTAACACAGTAACGGAATTTCAGCCGGAACCCCTCCAAAGCGCTTCTGAGCTGTTTAGCAAGCTAAGCAAGGCACGGATTTTCTCAAAGATTGACCTGAGTAAGGGTGATGCCTCCTTGTTTGTATCCTTAACACTCACGGGTAGTCATCAGGGTCTACTTCGGTTGAGTGAGTACACACCAACTTATGTTGATGTTTGTTTTTTATAAATGTCTTCTGTCACGCACGAATATGCACAATTTGGTGTAGGGGAATTCGTGCGCGCTTGTGTCCAAGCAAGGCAGATGACGTCAAAGGTTGAAATGGAAGCCGCATCTCATATTTCCAGACAGATAGTCTGTTGATTTGTTTGTGTACCCATCATAATGGGGCAAGTATTTTTCTGGGACAGGACTTCTGTATCGAAGCCCTTGTCGGCTTACCCCTGCGTAAGTCAGTGCCAGTGATTGTTATAACTGAATGTATTTTTAATATGATTTCCAGTGACAGTGTTAGATGTTGGTATCTAGCTAATCCCTTCTCGTTCAGGAGGGGTTATAATGGATCAACTTGATACTGAGCTGATAGTATCCTCAGGCTTTGAAGGATTTTTTGCTCCGTCAGTGCGGCTCATTGATTTAAAGTATGAAAGCGCCGTCATACGTGACACGGCGTTCACGAGAGATGAACCAAGTATTTTAATTAACTTTCTGCTGTATTATCATATATATTGGAGGCCAGGATCATGAATGTTTAAAGACACCAGAATTAACATGTACCAGGACAACATTACAGGTCCGAAATAGACATATGCAGATTTTATTATATGGATGACCTTAGAAGCCTTATCACTAACGAAAGGTCAAAACCGTTAGATTGTTGAAGAAACCATGAGCCTACAAGCACTATATTTCCTATCCTTGATCCATGCATTTTTTATGAACTGTGAAACTACTATGAACGTACTGTCTCGTATAATCTTTTGTCTACGTGATTCGTCAAAAATAAATATGTGGTTGCCAATCGACATAACGAGTTCGTTCATACCCGTATTGGCACTCGTTGACGTGCCTGCTTGTTATTGAAGTCCTTCCTTCACGTTCCAAGAAAGAAACATTCGCGTTATTACTGTCAAGTCCAAATAGCATCGCCCGTGTTGGACCGTTGTCACTACGACACAATCAACATCCTTTAGTCAGCTGTTCACACCCCAGTAAAAGCGAGGCTACAACTATGGCGGCGCAGTGTGGTCTGAAAATATCCATTTTTTCAGTAACGGAATCGAACTCAATCCAACTCGGTTGAAAACAAAAATGCAGTCTTTCAAGGTGACAACATCCTGGACTGGTGATAAAATCTAACGGCTACTCAAGGTCAAGATGGACTCAACAGCTTCTATCATTTGCGGACTCTACCAGGTGCTACGTAAGCTTCCTCGGTGATACAACGCCGGAGTGCAAGACTCTGCAATCCTGGAAATTGCATTTTTATCACAAAATGATGAGTATTACTCTGTTCGTTGTCACCGTCTTAGGTTAGCTGAGCCGCTTTTTAATATGTCCATTGTAGTATTGCTTGTGATGCATGTTTTATGTTCCATGTTTGTTGTGGGCTCTTTGTCAGATGTTCTATAGGATTTATTTGTAAGTTTCAATTGAGCGATAATTCCGGTCCAAGGCTAGAAACCTTGCCGAAGTTCCGATCGCTAATTGTTCCTTATGATAGTATCTGTTTAGCTGTTTCGTCACGTTTACTTGTTATTTTTGGTAGTTATTTTTACTCGTATTTAGTTTTATGATGAATTTTGTTTGTATTATGCGTCCGTCTCACCTTTCCTGTCGTTCAGTTTTTTACAAAACCTATGTTTTTACACTGTCTTGTGAATTGTATTGTTAATTAGCTTATCGCAGTTATCATCGTAACTCTTTACGACATTCTATTTTAGTTTCCCATTTTAATTTTGTTGACCTCTGCGATCGTCTTCTTCGTCTTTGATTATCTCGTCTTGTCATTCTTGTTACTATTATCTATGTCTCTTGTCTGTTCTTAATATTTCATTGTATAAATTATTTTCATTGATTAATAATATTTTGAATACTTAAGTGATAATTAGGTACCGTTCTTAGACAAGAACGTATTGCACACACTTAAAGTAAATTAATTGATAATTATTTGAGTAAATCAAAATGTCGTCGCTTGAATATTTTATGAAACAGGCAAAATCCGTTGGGATGGCCCCTGACGAGGCGAAAGCATTCGCACTATCAGAATACAAAAAGGCTCAAGAGATAGAAGCTGAACAGAGAAAATTAGAACTGCTGAAACAAGAAAATTTGAGATTTGAAGCAGAAGAAAATGAAAAAAAGAGGAAATTTGAGGCAGAACAGAAAAGATTGGAAGCAGAAGAAAATGATAAAAAAATGAGATTAGCCGCTGAATTAGAAGAGAAACGATTTCAGCATGAGGCAGAACAGAAAAGATTGGAGGCTGAAAGTAAACAAAAAGAAACGGAAGAAAGGAGATTGTTAGCTGAAGAAAATACAAGAAAATATCAACTTCAGATTTAACATGAAAAACAAATGAAGGAATAAGAATTTAATCATTTTCGATTATCTCAGGAGGCTATTGCTCAAAAGTCTCAGGAGGGCCAAAATTCGTCTAAACAAGGGAATATTAAAAATTTTCATTTAATATTGCCAAAATTTAACCCTCCATCGGACGATGTGATTCATTATCTACATAGGTTCGAGGCAACATGCGAAGCCTATCACGTCGATAAATCACAATACTGTGTAAAATTATCAGAGCTACTTACAGGTGAAGCTATGTCAGTATATCATATGGCAACTACTGCTGATAAAAATAATTATGAGGCTCTCAGAGCTGCTTTACTTGTTAAATATCAAATGACAGAGAATGAATATCGTTTAAAATTTAAATCTATGCTACCACAAACAGGAAAACATTTTAACGATTTTATTGATCACATAGCACTTACATTGGATAGATGGATCGAATTATCCAAGACGGATAAAACTTTTGACGCATTGAGAGATTTACTATTACGCGATAAAGTTTTGTCCTCTGTTAACCCGGCTTTTCTTGCGTTTTTACACGAACGTAAGCATTCCAACATAAAAGAAATGCAGCAAACCTGTGTACAATACTGTACCGCACACCCAAACTTGAATTTTGGGAATACTCAGGTAAAAGATGAATTTCCTGTTGCTTTTGCGGTACAACAAGATTATCGCGGACGCCATCGCTCTTTAAGTAATGACAGAAACTACAAAAAGGGAAATAACGAGAATTTCAATTCTTGTAATTTTTATAAGGGGAAACAATTTCATCATCCTTCTCCTTATAACAATTCTTGGGGTCAATCTCACAAATCTAGAAATTGGGATAACAATAATTATGGAAATTATCAAGGAGGTACATATAGACAAAATTGGCGATCTAAATCTCAAAATCCTAACAATAGGCAAGATTCTCGCAATAGATTTTATGGTCAAAGCCATAGCATTGATAACAATAATTATCGTTCAAATCAATACGGTAACACAAGCAGAAATGAAAATAATGGCAATTTTAGAAATGAGAGTCACAATCGATCGCGACGTAGAGATAGATCTTCTAGCATGGGGCCACGCCATCAAACTAATGTAGCTATCGTTGACACACAAGTTAACAAAGAGACTAATACGAATAATGACATACATAATGCAATGTCTTGTTGTATTGATTATGAACAGGTAAAATGTTGCCAAGAATGCAAAACTCTGTTCCAGCCCAAGGCGATTACGACGCTCCGTTGCGGACATGTGTTGCCCAGTCTACCAGCTGTTTGTACTGCCACGTCAGCTACTCACGATGGAATAGGAAGCCGTAAATTAAATAGGGGTTTTTTAAATACTATTCCATACACTGTTCTTTTTGATTCAGGCTGTTCCACGATCGGCGTCAGACAAGCGTTGGTGGATCCGTCTTGTGCTACTGGAAAAACAGTCAAATGTGTGACTTTTGGAGGGACGGTGGAAACGTTCCCCACTGCCATTGTTAATATTCACACTCCATTTTTTTCAGGAAACATTCATGCCTGTTTGCTCCCGGCTCCAGTTAGCGACATAATATTGGGTCGGATACATGGCATTAAAGAGTGTAACCCACAGCAAATTGCTAATTGGGAAAAGCAACATATACATACTGCAAATGCAGTTGTGACTAGAGCACAAGCTCATGATATGTTGCAAGATACACCTACTGTACCTACTGTTCAGGGTAATGATGATGTTGACACTCCTATTTCACGGGAGTCACTTATGACATTACAAAATAATGATGCTTCTTTGAAAAAAATTTTTCATTTGTCAAATAACACTGGTAATGCTTCTTATACGGGATCTAAACATAGATTTATGTTAAAGAATGGGATATTAGTGAGAGTGATACGTAATGCCGATTCATCCGTACGTTCTCAGATCTTGGTACCTACGACAATGAGAGGTCGTATATTACACCATGCGCACGACACTCAATGTGCGGGCCATATGGGGTTCTCCAGAACCAAATCTAGAGTGCTATCAGCATTCTATTGGCCAGGCGTCCATAGGGATGTCAATATTTACTGCCGCTCATGTACAACATGTCAGGAGGTCAAAGTACGTGGTCCATACCACGCAGCTCCGATTCAGGCTGCGGACATTCCGATTAGGCCGTTTGAGAAAATGTCAATTGACATAATTGGTCCTATGCATCCATCAGCTCGAGGTCATACACACATACTCACTTGCATTGACATGTGTACTCGTTGGCCAGAGGCCATACCTCTGAAGAATACTTCTTCTGCTAGTGTTGCAGATGCATTGTGGTTGATTTTCTCACGTTTAGGTTTTCCTAGAAAGATCTTATCGGACCATGGAGTCCAATTCATATCGGAATCTATGTCCCAAGTTATGAAGTTATTAGGCATAGATAGATCGCTCAGTGCTATCTACCATCCAATGTCGAATGGATTAATTGAGAGGCAAAATAGGACGCTTAAACAGTTGTTGGGAAAGATAACTCAGGACCATCCTGAAAATTGGGATAGAGTTCTCCCCGCTGCGCTTTTTGCGTATCGCGAGGTACAAAATGAAGCTACTGGATTTTCTCCTTTTCAATTGGTCTTTGGCGTTCAACCGCGCGGTCCTATGTCGTTACTACACGACTTACTTATTGAAGATAATATCACTGATGAAACTCAATCTTCTTACGAGTACGTGATTTCTTTAAGAGAAAGAATAATTGATGCGTGTAGATTAGCTACCACATCATCAGAACACGCTAAAGAAAATGCTCGACTTTTTGCCAACAGATATCGACGTCTCCGCCAACTTCTTCCTGGCGATGAGGCATATGTCTTATTGCCTAGCAAAGACAATCGTCTCCTTATTACTTGGAGAGGTCCTTTTAAAATAATATCTAGGATCTCCGATGTTGATTATATTGTCGATGTCATGGGAAAGCATAAGACTTTCCATATCAACATGTTAAAGGAATATTACACTCGTCCTGACTATCTTCAGTCAGTATTTCAGGCAACCGATGAGCCTACACCACCTATACAACACTATTCTTCTTTATCCGTCATTCAAGAAGAAGAATCTTCTTTTCATGACGTACCTTTACCTTTACCTGTGGTACCACTCCATCCTAATGAAAGTTGGAATGACGTTACTATTTCTACTGATCTGTCGGTGGATCAACATCAGCAGGTTTCCGCTGTTCTTAGTTCTTTTCAAGACGTTCTCACTGACATTCCAGGTCGGACGTCAGTTATTCAACATGACATTCTATTAACTGACGATACACCTATTCGTGTCCGTCCTTATCCTATACCACTACACTTTCGTTCTCAGGTTGATAAAGAATTGGATGAGATGCAAAAGTTGAAAATAATTGAACCATCTACATCACCTTATTCTAGTTCTATGGTCATAATTAGAAAAAAAGATAACCATATCCGTCTCTGTGTGGATTATAGGAAGTTGAACAAACTTACCCAGTTTGACGCGGAACCATTGCCATTGTTAGAAGATTTATTGTGTAAACTGTCTAACTCTACTTTCTTTACTAAACTTGACCTTTAAAAGGGATATTGGCAAGTCCCATTGACCGAAAGGGCAAAGCCACTTACTGCTTTTTCTACTCCACGAGGGTTATTTCAATATAATGTCATGCCATTCGGTTTAGTAAATGCACCGGCTACATTTGTACGCATGATGCGTCGCGTACTTTCTCATCGTCCCGATGTCATTACATATATTGACGATATTTGTCTCTTTCATGACACATGGGATGAACACATTACTGGGTTGAAAACATTACTGTCCACTTTACGGTCATGTAATTTAACGGCTAAGCCATCTAAAGCTTTCGTGGGTTTTCACGAAATTTCATTTTTAGGTCATCGCGTTGGTCACGGTCGGTTATATACTGAGGACAGTAATGTCTCTAAGATCCTCAACATTTCTACACCCAAAACTAAGAAACAAGTAAGATCATTATTGGGTCTTGTTCAGTTCTACGCTAAGTTCATACCTCATCTGTCCACTATTACTGCACCTTTCTCTTCGTTATTAAAAAAGGGCGCAGCTAACGTGATTCGGTGGTCTGAGGAACATCAAATCGCGTTGGACACCATTAAGGCATTTTTTTCTAAACCTCCTATGTTACAATTGCCTAATGCAAACCTTCCTTTCATCTTGCGCAGTGACGCCTCTGCTTACGGTATTGGAAGCGTTTTACTACAGGAGTATTCGGGCACTTTGCACCCCGTACTGTTCGTCTCAAGGAAACTTACGTCCGCTGAACAAAAGTACTCCGTTCTCGATAAGGAACTTTTATCTCTCGTGTGGTCTATAACTAAACTCCAACGTTACCTTCTGGGATCACATTTCTTTGTAGAGACTGACCAGAAAGCACTTACTGCTTTAAAAACCAAAGATGTCAGATATGCAAAGTCCACCAGATATGCAATTTCATTGCAACCCTACTGTTTCACAATTCGGGCTATACCTGGATCACAGAACGTTTTCGCTGACATTTTGTCCCCCTGCCCGAGTGAATCATGCGACTTGGTACGCCCTACAGATGTGGATGCCTCTACACATACTACATCACATTTGTAAACAAGACGTTCTTTGAACATTACTTTATGAATCAGTGACATTTTTGTGCATACTTAGTAAAGTGAATAAAGTTGTAACATTATATATAACAGTGAGGATCACATAACTTTTAGTATTTATGACATTATCTGCGAAAAGATACATTGTGAATCTAGATAAACATTAGTATATCGTGAATGATTTAACAATATTTTGTGGAATCTATGGCATTTCAACATACTCAAACTTTTAAAGGATCATCGTGTTTATGAACTGGTTTTGAAGTTAACTTAGAATCTTCAAGAACTAATTAAACTTTTAACAGTGTAATAAACTGAAACATTATTCAGTATATTTTGATTAATGAACATATTTAATTAGTTTAATTAGTTTAATATAATTAACTATAAATATGTTAATCCTAATGATTACATCGGGTAACTATCACTCATTTTAGATAGTGATACGTCATTGGTAATATTTAATGATTCTACTCATCCTTAGACACGGTTAAGTGTGTTGATAACTTCAAGTGTTGCATTCATATTCTTTGATTTTTGTCACTTCTCATTTTTTAATTTTTATACATTTTCATCTTTTCCTTTAAATTCATGTATTACCATGTCTCTTTTATTGGTTATTGCATTTGAGTTCAATTAATCATCCTTTATGCTTTGATTTTCTTTCATCTGTTCCACATTGTTCCAAAGTTGGTCAATTGTGATGATATGCTTTTATGCATATTTGTTGTTGAGTTGAGTTGAATTTGATTTTGTTCGTTCACTCTCCTCTTATTGATTAATATGCCTCTCTTGCATTATTAGTATTATTAGTATAAAATACATATTTGTTAGCTTGATTCACCTCTCCGCGGTACTTAAAGAAAAAAAAATTTAATAGAATTAAATTTTTCGCGGACAGTGGGAAGGAAGCTGATGCCTCCTTGTTTGTATCCTTAACACTCACGGGTAGTCATCAGGGTCTACTTCGGTTGAGTGAGTACACACCAACTTATGTTGATGTTTGTTTTTTATAAATGTCTTCTGTCACGCACGAATATGCACAATTTGGTGTAGGGGAATTCGTGCGCGCTTGTGTCCAAGCAAGGCAGATGACGTCAAAGGTTGAAATGGAAGCCGCATCTCATATTTCCAGACAGATAGTCTGTTGATTTGTTTGTGTACCCATCATAATGGGGCAAGTATTTTTCTGGGACAGGACTTCTGTATCGAAGCCCTTGTCGGCTTACCCCTGCGTAAGTCAGTGCCAGTGATTGTTATAACTGAATGTATTTTTAATATGATTTCCAGTGACAGTGTTAGATGTTGGTATCTAGCTAATCCCTTCTCGTTCAGGAGGGGTTATAATGGATCAACTTGATACTGAGCTGATAGTATCCTCAGGCTTTGAAGGATTTTTTGCTCCGTCAGTGCGGCTCATTGATTTAAAGTATGAAAGCGCCGTCATACGTGACACGGCGTTCACGAGAGATGAACCAAGTATTTTAATTAACTTTCTGCTGTATTATCATATATATTGGAGGCCAGGATCATGAATGTTTAAAGACACCAGAATTAACATGTACCAGGACAACGTTACAGGTCCGAAATAGACATATGCAGATTTTATTATATGGATGACCTTAGAAGCCTTATCACTAACGAAAGGTCAAAACCGTTAGATTGTTGAAGAAACCATGAGCCTACAAGCACTATATTTCCTATCCTTGATCCATGCATTTTTTATGAACTGTGAAACTACTATGAACGTACTGTCTCGTATAATCTTTTGTCTACGTGATTCGTCAAAAATAAATATGTGGTTGCCAATCGACATAACGAGTTCGTTCATACCCGTATTGGCACTCGTTGACGTGCCTGCTTGTTATTGAAGTCCTTCCTTCACGTTCCAAGAAAGAAACATTCGCGTTATTACTGTCAAGTCCAAATAGCATCGCCCGTGTTGGACCGTTGTCACTACGACACAATCAACATCCTTTAGTCAGCGGTTCACACCCCAGTAAAAGCGAGGCTACAAAGGGTTATTACCAGATACCAGTCAAAGAGAAAACTAAGCCTTTGCTAGTTTTCAGCACCAGTGAAGGACACTATACGTTTAACGTGATGCCATTCGGGTTACATAACGCACCAGGAGTGTTCAAAAGGATGATGAGAAAGCTGTTAGAGCCATTGCACAGTCCACATATCCACAGTTTTATGGACGATATACTAGTTGCAACGGACACATACGAAGAACACATTGCTACGGTTGAGATGCTCCTCAGGAGACTACAGGAAACTGATCTCACAGCTAGACCTAGCAAATGTTTAATCGGCTTCGAAAAACTTGACTTCCTGGGGCATACCATTGCTCAAGGTGCCATGTAGCCAGTTGCTAAGAACGTTGAGAAGATACGTGCAGCAAAGAGGCCAAGGACGAAGAAAGAAACGCGATAGTTTTTATCACTATGTGCTTATTACCAGAAATTCATCAAAAACTTCAATGGTTTGACAGCACCCCTTACTGACCTTACAAAAAAGGGGCTACCGGAGAGAATTGTCTGGGATCCTAAGTGCGAAGACGCTTACGTCACGCTCAAGAAACAGTTGTCTGAATATCCAATTCTGCGACTGCCGGATATTACCAAACCCTTCATATTGCGAGTCGACGCATCGGGACAAGGCATCAGGTCTACTCTGCTTCAGACAGGCGACGAAGATCCGAACCAGCTATTCCCAGTGGCATACGGCAGTCGTAAGTTGAATAAGGCAGAACAAAACTACTCCACAGTGGAAAGAGAATGTCTGGCATTAGTTCATGGCATAAGGAAGCACCATTAATATCTTTACGGAGTAACATTCACAGTGCAGATCGACCATGGTCCACTGGCATTACTTGGGGCTAATAAGAAATTTAATGCGAAAATAATGCGCTGGGCACTGCTCCTAAGTGTATATTCCTTTAAAGTCGAAAACATTATAGGAAGAGAAAACGTGGGAGCAGACTTCATGAGTAGGAATTGGACAGAGACGGAGGGGGGAGATGAGAGGGAAGAGAACAGACACCCGGAAGCTACGGATATAGGAAATTTATTTCCATAACGTAGACATGGAGTGCTTCCATATCTTAAAGGGGGGACGTTCTGTCGCATAGAGATTTATGATCAATAAATTTTCTATATTCTTTTCTTTTCTACCCGTGTCCTCTACTTTATTATCGCTCTTTTATCCTTTTCCTGTTTTTCGCATTCGTTCGTTTGCGACAACATATTACTTTCCCATTCTGACTTTGCCGTTTCTTTTCTCATACTCTTCTTTTTTTCTTCTTCTTCTTCGTTCGTCCTGAAAAGGACGGTGGTTGCGTTGTGTCCGTTTACGCCTAAGCTTTGATATCTGCACCTTTCGGTCGTCACATCCGACTTCTGCAGGGCAATTTTTAGGACCGGGTTTGTCTTCCCATTGCGATCCGCACTCGCTCAGCCAGACTGCACTGATGCAGACTGTTTCCAGGACCACCACGTGGAGGTGGAGTGCGGTCTTGACCAGCTCTGGTTCGATGGTCCTGACGCAGGCAGTCAAGCTATGAGTCGCTGACTGCGGTCTCTATTGTTGCGTCTTTCTCATACTAGTAACGCATGTTATTGCGTAAGATGTCAGTCCCCCGGGAGGTGGACGAAATAGTGTGAGAATCCGTCTAGTCAGACATAGAGAGCAGACATTTGTCTACATTTTCATCTGACACGAGAGTTTTCTTCGGCTAGAGTCTCGGCGTGAGGTTGTAAGGCGCCAATCATCCTCGCTCACAAATGAGACATGTCGTGTGAGGTGTGAAGACGCGTTTTTGGCAGTTATGGCCAGCGTCTAAGTATGTGAAGTGTTAAGAGGAGAGGGGGAGACGGGGTTTTGGAGACATAGCGTGGCATCCTTTGTCCGTTTTCATATATCTACCCCAGTAGCTTAGACTATTCATTCATACTCCTAGCTGCAGTAGACGTGATCACTTCGTTCTAGATACTTATATTTATAAGTGAAACTCTTAGTTTCGTTGTAATACCCGTAGTTTTGTTTGGAGGTAAATATTATATATATATCTAGTAGTATTGAGTGATTCAGTGATAATCGCTTATTTCATTTCACTAGCTAGATTTCTGTGCAGAAGAAATTAAATTTATAAGTCTGTTATATTCTCTAGCTGACGTGTTTCAGTGGATAGCAAAATAAATTACAATTTCAAGCTTTAACTCATGCAGCTATAAATAAATTTAATTAAATTGCTAGTAATTAGTCGAGAATATTATAAACTAACTTATAACTGCACTGATTCATCATTGAGTATTGACGAAATACGTAGGTATTTCTACTTCATGATGACTGATTTTATGAATGATTAACTTATTTCACGGGAGATTTAAACGACATTGCGCTGGCATCCAGAACGACAGAGTACACATTACAGTAACTTTAAGATTAAATGAAATAACGGGCCCATCGATCCAGATTTAATTCTTCCTGAGAAAAACTCAAGTACATTTCAGCCCTTGTGGCAAGTAAAATATTACTATCAGTAACATTCCGACGGAGTTCTGACTAGTTGTGGTGTGACCAAATAAAGTCCTATACTGAGAGAAGGCACCGACCTGACATTCCTCATTACTAGAAACCTAAGCTCGCTGTTAACGTTCGTGCCTGGACAATTTTAATGTGACCTAAACAGACCTCCAAAAATAAGAATAACCAAGGAAACGTTCCCTGAAGTAGTGGATTCAACCTATCTTTGTGGAGCTGGGGTTCCTTTGGCCAAGACTACCCTGGAGATACTGTATGTGCATGTCCTAAAAATTGTTTTTCCAGAAGTTGCTACCAAAGCTGTAAGTACGAATGCAAGCTAGTGATCACGGCTGACTGAACAGAATGAATGCAGGACTGAGTGGTTCCTTTATAGTTGTATTTTGGCACCCATTTTGCTGTCTTAAATTTCTTTATGCTAGTTTTTTTGTTGCTAACAATATTTTCCTTAGGATAGATCAGAGTATCAAAGTCTGTTCATACCTTTAAAGGGAAATCTTAGACTAAAGCATATGTATCAGTGGATCTTTGGGGCTATCACTTTTCTTCTAACAGGACTGTGGGCTATACATCGAGGGAA
Source organism: Oreohelix idahoensis (assembly GCA_024509875.1). Lineage (NCBI taxonomy): Eukaryota > Metazoa > Mollusca > Gastropoda > Stylommatophora > Oreohelicidae > Oreohelix > Oreohelix idahoensis. Next base: position 376,189 of record JAMPIV010008200.1, on the reverse strand, counting down.
AAGTTCATACCAATGGGTCTATCATTCTTGTAGCAATTCATTGCTTTATGACTATTTGTATATGTTTGATGTAATTTTAGGTGTTGTGATGGAATTTTATTATGATAATTAAAATTCACTTAAACTTATTTCAGTGTGTCGGTCAGTTCGTTCCCAATTATCTATATTTCTATTGTCATAGTTTCACGCCTGTGTGTCTATTGTAGTCACTTAGGTGTGTGTGTGTATGGGAGGGATATATATAAATTAATATATATTATACTAGACGGTCTGACAAATCTTAATCTGTTGTAGATGATAGGCTGACTGAGAGAAATCATCTCGAGGGTCAGAGACCGACTCTAATATATTTCCTCCATCTCACTCGTGAAATCTATTTACACTTATATCTCACAGAGATATCACCTGTTTCTATTGCTATTCAGAAGGGACCAAACTTAAGTCTTAATTCACGTATCACAAATCTACGACAAATGTGGGTTCGTTTGTTTATGGGCGTGCTGACCACACAATTAATAATTGGTTTTTCCACAGCATTTTTGAGTAATATACATTTGAGTTACAGGTTGATTTTGTCGGAATATATGTTAATTACTGATTTTGTAATACTAAACGCTGGTAAAGTTTGTGATTGTCTAACAGTCACTGGGTTTGAAGCAGAAAGATGTTTTGAACTAAGTTAAGGAGTGCGTTTCGGACTATTTCGTCCAGATTAATTGCCTCCCTTACCCGATCTGACTTCAGGGGTGAACTTGTAGTGGATTTAAAATTAAGGGGATTTTTTTTTCCTTATATATTTTTCAATAATTATTTTGTTTCCACTGTAGCAACTTATTTTTCAGTGAGTAATCTTAACTACCATTTATTTGGCGTAGTCGTCTGCATTAGGTGCTTTATTGCCGATTAATAGCAGCGATAGTTAGATACTATAGTATAGGAGGAGGTATCCCACGTTAAAGTGTATCATCTTTTGTTTGGTATTTTCTCGTAAGTGGTAGGAACCAGTTTATCCTTTTCTTACTTTCTTTCTCGACTAGTCTCAGTCACTGACTTATTATGGCAGAAAGGGCGAAGCTTAGGCAAATCCTCAGAGACGAAGCGAGAGAATAGGTTTTAGAATGCGAAGAAGCGAAAGCGTTTGTCAGGGACGAACTTGAGAGATCTGATGCGGAGAGGAAAGCAGCCGAAGCTAGAGAACAGAAGAAGATGGACGAGGAAATGGAAATTCGCAGGGCGAACGAAAGAGAGAAGGAGAGACAACAGGAGGAAAGAGAGAAGGAGAGGGGGAAAGAGAGAAGGAGAGACAGCATGAGGAAAAAGAGAAGGAGAGGGAGAGACAGCATGAGAAGGAGAGGGAAGAGAGACAGCATGAGTTGGCTCTTAAAACTCTAGAATTCCAAAGTCGTGGTGCTGCCTCTACCTCCAGCAAGAAGAGGATCTGTATTTAAGATACGTAATATTTTTATAAATTAGTATGAATTGTTTGTGTATTCGTTTTATGTGATTATCGTCTGTGTAAATTTCTTCGTGAGGCGTGTATTCATTTGGTTACGCAGTTTGTTTTGAGTTTGTTGTTTTTTGTGTGTGGATGTTTTGCTATTGTGGGTTTTTTTTTTTCAAATGCTGTGTTGTTTTAGTGTTTTGTAATTGCTCTTTGACATTTTGAAAATATGTTTTTCTTTTCCAGGTGTATTGAGTTATTTTGTAGTAAAACGTATAGATACTTGTCTTATTTTAATTAGGTTAGGCTTAGATTATAATCGTTTATATTTACTTCTTAGTTAGTAAGTAGTACGGTAAACATATTCTACATTAGGGTTAGTGCATTGTTTATTCTTCATATTTAGATAGTTGTTATTGTAGTTCATTCATTTGTGTTCATATTGTAATGTTTTTAGTACTACTATCATTATTTTGTTTATTATTCAGAATTTGTGTCAGCGTGCTGGAGTGCTATCTACTTCTGATAATGTACTACTGCAGACTTTCAACATCTTGATTGGACATTCAAGAAACTACTCCAGGGATAAGTTGATTTTTTTCGTGTAACATTAACTATCCTGTTTACATACCAGTTAAACATTTCTGGTGGTCATCCATTTTTGCAGTGTTGATATTCGTTGCGTTTATCTCTTGCAATATCTAAGCGGGAAGGTTGGCTGGTGAGACTGATTCACTTTTCTTCCTTGGAAGTAATTTGTATTGATATGTCTATAGGTCTTATGGAATTAATTCCATTTTGGTCCACCAGTCTTGTGTTGACGCGGAAGTTGCAGCCAGTTGGGATTAATTGAACATTTATTTATGTTAGCTGTTCAAGTCTTGTTTGTACAAGTTATATCCATTGTCTTGTAAATAGTAGTATTTCTCTCATGTGATGTTTATATGGGGTTTTCTAGTGTCTATTTTTCTATCATTGTAAATAAGTTCATTTTACATTTCTATTGTTGTCGTTTGTATTGCAGGTGTGGTAGTATACATCTATAACTACTTTATTACTTTCTTATACTTTCTATATCTACCTATCTACTGTCTTGTATTATCCCCCACATGTCGGTAGTTGATCGTTTGTATATGGTGGTAGTGTCAGCGGTGTACTTCATTACTATCATCATTCAATTTGTTTCAGTTCTGGTTAGTGGTTACAAATAGCTTGTATGATTGATGTGATCATATTGAGTGTCTATGTCTTTAGCTATACATGTGTCTTAGTCAAGACATAGTTGTATCTGACTTTTATAAGCAATTGATTTTAGAGTTACTAGTTTGTTTTATCTTTAAAATTATTGGTGATATATTACTGAATTATTGTAGTACCTAGGTAGAGGTATAATTCTACTGAGAATTTAGTACTGTAGTTGTGATTACAATTTTTTACCTTTAGAATCTAGTCTATAAACCCATAGTCATGGCAGAATGTCCTAGAACTATTAGAAACAGAAAGAAAAGAATAGCCCAAGAGATTTTATTCTGGCAATCAGAGATTGTGAGTCTTACGAATTGTTTAACACTATGGTAAAAGTGGATGATAAATACAAGCCACATAGATCGAGATTAAGGAAATAAGAGAAGTTATAACTGAAAAAATATTACCAGTATTGGATGAGAGCAAGATACCAAAACTGATTCTAAACAAGGAAGACTAATGTAGCAGACGACATGGTTAAAACTGAAACTAGAAATGTTTCTGTTCAAACTGAGAGGAAAGAGGTCATTGTACAAACAGATAACTGTTGTGAAGACAGTTCAGTCTCAGGTCATAAAATGTCCAAACTGATGGGAGATGAACCACTGAAGAAGACTATGATGAAAGATGATTCGGTTAAGAGATTAAGAGTAAAGATATATTATGCTCTAGGGAAGGAATCCATATGGGTGTAAGTAAGAATGCAGAAGTGTCTACAAAAGCCTATGAGAAATCAAAGGTAGTGTCAATGCCTGTGTATGAGGAAAGAAACCATGCATCCCAAGAAGTCTCTTTACCAGAAAGGGATACGTTATATTACAAAGATCACTTAGATATTGACAAATTGATTCAAGAGGAAGGAACCTATGAGAGAAAATGCAAAAGATAGAAGAGTATTATAGGATTAAACTGCAAAGAATAGAAGAGCAAGATAAAGTAATAGAGGAATCCAAGACTCAGCTTCAAAGAGTAGAAGATGAATACAAATGCAAAGGATAGAAGAGGAATTCAAGGTTAGTCTTCAAAGAATATAGGATGAGTAAACAGCTGATATGTTAGTAACAGATGATGAATACTTGCTGAGATGAAAAGAATAGAGGGTGGTTATGACAGTAATATTGAAAGTATAGAGGACAAATATGACGCTCCAAGGGAATACAGAGAGAAAGAATTGATGGCTATAAGGCATAGTAGGGAGTTCCAAGCCAAAATAGTAGAGGAGAAATACAAGGCTGAAATACAAACTATAGAGGAGCAAGCCAAAGCATTGGACAAGCAAGAAAAAGCATCTGAGGAACTAGATTGGGTTCCAGGGCCTATACATGCAGAGACATGTTATACATCCCAAGAAGTTGCTATTCAAGAGAGTCATTTATTATCTGACACAGATCAGTTAGAGATAAGCAAACTGATTCATGAAGAAAGAACCTTTGAAGAAAAGATTAGAAGATTAGATGGAAAATTCAATACTGTTATGCAAAGATTTGAAGAAGAATTCAATGTTAGTCTTCGAAGAATACTGGATGAATTCAATGTTAGTCTTCAAAGAATACGGGATGAATTCAAGGCAAATAGGAACAGTATAGAAGTTGAGTACAAGTGTAATACTCATGTTAAAGAGGAATATTGCAAGGTTCTGTCGGATTGTTTGAATGAGAAATTAACTGCTTTAGGGAATAATTGCGATGAACAGGCCGAGGAAATAGAAGAGTAATGTAAGGCTGGAAAAGAAAGATTAGAACGAACGAACGAAATCTTTATTTCATCAGGGTAAAGAAATAGGCATAATTGCCTTTTTACATTTCTGCCCTGCAATACAATTTTCAGCGTTTTACAAATAAAAATATTAACAACTTCAGACAGGATTAATTAATATTATCATCACAATCAGAAACTGAGCATACACAAGTACATTTACTCATAGTCATTCACGCACATAGAGAGAGGGATAGAGAGAGAGAGAGAGAGAGAGAGAGAGAGAGAGAGAGAGAGAGAGAGAGAGAGAGAGAGAGAGAGAGAGAGAAAGAGAGAGAGAGAGAGAGGTCAAGCAAAAAAGCTACTTAATATAAAAAAAATTCAATTAAAAATTGAAAATATTTCAATGGCAGTTAAATGCTGTCCAAAGAAGAGCAAGCCAAAGCAATGGAAGAGCGACATGAGATAACATCTGATACAGATTTGAAGAAGGTACATGTAGCTGCAGAAATGCAATATATAAAAGCTAAGATGGAGCTGACTGCATTGGTAGCCAAAGTTGCAGAAGCGGAAGTTACTAAATCTGGAAAGAAAAAGGTATGGAAGACAATAACGGATGGTCTCAAAGAAAAGGTGCTGGAATTACAGCGCAATTAGAGTTATTACTGGCTTACAGTTTCATAGGCAAAAGTGTAGCACAAAATAAAGAGCCACAATTTTCAATTTACCTATTAATTGCATTGGGAGACTTTTTTTTTTCACGTACCTCCTTAGATGTCTTCTCGTACCCCTATGGGTACGCGTACCCCAGGTTGAATACTATATAAAATGTATAAAGAGACTATAGTCCGAAATGAAAAATGAACAAACAAATGTTGTTTTCCAAATGATGTATTATTTTCACAACCAGGATAGTGTCACTGCTAAAACACAAACATTTTACTATCAATCCTCCCCAGAACTTGATGGTTTTGGTAGACTTTCTCAACATTTATAGCTCTAAGGAGATTAAAAGAATGCAGTAGACCATATTTTCAGAGAAGATATTTTTGGCACATGCATTTTAATAAACCATGTCATGTTTCGTTCTAAAAGCTTTGACACCTTCACATGTTGGCATTGAAGGAAACGAATAGGCAGATGAAGAAGCAGACGTGGGCAAAACATAGAGATCGTTAAAAAAATAATACAGTACTAGAATAGTTGGCAGAACGCATCAAGTAACGAAAGAATAACACAACAAAGAAGAGATAAACATGAAACTGCTCAGAGAACATATAGAGAAATGATATTTAATGATAACAGAAGCTCTTTGTGCACAGCATATGTAAGATAGTGCTATAGCGTACATTCTTGTAAACTGTATCAAGTATTCACAACAAAGGATACCACTATTAGAATATTTATATAAAATACCAACAAAGGAAACCACTATTAGAATATTAATAAAAATGTCAACAAAGGATACCACTTAGAATATTTACAAAACGTATAATGCCAATCTCCTTCTATTGTAGAATGATTGTTTACAATGGACCTACTTAACTAAATATATAATACAGTAAAATATATAAAATGGAGCACATATTAATATATGGCAGGTAATCGAAGTATAATATGAATGTAAATATCAAATAAGACTTATTGAAATCGGCGTCTATTTATTGGAGAATAAGCTATGAGAAACCTAAATAAAGCACAAGCGAGCGTAAGTAAATGATAACAAGTCTAAAGTTTTAAATAACAGTTTAATATAAAACTACTAATAGCCCCTCAGTCGTAGCTGACTATGGGAATGCGCCCTTGAGGTGACAACCCCTCAGCTGCTTATTTTCCTAGTTTTCCTTTCAACATTTCCTCCCTTCTTCTGCTTGATGTAATAGTTTCTTTTCGCCCAATCTGAGGTGGCGCTACTTTGTGCGAAACAAAAAAATTAAGCAATTTAAAAACTATCCATCTCAAGTTATGGACAGAACTACGATATAAAAACGTTGTGTGTGCACATAATGATGTATGCGCACATATGTGGCCGGGGTCAGTTCAGTTAATTGTGTTGTGCGCAGGTAAATATTTTGACAAGAGCTAATTTTTCAATACGTTTCTGGTTCAAGTCGTTACAGGCCTTTCGCCTAAGGTGGAAATTCCTGACCTTAGTTTATTCTTCTTCCCAAAGTCCGTTCTTACCCTTTTAGGTTTAATGAAAAGCGATACCTCAATGGTTTGTCAAAGTAATCCACTGTAACGTTCCAAAGAAAACTCAGCAATGTAGAAAAATAAAATATAGTTTATTAACGTCATTAGAAAAGCAATGTTATTGACACAATGGTGAAGTACTTGTTTCTTGCTTACACAAAGTAGTGAGTATCCAAAATGAAAGTGTATACCCACAGGAATAATATATCTAATAGAATAAAATACAAACTTGTGTACTTAAAAATTAACTTGTCTAACTTGAAAACTTGTCAAGTTAAAAACTTGTCTTGATAATCTCAAAGACGAAGTTCACCTAACACTATCTGTAAAATCCTCTCGCCTAATGAATCCTAAAAATCTGTAAAAGCCTGTCTATCGCCCACGTCTCTCCTTTTTATACTATTTCTTTTTTTCCCGCCAATTTTCCCACGATGCTGTCTTTTTCACACGGTACAATTATCTACATTTGCACACGCTTTCTCAGCTTTTCGACTTTTTCCACACGTCTCTCTCTCTAAGAACGGAAAAAAACCCAGATTAGCAACTCTTACAAAATGTTCCATTCAAAAACATACATTTACTATTGTTTTGTTCTGGGACAGCTTTACAATGCTTCTCTCAAAACCGTGAACTTTTCATGATACTGTATTTTGTGCACAAATGTCTTAACTGCTTGTTAACGTTGTTATTCTCATTGTATGTGGTTTTTAACACGTATTAATGGTACCGGTAGTGTATGTCAAGCGGTCACACATATACACACAATCATGTCATGCTTATTTTATTGTGATTAATTATATACGTATTTATTTCTTGAAGTAATACAAGAACATAATTTTTAAGATACCGAAAAAAAACATACACAATTATAACTGTTAATTAGTCGATGCACAATATGGAATATATGATTGGCAACGTTGTTGCTAGGGTGAAACTGGGAACCAGCTTAACATAATATCTACAACTCTAGACTCCTTACATCCTAATTATTACTCTGGTAGGGATTATTATAATTTAATCCTTGAGATATGGTGGTGCATTTTTATGTGGGGCGCTTAGCTTGTCGTGTGTCCTGTCATGGTGCACGGTCGCTAGAAGCGCTGGTATCTTTCTGATGGTGCCTTGTTCGAATCCCATTTGCGTTTTAGCTGTTTAGTGCCCCCCTTCTCCTTTTCTGTTTAACGGATGCCTATCATTTACTGACTTTCGTTAATTTTATAGAAGACCATAATGATAACAATTTTAAAGCTGAATGGTTACGTGGTAGAACTAAAGGACATGTTGAGCCATTCCACTTTCAAGTCACAACAGAAAAAAAGGATGTATGCCAAGACAATATGAAATAGGGAATACGACGCATTATAGAAAATCAATTACCGGTACCTATTTCACAGTTTGGCTTCAGGTAGTGTATGCACCGATGCTTTGTTCATCGAATACAGATATACGAAAAGGTTATCGAATGTAATGAAAAATGCAGTGAAGTTTTCGCAGATTGTGGTTTTCTCCACCAGGTTTTGCAATTCTACACAATAATATGGACTGCAAGGATGTCTTTTGGATAATTTCATAGTTTTATGCTAAAATGCTATAAATGTAGTAAGATCAATGCATATAACAAGACATCTTTGAGATAAGCACATGCGTTCTTCTGGATTTGTCTAAAATGAATCCGTACTGTTTAACAGTCTAATGTGTATGTTATAAGTTCTGAAGCAAATCCAGAATCAGAAAGCATAAATGATTTACTGCTTCCAAATTATCACAGCTAGAGCTAACTACAAATTTAACAACCGACTTTAAGACAGTGGCGGACTGAGGATTGGGCGTTTCGGGCATTGCCGGAGGACTACAGCAGTGGAGTAGTTCAAGCTCCACTAACTTTTCTATGTGGAATAGATAATCAGGGGCCAATGACCCTTTTTTGTCACAGGACCCGGGTCACTATCAATCCGCTGCTGCTCGTGATCACGTGAGCGTACTCAACAAAACATGAGAGATGCAGCATGGCAGTCAATTACGTCTGGAAACTGGCAGCGAAGATCACAAGAGTTACAAGTCTGCTCAATATCACGTGAACAATAAATCTATTTAAACACACTAAGCGCTCATTTACATGCAAAATATGCGCGCATAAGATGATAAAAAAGACAAGATAATTAGAAATGTGATGTCAAAAGGTTTACCAACTGACTCTACTGTATGATTACAATTACACACACACACACACACACACACACACGCACGCACGCACGCACGCACGCACGCACGCACGCACGCACGCACGCACGCACGCACGCACGCACGCACGCACGCACGCACGCACGCACGCACGCACGCACACACACACACACACACACACACTCACACACAAATTATAATACATTTTTAAACATCACATAATGGACATGAACTATGTCGTTTAAATGTAGAGATCTTTCTTGATTATCAGTGTATATTTTGCAGCGATAACTCAGAACTACACAAATTCATTTTAAAATCCACACAAGTAAAAAGGCATTAACAGAGAAACAGAGAGAATGAGAGAGAGAGAGAGAGAGAGAGAGAGAGAGAGAGAGAGAGAGAGAGAGAGAGAGAGAGAGAGAGAGAGAGAGAGAGAGAGAGAGAGAGAGAGAGAGAGAGAGAGAGAGAGAGAGAGAGAGAGAGAGAGAGAGAAAGAGAGAGAGAAAGAGAGAGAGAGAGAAATACTGAAACTTTTAATATACAACTAAATTAGGAAAAGTTAAAACATTTTCGTTGCAGCTTCATATAATATAAAACAAAATTAGAAAGACTGAAATTGAAAACAAAATTAACGATTTCTAATTTCCAAGCATAAATAAATCCAAATGAAAAAAAAAAAAAAAAAAAAAAAAAAAAAGAAAAAGTACCAACTGTACACTTACTGTTCAACCTGCACATTAACCAAAGCAGCAAGAAAAAAAAAATTTTCAACTGTGAAATATGTTTGTGAAAAACAGGTAATAAAACAGGAAAAAAAACCCTCGCGAGAAACGAAGGCAAGAGGACCAAATTTAGATAAGTAGCAACGAAGTGATGTATTAAGCTACAATAGACCTGCCAAGGGTGACGGTGAAAAGCAAAATCAGACCGAGTACCGGTCGCAAATACATAATTTCTGAGAGAAGGAAAGTCAGCACACCCCAAACCAAGTAAACCAAGTAGCAGTTTACCATCTATTCTTGACTGTGCAGACGACTAGGAGATGGCAGTACATCTACCTGGTCTAGGGACATATCAAGAAAGTATCAGAAGATTTCGAAGTCGGCCAGATATATTGCTGCATTCATCATCATCGCACCAGATATATTGCTGCATTCATCATCATCGCACCAGATATATTGCTGCATTCATCATCATCGCACGAGACATATTGCTGCATTCATCATCATCGCACCAGATATAGTGCTGCATTCATCATCGCAACAGATTATAATGTTTGAGCTGACCGTGCTATTTGAATCCAGATTGGTTTGGTTTTTTTAAGGACTATCTTCATTGCACACGGACAACTCGACCAGTGCTCCGATTTCCTCCTTAGACCACAAAAAGAGGATCTCAGCACAGTGCACGAGCCCCAGATTGGACGAGCACACAGTGGCCAAGTATAATGATCTGGTCACGGACTTCAGACACGATGGGTTCACTGCAATGGTCAGGCTGTTGAGGTAGGTGCGAGAATGCTAGAGGCTGCCTCAATGTGTGATAGACTGAAACTGTTGGGTTTGAAAGGGCAGTCAAGATCAAGGGCACTTAAGAGACCCCGAAATTGTAGAAAGGGCATCGTGCTGGCTGTGGAACAACCGCAGCACGCTATGGAACTCGGAACAGTAATTAATTTTTAACATAAGGGTTACTTTGTGTGACAGAATAACATCGAACGTCACATTTATTTGTGCCATCCTATAATTAATTCTGTGCTCTTCACTTTAGTTTTTCCCACCTCTGACAGTATTTGGTATTTTCGATTCATTGTTTACACTCATTTCCCTCAGTTCTTGTTATGTAGGAACTTCAGCGACCATCCTTTGCTGATTAGAGTAACCAATCCCATTCGTTTGAACCCATAATGACACCTGTGATAGGCAGAGAGAAGTGTTGTTTACTAATGTGTAACACATTTTCCTACCAGACCAAACAGTGCAGGGGGGGGGGGGGGGGCGACCGGATTATGAGTAGCAACCTTAAGACTACCACAGTCGATTATCTTTGACAACAGCTCTGTCTGCGCAGTTTGTTGATTGTTGGTTAGCACTTGGTAAATGTCATAATCGTTTCCGGACAAGACTTGTCAGAAGAATAATTATCCATCGTGAAAGAGATTACCTATGAGATAGTACGAAGTCGTGAGTGTAAACATGATCGACAATAGACGGAAGCTGGTATACCATATATGGTGACAGTAAATAATACATCTATTTCTGCATTTAGTTACGTAGGAATTTGTCGTGAGAGAATGGGAAATATACGCATCGTGCAAGCTATTGGCTTGGTATTTGAAATGTAAAAATTCAACATTTCTAATTGGAGCCTTGTTATATAGTAGCAGTCTGGATGTGGGCTAAATGTTGCCTTACAATTTAGCGTCTTGTAAGTTTACCGCACTGTGACATTCAACTCGTCAAGAAGACAGCCAGAGTAAGGAATAGAATCTGGATTCCACTGTAAAGGACCGGATGTGTTTGAGCATCTTGTGGACTTGTATCCCCGAAAAACTCTACCTTAATTAATACGGAAAGCCCGGAGTCCTTCGAACCTGAACACTGTCATAGTGGGATTCTATTGTAAAGTAATACAGCAGACCAATGGATGTTTTCCGCTCATTGGGATTAATATTAATGTTAAGAGAGGATAAAGTTCTAAGGCAGATGGTGTAATGAAAAGAGAGGGACACCTGATTGTGTGTCAGGAAACCCAATACTCAGGATGGTATTTGTTTCTCTCTTATTCCATGATACTAGTCGGTGATATCAGTTGGTAGTGCTATATGTGGAACGAGTGAGTGGTATTAGTGGCATGCAGTCAGAGCTACACACCTAAAGCAGAAAGGTCATTACAGACGCTGGATCACCTTCGAAATTACTCCACGATACTGCGAGGACCGTGTTGCAGCCACTAGACTTGACCAGTGACGAGAGTAAACCAGTCCAAAACCTACAGAAAACAACCAACCGACACTTTACTGGTAGCTACGTACCCATTCCGAGCTGCCAAATGAACTCTCTATTTCAAATCATAAAGAATTTTCAAATCAGACAATCACCTGTGAGGAAATTTTAAAGACTCTAAAATCACCCCACCCTTATTTATTTTACAATTGTTAGTGATAACTGACTTTTAAATTTTGTTATCTCTAAATATACAATATTATAGTTGATTTAGTCATTTTGAGGGAACTGCACCCTTATGTCTCAGCCATTTAAAATACTTATAATAGAGCTATTTAAGTAATATTTTACTGAGTTAAATCAGCTGGGGGCTTATCAGAACGAGCAAAATCCTAACCCATAGAAGGTCAAGAAAAATAAAAAGTTTACACGGCCTGGATTCTATCAGCTGGAGTGCTTGATTTCTTTAAATTACTATGAGGCTCCTTAGAAATGAAGCACCGTTCTTCAATTCACATCTCTGTCAAGAGTAATCTTAAGCAAAATACAGACACCTTTTAAGACCCTCAGTGGATACTCTGAACTTCGGCCACTGTTGAACCGTCAATGTAGAGCAAGGGGGGTAAATCCCGTGACACTTTCACAATTGCCTCCAGATGGCAGAAAACAGGAGTGAAGTTAGAAGCTGCAACAAATGTGGAGAGGGTTAAATTGTCTGAACATGACAACAGGAGGCTGACACTTGGGAATCATGACCCAAGTGGGCTCGCCCCCCCCCCCCCCTGTTTTTTTTTAAAATGTAAAGGAGATTAAGGGGCCGATACACATAACTGACGTTGGAACCCATGTGATGATAGATTGCTTCCTGCTTTATCGCTCTGTATAGTTTTTCCTATCAGAGCAGGGAATAAGTTGTTATCAAAATTACCATGTGAGGAAGAATTTCATTGGAAAACAAATATCCAATCATATATACTTCTTTTTACTGATTAAGTAATATACAAAATGATGAATAAAGTACTGTTTAAGAGTTTGAGAAATGTTAATGTGCAGAGGAGAGTTCAGTATTATTTATTATCTTTTTAAATGGTACAAGTATGAAAATCTTCATCCGACAGAACACAGAGACTGTCGTATTTTACTGAATGACTCAGTATTTATATTTAATAAAATAATCCTGCAAGTTTTCTAATTGGCCAAGTAACAGCACTAACGACCTTGCTAAAGAAACCTTTGTCATTTTCCTGCTTTAGTTTCTGGTATTCATCTTCTAAGTTGTTGTGTATCTTCTTCTGTTTCATAAGTTCCTCTTGCAAATTTTTTGGAATTGTCTTTCCATTTCCTCACGTTCTTTTCTGCTCTTCTCTTCTATCTCTCGCTTCTGTCTCTCTTGTTCCTTCTCATACTGTCTGTGTTCCTCTAAAACGCGTTGCTCATCTTTCAGTCTTTTATCAAATTCTTCCCTCTGTTTTTTTATCTGATCCTCACATTTTCTTCGAGTTTCCTCCTCACGGCGCCTTATCTTTTCTCTTTCATCCATCATTTTGAAACAAAATTTGATTTCACCGCTCACAGATCTCTGTATTGACTTAACTGCGTAACACAAACCATGCAAGACGCCAGTTCCACGATCTCGTGACGAAATTTTGTGGTACAAGTTATCTGCGCGAATTTGGAGGTCTTCCAGTGGCTTAATTTTCAGTTCTAGGTCCACCTGTAATTCCACTTCTTGAAGCTTCAGTAAAATCAGGCTTGTTTCTTTAAATGTTTCCTCCTGAATCCGTGGTTTCTGTGCATCAACAATGATTCGGTCTCTTGCCTCTCTGGCTAATGCAAAGTTTGCATCAGTGTACCTATGCCCTTGAGAACTAAGGTCGTCAACCATCTTGAGTAGTCTGTCAATCTGGTCACTCTTTTTGGTCTGATCTTTAGTAACGTTGTCAAACAGTATTACTCTATTGTTACATTCATTCACGAGTTCTTTAAAAATGTCGTGTTGCTCGTCGCACCATTCTTTTAATGATTTGCCTGTTTCCTCGCTAAAGACTTCAAAATTGTCTCCACAGGTCAACACCAAAATGCAGTAGACTCTAACGAAATCATCACCGAAAATTTTCTTTAAGAACTTAATCGTGTCTTCTTCTTCAGTGTAGCTGGCACCAAATCGGACAACAAGAATGAATGCGTGGTAGCCACGAGGATTTGCTGCAATGGCGTATTCCATTTTTTCTATGACGAAGTTAACAGCCTTCTCTGTGTTCATTCTGGTGTAACCCACACCTGGACCATCAACTACTTTTATAACTCGACCTTTAAACTCGGAGACCTCATAAGCAACTTCTGTAGTCAGGGACCACAAGACATTTTTACTCTTGAATGCGCTTCGTCTCAGGATACTGTTTCCCGTTGCGCTTTTTCCATTGCCTGTTCTTCCAATCATAAGAAGATCAATATCTGTTGGCTCTTTCATTTTGACCTGAACAAGAATAAAGATAAGCAAAGACAGTTAAGATGAATATAAGACATGATGGTTGAAAATATTATTTTATATACAACGTTTAAAATGTCTTAAAATTATCAACACGGAACATCTCACAAGCACTGCAAATATTATTGTGCATATTTTGGAAAGCATTGCCCACTTTCGTTGAATCCAGCATCTATGACAATCATATATGAAAATGCGCTTACACATTTATATATCAATAACTGTTTCTATATGCAGTGTTTATGTATACTATTTATGTATTTTATATGGAACATGTAATTAGTCTATAAATAACAGATAATTTTGGCTAAAAAGATGAGACATTATATGCATCGTCGCATCAGGAATTAATCGAATCATCAGAAAAAGCCTCTGTATGAAATAGGTATTTCTCTTGTTTTTGACATTGCACTGGTTTTTTTAAAATGTAAAACTTTTGCCTCGTTTTGGCGAGGCGCGTCCCGTTCAACCTAGTCGGTTATATTAGGGCGCATGTCCAAATATAAAAGACCCTTAGATCTGGGAGATAATTGCACTGGTGAACTCATTATAACTAAAAGTTAAAAGTGTCACAGCTCATATGATGCGTCTCTTTCTTTTAAAAATATTTTATTCCATACTGAAATACCAACATTTTCATTCTCTCCCCTTCCCCCCCCCCCAACATTTTCAAATTAACTATTTCACCCCAGATTTTGCTATGCTGTGAACATATGGCGGTGATGAAATTAATAAAACTTGTGTATATTAACTCGCTAGACTGAACACCGTTGCTCATGAACATTGTTTGATATCAGAACGAGGCCTTGGGCAGTTTCGTTAAGTTCTTTAAGTGCTTTTATTCATGGCTGTCTGTTGTGGCTCAATTTTTTCAGTAGATTATAGATTGAGATGGACATCTGAGTTCAATCGTTACCATCTGGTGTGATGATGAAGCATACAGCGCTAATTGTGTCCGAGCACGCTGTTCGACCAGCGTGACGTAATATCGTTTCCCAATCACATAAACACACTATCAGACATTTGTTGGCAACCAATCATTGGATATTTAAGGATGGACCTGATTTCCTGTTTGCTTTAAAAATTATCATGTCAGTTGTAGAAGGCTCCTCTCTTTTTTCCTTCTTTTGACAAAGTGGAAACCAAGCTTTCCCACCCCTCAGCAAGGTTAATTTGATAATAAAGCTGACTTGTAGAGTTGTCACATGCCGTATATTGTACCACCTCCGAGACTTATCATCATCATCATCACTATCATTATCATTTTCCTTTTTACTGTTCATGGAGCATGGATTCACCACTGCAGCAAGACCCCTTGCTTAAAAAATGCATCAAAACTTTCACGTGCTTTTTGTAGCAGTGACGTCTCTAGCAATTTGTTTTAATTGATGAGGTTACCAGCCCTAAGCACAATCTTTTGTTAGTCGTGTTTTATGAAATGCTTGAGTTAACAGTAGGCCTATTCTTTGTCAGCTTAACTACCCTCGAAAACTACCCGGAGCAAGGCCTTTAGGTAGCGACCTTCAATGGAGTCCATCCCAACAAGTGTATGGGCTTGCTTTGATACGGACTTCCTGCAAGTGGCCAGCTTCTGTCGTGGATCCATGCTCCGTAGGGAGCGAAAAAGGAGATGACTGAGTTAGTTTTCATAAATGTATGGCACCCATGCCCCAAATAGACGCCGGAAGTCTCTTTAGAGATTAAAGAAGAATAGAACGATTGTACCCTTGTGACTGCAGTCTTAATTTATACAGGGTGTCCGTAAAAGATTGTACCCTTGTTACGGCAGTCTTAATTCATATAGTGTGTCCATAAAAGATTGTACCCTTGTGACGGCAGTGTTAATTCATACAGGGTATCCATAAAAGATTGTACCCTTGTGACGACAGTCTTAATTCATACAGGGTGTCCATAAAAGAAAGTACCCTTTTCAACAAATGTATTCTCGGCCCCATGATGTGGTACGAGGGTGCTTTCTATCACAAATGTAAGATAATCTCTGCAAGATACCAGACTTAGCTAGAGAGAAGCCTAGAATTCAGAATTTCATTTTAGCAGACCGGACAGCTTTTATTTTGCATATTTATCATGACTTACAAAAACAGCCCAGGAAATCTCTATCATTTTAATAAGGACAGCCGCTGTCTGAGGAAACTGAAGGAAACAAACAAAGTCAGACAGGGAACTTATTAAATTAACGACACCCCAGATGCGTGTAAGAGGCCGATTCAAGTCTCTTTTATTCATCTGAGCAAAAAGTCTATGAGCCAGGATTGGCGTAAGTTGTGAATGTACATTCTATATTTTATTACTAACATTTAAACTAACAAATATATGTATATTACCAGGTGAATTTTAATATGTGAAAATCGCTAGTGGATGTCTAAGTCATTTGAGGCTGCAACCTCAGTGTAAAGAATGATGATTCATGAACCACCACTGCACGGTCTGGTGATTGCTTTATTGCTAGTTTCTTAAACAGAACTAAAAGCAAAAGGTAATCCCAAGTTCCCATGGAGCAGGGAGGAAAAGATGAAAGAAATGATGTACATTTTACGTCTAATACTTACAGCTTTAAACCAGTGTAAATTTCTGTGTAATACAATGCTACGCACCAACGAATGACAGAGATGAAGAAGGCAGGGATGAATTCTATCAACAACTGCAGAAAGAAATGGAAGACACACCTAGATATGATCTTATCGTATTAATGGGAGACCTCAATGCGAAAGTTGGAACACACAATACATATAATGAAAGAGTAATGGGGAAATGCGGTAGCGGAACAGAAAATGAAAATGGGGATACATTAATAAGTTTCTGTAGCATTAACAACCTGGTCATTGGAGGAACACTTTTCCCACACAAAGAAATTTACAAATCAACATGGGAATCACCAAATTGTCGGGACAGAAACCAGACAGCCCACATCATGATTAATGGTAGATGGAGATATGCATTACAAGATGTGAAGGTAAGAAGAGGTGCAGATGTGGGAAGTGATCACCATTTAGTAGTAGCAAAACTGAAAGTGAAACTAAGAACGGCTGGACCAACTGTAATTACACAGAAAATTTTTGACATCAGCAAATTGAAGGACCCCCTTACCAGAAAAGCTTTCGCGGCTGATATAAAGAAACGATATCAAATTGCCAAAAGCCAGGAAAAGACACTGACTGATGATATAGACCAAAAACTCAACACCATTTCAACAATATATAAGGAAAGCAGCAAATCATGCATGGGATTCCAGGAAAGGAAGAAGCAAGACTGGATAACACCAGAAACATTAAACAAAATAACACTGAGAAAGGTAATGAAAAGAAAGAAAACAGAAGCGAAGTTCCCCCAGGTTAAAGCAACTATATAGCGAACAGTACAGTCAGCTGGACAAGGAAGTTAAACGCCAAACCCGAGCCAACAAAAGGAATTTCCTAGACGATCTAGAAAGACAGGCAGAAGAGACAGCACTGGGAAATGAACAAAGCACAGTATACAAAATAACTGAATTCATCAGCGGATAACGAGGTGCAAACAACATTACATTAGTAAGAGATAAGCAAGGAAATCTTATCACGACAGCAGAGGGACAGGAAACAAGATGGGCAGAGCATTTCAGAGAAAATCTGAACAAGGAACCACCAGAGACACAACTGAATGTTCCTGAGGCTGAAAACGATCTAGATGTAAATACAGACACCCCACAAAAAAAATAAATCATCACAGCAATCAAAGGGTTAAAGAACGGCAAAGCTCCGGGCCATGATAACCTAAATGCAGAGCTATTTAAGACAGACCCTGAGCTAGCAGCAGAACTATTAGAACCACTATTTGCACAAGTCTGGAAAACATGGACAACTCCATTAGAGTGGAACAAAGGAATAATTGTCAAATTGCCCAAGAAGGGAGATCTTGCAGACTGCCATAATTATAGAGGAATCACGCTTCTCTCAGTTCCCAGCAAAATACTAGGTAGGATAATTATACAGAGAATTTCAAAAGCAGTAGGCTACAAACTGATAAAAGAACAAGCAGGATTTAGAAAAAACAGAAAATGTGTGGAACTTATATTCACTCTCAGGAACATTATAGAGCAGTGCTCAGAATGGCAAAGACAGCTGTACATTAATTTCGTTGATTTTGAAACGGCTTTTGACAGCATACAAAGGGACAGTTTATTGAAAATACTGAGGACTTATGGCATTCCAAGCTGCATAGTGTCAATCATAAAAAGCCTCTGTGCCAACTTTACATGTAGTGTTGGGCAGAGCAACCTAACCTTTGAGGTGAAAACAGGAGTACGACAAGGATGCCCATTATCAACAACTCTATTTTTCACAGTCATAGACTGGGTGATGCGCCAGACAACAGAGGGCAGTCCAAGAAGAATAAGATGGACTACATTTTCTACATTGGAAGTTCTAGAATATGCAGATGACAGTGCACTACTAGCACATTTACATCAACACATCCAGGAAAACACGGATAGACTTAGTAAGTATAGCCAGCAGGTGGGCTTGAACATCAATTTAATGAAGTCAGAGGTCATGACGCTCAATGTGAGCAACCCTGAGCCCATATCAGTAAGCAATCAGCAACTGGTACAGGCAGACTCCTTCACACACCTAGGATGCATAGTAACACCAGCCGGAGGGGCAGGCAAAGACATCAACATCAGAATGAATAAAGCAAGAACAGCCTTTTTTAGCCTAAACAACATCTGGAGGTCCTCTCAATACAGCACAAGCACAAAATTAAAATTATATCAGAGCTGTGTGCTCTCTGTGCTTCTCTATAGTGTGGAATGCTGGAGAGTTACAGAGAAGGAAATGTCGAAATTGTCCTCTTTTCACACAACATGCCTAAGAACAATTCACCGAATCTTTTGGCCGAATACCATCACCAACCAAGATCTGCTTACTCGGAGCCAGCAAGAGGACATGCACACAATCATAGCTGGCAGACGCTGGAGCTGGGTTGGCCATGTCCTCAGAAGAGACCCCGATGCCATCACAAGAACAGCTATGCTTTGGACCCCTGAAGGAAAACTAAAGAGAAGCTGACCAAAAACAACCTGGCGGAGGACTGTGGAGGCTGAGATGCAAAGAATGAACCAGAGTTGGGGCAATGTACGAAGAATGGCTACCGATCGAGCAAAGGGGAATCAATTTGTTGTTGCCCTACAAGACGCCACTAGGCGTGATGGATACTGACTGCTTTGACGGTCAGTGGTTAAGGATCTAAGAAGAAGTAAGAAGAACTAATTGACTATTAAATTTGTTGTATGTTATTTTAAACTAAACAAATAATTGTTTATTCAGTCATTAGAATTATGAAAGCAAACGTGTGAGCTAAATTATGTAATAACCACATATAGATATATACAGAGCATTCGTTGGATTACACCAACTGGGGGCTTTACAGACCAGAACCATTGCTTAAACCCTTCACAAAAAAGCGACGGACCAGATACTAAGTTAACAATATTGCTCAGCCCTAAGCAGCTTTTTTGTTCTTGACTTCTGGGAATATCTTGTGAAGTCTCCCCTAAGGTAAAAGCACCAATCACCTAATATTTACATCTTTGCAAAAGTAATCTTGCGCGAAGATAGATACCTTGGAGGACCTACTTTTAGATACGCTTGTGGTGTGACTATTAGTGGACCACTACTGCAAAGCAGGGGAGGCAATCCGTGACAGTGTGGGAGTTAATCAGGGGGAGATCAACTGCGCCCTGTTGATCAACAGCGCTCTATCTAGACGGGTAAGACGTTAGAAGAACTCAGCCTGGAATCAATCCACAGTATTGAGTACATTCAAGTTGATCTGCCTGATGATGATCTCACACACTACTTGGACGGGAAAAGAGACGTAATCAAGTTTCCACCTGCTGGTACAATAGGGCTTTGGAAATAGCTGGACGAAGCCTTGTCAAAGGAGTTGGATAACAACCTGAAGCAGATAACTTTGGAGAAGAAGCTGGAAATCTTTGGCGACATAATATATCTTCACTGTCGTAAAGTGTTTTGAGTAAGAAAGGCAAGGGAAGGTAACCCACCGCAAAAAAGTAGAAGACAAATTAAAATAGAAAAATGCAGGAAAAAAAAAACATGACCATAAACTGTTCAAGAACGCAGTTGCCACAGAGAAGCAAGGGTTACGACAGGTTTGGGAGTACCGGAAAGGCCAACATAATACCCTTTGTAGAGCAGAACGGTTGTACATGAAGAGAAGGAAGACACGGATGGATAGGGAAAGATTCTTTCGGGAGCCCTTAAAGTTCGCCAAAGAACTGTTTGAGCAGCCACGGTCGGAACGCTAAACATCAGAAAATGCACCGGTGATGATATTGCCTAATGTATCTTTGCCGTTTATCCTTAGGACGGATGCTTCGCAGTCGGGTATTGGAGGATGTCTACGTCAATGGTTGCAGGATACCACACATCCAGTGTGCTATGTTAGTAGTAAGCTGTCATCTGCAGAAGTGCGATACTCTACGATTGAGCGTGAATTATTTGCCATATTGTGGTCTGTGAATAAACTGTCCCGATATCTATTGGGATGTCTTTTTTATTTGTAGAGGGACCACAAGCCACTTACGTTTCTTCAATCAATGACCAGTACTAACTCGAGAGTGCACAGATGAAATCTGTTAATTAAGGAGTTTTCAATATATGGTCTTGCCTATGGCAGGACATGATCACGCTATAGCTGACATTTTGTCTCGAATAGTATCAAACAGCTAAAGATATACAGTGATATATCGATTGTGTGCTTACTTAACTAGTTGAACTATGAATAAATGCACATTTTTGATGGGATGCAAAATCGTCTGAGCGTTCATTTGCGATGTACTGTCACAGCTAGGCAATGGCGCTGTTTGGTTGGTCCTAGGTTCGATTCAAGGTAAACCTATCACTTATATTTTCTTTTCTGTTGTCTGGTGTCATCCTTTATGTCCAACGAGTACCTGTTAAATACCTTTATTTATTGTTCACATGAATCAGGTTTCCTCCATTATATATATATATATATATATATATATATATATATATATATATATATATATATATATATATTATATATATATTATATATATTATATATATATATATATATATATATATATATATATATATATAGTAGTAGTAGTAAGAAATAATGCACATTGGATGTTGTGCTGTGCATTCTAGGACTTACCCCGATGGTCAATTTTGTCAAAACTTCTGTAGCAGTTAGCCGTTTCCTGTAATATTCAACAGGTAACATCACAGAAGGTATACATAGTCTATTTATAAACGTGTAAAGTATGTAAGCGTCTGCATACAATTTGACACAAGGTAATGATGACTTGAGATAGAATATCATACTCAACGAAAAGGTTATGCATAACAAAGAACAAATTATATAAAATCTTAAAAGGCATAGAAGAATTTATGTATTATTTTACAACATATAGAATAGTTTTCAAAAGCAATTTAGCAATGATTATAAAGTAGTGTAAAATTAGTTCCCAAGCCCGGCTGAAAAGGGAGGAGGGCGGCCTACATAGAAACCGTAAGGAGGCAGCCCTCCAGCATGCAAAGGCACAACAAGTCAATCACCTGTTTGCTTTAAGGGGATGGACTACAGTGAAAACTAACGTTTGTTCTAATAACATTTTCAAACTTTTTATGTGCTCAATAGACACAGTGTATGTCCATGAACAATATTCTACAGTTTATTTTGTTAAAAAACATGTAGTTATCATGGTAACCAAAAAAAAAAAGCATCCGCCATATTGGATTTTTCACAAATTTTCTAGAGCGAAAATCATGTTTCCCATTGACCAAACTTTATCAAATTGCACATACATGTTGTGACTGACAATTAAAACAATTTTACACGTGCTTATGTTTATAAGTTTAAACTTCTATTTTTAATGATTAAAAAAAACCCACTATATTTGTATGAAACAAATATTTTTAAAAATATTTTCAAAAATTATATAAAAGAAATTTACCAAAACATCAAAAGTGCAGATGTGTTACTTTAAAGATATAGATGTATACTACATTCATGCCAAATTTGAGACTGCTCTGTTAGGTAGTTTGTTAGTAATAAATTTTTTTGTTAATAAAACGTTAGTTTTAAGAAAAATGCATTTTACTCACCGAGTGCCTTGTCTTGTCTAATATACTCCATTTTGGGGGGCTGAATGTGTTTAAAATTGTTCAGCACTATATGCTACACTTCATTTAGCTTCCTCCACTCCTCCTCTTGACTTAGTCTTGCATCTTGCCTAATTTTTCTTCTTTTTACAAGTTTGTCAGCATCATGTTTCTGGCTGTTGGCCAGACGTTTCCTTAATCGCACCTGTCCAAGGCGTTTCGAGTTTGTTCCAGATGCTTGACCATACAGCTTTTTTATTTCTGGCTGATGGACCAAAGTTGAACCCTCCACCGGCCACAAGGACACTGAATTAGACCTTTTTTAATAACACAAATTTCCGCTTGGTGCAACGACTCCATATAACATTGTGGAGGCTTTCATTTGCATTTTGTGTTGCACCTAGCTCACACCGCTTGAGCAGATGGTGATCAGTAAGACGCTCATAAATAGGGGCTAAGTGCTTATAGAGCAGGTTGTAGTCTAGCGGAATGTAAACCTTGGTCTCGTGTGGTCCGGCAGCTTCTCCTTAGGAAATGGAAGCCTGATAGAAACACCAGGAGTCTTTGCCTGGCGGGCACAAATTATGTTGAGGTTTGTCTTTTGTCGAATACCCATGGTAGAGAGAAGCCACGATGGCTTGTTTCATCTCTGGGGATGAACTATGCTTGCGGATGGCCCTGGTGAAGTAAATACACAATTTTCTTATGGCATTTTGGGTTAGACGACCATGGCCATCTCTCCCAAGTGTGACGTTTTGTTTGCTGCAGTCAGTAATGAGTGTCCTCAGTGCAGTGCCTAATCGCTTTGAAACATGGTTGACGCACTCGTATTTGGTTATGTCAACTTGTGGTCCATCCGGTTTGATGTCGCAGAGTCTGTTGTAGGCCTTGGAATCGCCATATGATCGCAAAACTGTGTAGCGTAGCTTGTGATTTGCCACTGAACGAAGAAAGAGAACTTCACAGGCTTTTACCTCCATCATTCCGGCTGACCCTTCGTAATTACGGCAGCCCTTCTGATGCTCAGCTTTCCATTTTTCAAATTTGTCAGGCTGATTTTTCAGTTGCCACTGTCTAGTATTCTCGCAGGTGTGACAGAAGGAAGACATAACATGCGTATCGATGTCAGTCAAGATGTCGATAACACTGCCAACACCTATCAGTGACTTATGACCTCTAGTTAGCCATGTTGCATCAAAGCTGACAGCGATGTCAATGACTTCTTTTTTATTAATGGTACGATGCTGACTCTTAGCATGTTCAGCTCGTACGATGCTGACGGCACGTTGAAATACTGTAGATTGCATGGTTTCCAAATGATCAAAAATTTGATCTGCATATTTATGAAATGTTTTCTGGTGCAGACCAGGGAGGTCTAGGTTCTCACAGAAGAGATTGAACGTAGATGGTGTTGCATATGGGTTTTTACATTTGTTGTTGCTCATCAAAGAGCGTTGAATTGAGTTTGGATAAATAGTTGAAGATGTTTGAATAGTACACTTAGGTACATTATTCATGAACGTAGCGAAAAAAAAATATGTTATTGTGCGAACCAATCAATGGGTTAGATTGGAAGATGACGCAGGAGTTTTGTGTGTTGTTATGAGATGACGTGGTAAATAAGTTGGCCTGCAGGACAGATGCCTTTGTTTTGATCCGGCACCCAATTTGATATTTTTGTTATGTATCTTCGGAAGTAAGGATGGATCAAGAAAGAAGGCTTGATTGATAAACTTATATTGGTGCCTGCACCTTTGTCGACATCTAGGTTAATACACCATAAACCAGAGTCTTTTAGAACATTATAATAATAATAATAGTTGCCCACTGCAAGCGAAGATGCGACAGCTTCAGACTTGAGTTGTGACACATCTGTGCGAACTCATGTGGCTAATTAGTCCTATTTTGGCCCTACAGGCCCTGCCACATACGGGGCACACATGTGTCACCGTTGGGTTTGCCCAAAGCATTATTTGTGCTTCAGGCAAGGTTAATATGAACGCTTAAAAGCAGGTACCGCGGGGCTTGCCCAGGCATTATAAATATTTGCTACAGTTTGGGGTGAACATTCAAAACAAGTTCACGAGGAAACGTAGGGTGACAGATAAATAAAATGAGTGTTCAGTAACAGCTCAGCTCACGGTTAACAGAGCATACGTATTTTCGCATGAGTTGTAAATCAAAGGGTAACCAATCAGAGTACAGAAAAACAAGTTAAGTTAGCGAATCAGAGTATGGGTTGAGTGGTACGAGGGAAGAATGACCAGAGGTCATTAGGGCAATCCGATTTGAGAAACTGAAGTGGCAAGATGTGTTTTGCCGGGCTCTCAAGTTTTAACTCTGTGGGTGTACAGAAGTTTTCCATTGAAGTAATATAGATATAGAATGAGAAATAGTAATATTCAGGAGATTAGATAATGCTGTGGATAAGAAATATAAGTTGAGAATTAGCAGTGATAGTAGAAAATGTGATTTTGTGAGGATTCTGTGTGTTCACAGTAAGTAAGCTCTTCACTCATAATATGCATTAACAATAAGTATGAATAAGAAATATTTCAGAAGTCAAGATGAGATGCTACAAGGTTAATAACTCACTTGACTAAGTAAAAGCATTATAAGAAGAAATGTTGCAGAAGACACAAGATAAACTGCTACAAGGTGGATAACAATTGACTAAGTAAGAGTCAAGAAAGAAGAAGACAGAGAAGAATATCAACATGATAGCCAAACTGGGTTTTTGAATAAATAAATTATAAGTTGTCGTCAGGGATAAGTATGACGAGTTAGAGATTGGAGAACAATGACATTTATGAGATTACTCAGGTGCTCTCACATGTAAGTATATTTATGCGGCTGCAGATGTATTTGAGTATTGATTCATGAACATGATTTATAAAATGATTGTAACAAAGGTACTAGAGATGAACCTGACAGGATTAGTCAGAAGGGAATAAAGTTCCAAGGAGCTTTGAGGTAGATTGAGCAAACTGAATTAGAGCTTAAGGAGGCTAAATAAGTACTTTGAGATGAGATAAGCACAAAGGGGATTAAGTGCTTACACGCCTTGAGATGCAGAATGTATATTTGATGCACTTATATATTTGAAGCACTCATGATATGACTGCAGATGTGCTCTATATAAAGAAGTACCTGCATCTTTGAAGAATATATGTATTATGTAAAAAAATGGATTTTGTTTTGCAAGAGAACAAACAAACTGCTTGAGTCTGTCCTTGAAGGTCGTTGTTGAATGCCAGATTATTAATCACTACAATAAATCCACTATGCGATCAGTCACTGATTAACAGCGGAGAAGGGTACGAACGATTCGAGGGTTGAATGAAAGGAAATAGTTCATCCAAGAATTGTCAACTCTGGCGGAGAGGGCCAGTACCCATACACTACTAACTTAATACTTGGAAGATATACAAAGGAGACTGATGTGAGACACAACTTGGCCTGCCACCTGTCACCTAGTAATAAAACCTGCAGCGGTTACATAAAGTATAATTGGTGCATTTGGACCAGTTTTCGGATCTCCACCACTACAGCGGTTACATATGTAGGATAATAGGCGCCGAGACCAGCCCTTCTCGAGTGACATGGCTACATTACAGGGAGATATAGTGTATCAACAACAACCACAACAACAACAACAACAGCCCATATTCGTTTCACCACCTCTAGAGCAAGAACAAACATGTTTTGATGAATACCACAACAACATTTAACTAATTGGCGCCGAGAACAGTCCTACATTACTTAGCAACAGAGAAGGAACATGGAGAGGTGTTTGAGAACCATAGAGAACAGAAAGAAGAAAATAGCAATGAGAGAGTTCGCTTCAGAGTTAAAGCGCTGTAGAAATTACGCAGTGGATTTCCCTTGGATAAGAACAGTAGATGGATTTGTTGCAAAAGTCTATAAGATAGAAATAAAGGATATTGTGGAAATTAAACTACAACTATTGAAAGTAAGAGAAGGGAGACCAAAATTAAATTTGAAAAAAAGAACCGAACCGACAGTTACTAAAATGGAAACCAAAACAAATAATGTCGCAGTGCAAACAAATAATAGGTGTAAGAAGAGTCTAATCCCAGTTAGGGTAAGTTCAAGACAGGTTATAGATGACTTACCTGATTTGTTCACTGTTAAAATGGTCGGTAAGACAGAAAAGGTGACATCTGAAGAAAGAGATGTAAAGAATGACAGTGAAATCATGAAGCCATGTACATTCTTGTCGATGCCATGGAGTCAAACACCGGCATGTAAGAAATATAAACAGTACAGAAAAGTCCATCAAACAATTTCTGATATTTCAGGGCTAGAGACTGTTGATGGTATACTAAATAGTCTAGTGTTAAATGGAATAGATGCTCCAGAAGACTTGAAGACATTACTTATGACCCAGATGGGAAAGTCAAGTCATGGTAACAGAATATCTGTAAACCAGATGAAGTCATTAATGGTCAGTGTTGCAACACAAACAGACGTCGATATTTCACACCGTCACAACAGATACCGGCACACAAGAAATAGTGGATGTAGACATATTTGATGTACATGCTGAGCAGAGAAGAAATCTGAAATTCTCAAAATCATCAAACAAATAGAAACGAAACCTACATCATGTAAACAGTTTATAATCTTGCCACATGATCAAATACTATATCATATTGATGAGAAACAAGAAGGGAGACTACAGAAAGTAATTCCACAGTCAGTAATACCTCAATTACTAGCAGTTCCATGACAATAATGGACATGTTGGAAGAGATAAAACCATTGACATTATTATCAAGAAAAGATATTATTGGATGTCAATGTACAAGGACATAGTTGAGTATGTTAGTACTTGCAAAATATGCAGATTGAGAAACATGAGACCAACTAAAGATCCCTTACAAGAAATGAAACCATCTCATTTCCCTATGGAAGTTATAAGTATGGACATTTCTGGTCCATATCCCATTACGCAGTCTGAAAATGTATACCTCTTACATATTGTTGATAAATATTCGGTATCGCCTGAAAGTTATCCTCTCAAGAACATAACGTCAGCGACAGTGACAGAGTTTTTTCTACAAGAATTTGTACCAAGACATGGTTGTCCTAAGAGAATAATCACAGATAACGGGAAACAATTTGTCGGTAATCCGTTTAAGAAGACACTCCAGACTCTGCATATTCAACATACGACTAGCAGTTTTTATAGACCACATTCAAATGGAAGAAATGAGAGAATGCATGCTACATTGCATGATATCCTTGCTAAATATATACAAGGAAATGCACAATATTGGGGTATATATATCAATGAAGCTCTTGAAGTGATAAGAGTAAATATAAACGAGACGACAGGACTGTCTCCGTTCTACATGCTATATGGACGTAAACCTATTTTCCCATTAGATAATCTCCTGCAACCCCAAAGGAAGTATCAAGGTGAGGATCCCATCGAAGCTATACTACAAGAAAAGTATAGAGCACACCAGATAGCTAATCAAAACTCCCAGAAAGCTTTTAAGAAATGGCAGAAGCACCATGACAAAAGAGCTCAATTAGAACAATTTCAAATTAGTGATAAAGTTTTTTACAAGAAGAACGTTTGAGATAAAAAAATTTGATGCACGATGGATTGACGGATATAAAGTGCTGGAACAGACAACACCCATAAATTATATATTATGGAATGAAGAGAAGAACATAGTTACAAAAGCTCACGCAGCACAGATGAAGAGAGATAATCATCGCCCCACAGCACCGCCAGCTTTACAGAGTAGCAGACCAGTACGAAAAGCCACGTTGAGTTACTATGATTTTACAGAGTCGTCAAGCACTTCACATAGTTAACACGAAACAGATGGTGAGCAGAACACTAACGAAGATGCTATACAACGTAAGAGAAAACACTCCAGATCAATTAATCAAGAAAGGGATGTACATCACTACATCGCCTGGCACTCGCTTCCAGCAGAGAAAAATCAGCGAACGAGAAACAACAAAACCTCCCATAGTCGCAGCCTTCAGAAGAAGATACGAATAAACAGTAAATAGGATATCATTGATACGCCTTTAGCACCTGTTGAATCTGAACTTGACACAACAGAACGAGAAGAAAGCGACATTGATTGCATGGATGACACTACCAACACCGAGATACGAATAGCCACTAAGCGCCCTTACCAACCTTCGTCACCAGATTCACCACCAAGAGCGAAGTTGTTACGTCTACCGCAAGAACATGTACGAGCCAGGTTCAAAAGAAATCATCGTCAAGTACACAAACCGTCTCTAGATTTAAAACAACGTACAAATATTCGATCGCCCCCTTTCTCCTGCAGAGCGAATACAAACACGACATCACAATTGATACCAACTATGTCACAGTACGACAGTCGCCTCTCCAGTAGAGAAGTTACACTATTAGAGCTTGTAAATAAGATCTCGAAGTTAGTGTAATCGTCGTAAAGCACTCACCCAGCAATAGTACTAATTCGCAGCACTCACCCAGCAATAGTGCTTAAAGGTACTCCAATCAACATAGTACCCAACGTTAATTGACTTAATTAAGTTTCTCTGTGTTAATTTAGTGGATATTGATATTCCGGAGCACACTTAGACACTCACATTACTCACTAACCTTTTTAAAGAGAGAGTATATAACTTTGAAACAGAAAGATACAGAAAATAAACATATTATATATAATCTCATGAGTGTGACAAAGTAGATTAAATACATATAATATCTTGAGTGTGACAAAGTAGATTAAATATATAATCTCATGAGTGTGACAAAGTAGAATAACTACATAGAATCTCATAAAGCCTAACAGTGTTCTTCCCAAGGTACAATATTCAACACACCAGAGGATCAAGACTGATAATTATATATATATATATATATATATATATATATATATATATATATATGTATATATATATATATATATGTGTGTATATATATATATATATATATATATATATATATATATATATATATATATATATCGCATTAAATGCATGTTGATTAGTATAAAGTATCAATTTCAGGCACATACCTTTCAGGACCAGACAAAGAGGACAATGAAAAAAAAGAAGAAGAGATGTGATACAGACTCAGTCAAGTTATAGTAGAGTAAGAAACTCTCTTTGCACTGATAATGAGCGTCCCCACTTGCCATTGCAATGGTTATATAGAGACACCAGGGATACGACATGGTTGCAGTATTGATACTGCAGGTACTGCTTACTTGAGAAATGGTGGTAATGACACTTATATAGTCATGTCTACATTCATTTCAGACACAATGATGTTGGGTATTTTGCTAAGTCCGATATACTTGAGTACAACATATATAGCTTCAGACAGAGTTGACGATTTGACTGGTGCATCCAAGGCTAGAATCAGCCAAGCACATCAAACTCTGACTTATTGACACATATCTTTCACTATCGCCCCAGGACAGGTACTAGTGCATGCATATATAGCTTCAGACAGAGTTGACGATTTGACTGGAGCATCCAAGTCTAGAATCAGCCGAGCACATCAAACTCTGACTTATTGACACGTCTTTCACTATTGCATTGGGACATTTATTTATGCATGCTTTACTCTACTACTTAGGTTAATTCTGCTTATCTGTCGGATATAATGTATTAACGACATTAACGGCGGATACTTTAAGACATAAAAAGGTACTGACAAACCTCTGTGTCCAGAGGCAGTTACTATGTCGAAAACATGTACATATCTAAATATTATAAGTGTAGAGTTATTGTTGATTTTTTTTGGTTGTATTGGATGAGGTGGAGTATTGATAATATACCTCAAACTAAGTTCTGGCAATTGTAATGAGATAGTGTTATACTTGGCATCCTAATTTTTTCCTTGAGATTTGTTTTAGATATTAAGATTTAGACTTTGAGAATGTATATATAAAGGAGCAGAGACGGTGGTATGCTAAGTGTAGATGGAATTAGTAGTTGATAGAACACAAATGTCTCCCTACGGGATACATTTGTATGGCCACGGGTTGTATGTCACCGTTGGGTTTGCCCAAAGCATTATTTGTGCTTCAGGCAAGGTTAACATGAACGCTTAAAAGCAGGGTACCGCGGGGCTTGCCCAGGCATTATAAAAATTTGTCACAGTTTGGGGTGAACATTCAAAACAAGTTCACGAGAAAACGTAGGGTGACATATAAATAAAACGAGTGTTCAGTAACAGCTCAGCTCACGGTTAACAGAGCGTGCGTATTTTCGCATGAGTTGTAAATCAAAGGGCAACCAATCAGAGCACAGAAAAACAAGTTAAGTTAGCGAATCAGAGTATGGGTTGAGTGGTACGAGGGAAGAATGACCAGAGGTCATTAGGGCAGTCCGATTTGAGAAACTGAAGTGGCAAGATGTGTTTTGCCGGGCTCTCAAGTTTTAACTCTGTGGGTGTACAGAAGTTTTCCCCTGAAGTAATATAGATATAGAATGAGAAATAGTAATATTCAGGAGATTATATAATGCTGTGGATAAGAAGTATAAGTTAAGAATTAGCAGTGATAGTAGGAAATGTGATTTTGTGAGGATTCTGTGTGTTGACAGTAAGTATGCTCTTCACTCATAATATGCATGAACAATAAGTATGAATAAGAAATATTTCAGAAGTCAAGATGAGATGCTATAAGGTTAATAACTCACTTGACTAAGTAAAAGCATTATAAGAACAAATGTTGCAGAAGACACAAGATAAACTGCTACAAGGTGGATAACAATTGACTAAGTAAGAGCCAAGAAAGAAGAAGACAGAGAAGAATATCAACATGATAGCCAAACTGGGCTTTTGAATAAATAAATTATAAGTTGTCGTCAGGGATAAGTATGACGAGTAAGAGATTGGAGAATAATGACATTTATGAGATTACTCAGGTGCTCTCATATGTAAATATATTTGTGCGGCTGCAGATGTATTTGAGTATTGATTCACGAACATGATTTATAAAATGATTGTAACAAAGGTACTAGAGATAAACCTGACAGGATTAGTCAGAAGGGAATAAAGTTCCAAGGAGTTTTGAGGTAGATTGAGCAAACTGAAATAGAGCTTAAGGAGGCTAAATAATACTTTGAGATGAGATAAGCACAAAGGGGATTAAGTGCTTACACGCCTTGAGATGCAGAATGTATATTTGATGCACTTATATATTTAAAGCACTCATGATATGACTGCAGGTGTGCTCTATATAAAGAAGTACCTGCATCTTTGAAGAATATATGTATTTTGTAAATAAATGGATTTTGTTTTGCAAGAGAACAAACCAACTGCTTGAGTCTGTCCTTGAAGGTCGTTGTTGAATGCCAGATTATTAATCACTACAATAAATCCACTATACGATCAGTCACTGATTAACAGCGGAGAAGGGTACGAACGAGTCGAGGGTTGAATGAAAGGAAGTAGTTCATCCAAGAATTGTCAACTCTGGCGGAGAGAGCCAGTACCCATACACTACTAACTTAATACTTGGAAGATATACAAAGGAGACTGATGTGAGACACAACTAGTCCTGCCACCTGTCACCTAGTAATAAAACCTACAGCGGTTACAGAAAGTATAATTGGTGCCTTTGGACTAGTTCTCGGATCTCCACCACTACAGCGGTTACATATATAGGATAATTTGCGCCGGGAACAGCCCTTCTCGAGTGACATGGCTACATTACAGGGAGATATAGTGTATCAACAAAAACCACAACAACAACAGCCCATATTCGTTTCACCACCTCTAGAGCAAGAACCAACAAGTTTTAATGAATACCACAAGAACATGTAACTAATTGGCGCCGAGACCAGTCCTACATTAGTTAACAACAGAGAAGGAACATGGAGAGGTGTACGAGAACCATAGAGAACAGAAAGAAGAGAATAGCAATGAGAGAGTTCGCTTCAGAGTTAAAGCGCTGTAGTAATTACGCAGTGGATTTCCCTTGGATAAGAATAGTAGATGGATTTGTTGCAAAAGTCTATAAGATAGAAATAAAGGATATTGTGGAAATTAAACTACAACCATTGAAAGTGAAAGAAGGGAAACCAAAATTATATTTGAAAAAAAGAACCTAACCGACAGTTACTAAAATGGAAACCAAAACAAAGAATGTAGCAGTGCAAACAAATAATAGGTGTAAGAAGAGTCTAATCCCAGTTAGGGTAAGGTCAAGATAGGTTATAGATGATACCTGATTTTTTCAGTGTTAAAATGGTCGGTAAGACAGAAAAGGTGACATCTGAAGAAAGAGATGTGAAGAATGACAGTGAAATCATGAAGCCATGTACATTCTTGTCGATGCCATGGAGTCAAACACAGGCATGTAAGAGATATAAACAGTGCAGAAAAGTCCATCAAACAATTACTGATATTTCAGAGCTAGAGACTGTTGATGGTATACTAAATAGTCTAGTGTTAAAGGGAATAGATGCTCCAGAAGACTTGAAGACATTACTTATGACCCAGATGGGAAAGTCAAGTCATGGTAACAGAATATCTGAAAACCCGATGAAGTCATTAATGGTCAGTGTTGCAACACAAACAGACGTCGATCTTTACACCGTCACAACAGATACCGGCACACAAGAAATAGTTGATGTAGAAAAATTTAATGTACATGCTGAGCAGAGAAGAGATCCTGAAATTCTCAAAATCATCAAACAAATAGAAGCGAAACCTACATCATGTAAACAGTTTATAATCTTGCCACATGATCAAATACTATATCATATCGATGAGAAACAAGAAGGGAGACTACAGAAAGTAATTCCACAGTCAGTAATATCTCAATTACTAGAGCAGTTCCATGACAATAATGGACATGTTGGAAGAGATAAAACCATTGACATTATCAAGAAAAGATATTATTGGATGTCAATGTACAAG
Source organism: Oreohelix idahoensis (assembly GCA_024509875.1). Lineage (NCBI taxonomy): Eukaryota > Metazoa > Mollusca > Gastropoda > Stylommatophora > Oreohelicidae > Oreohelix > Oreohelix idahoensis. The sequence continues at coordinate 342,928 of JAMPIV010008200.1, read as the reverse complement.
GACATAGTTGAGTATGTTAGTACTTGCAAAATATGCAGAATGAGAAACATGAGACCAACTAAAGTTCCGTTACAAGAAATGAAACTATCTCATTTCCCTATGGAAGTTATAAGTATGGACATTTCTGGTCCATATCCCATTACGCAGTCTGAAAATGTATACCTCTTACATATTGTTGATAAATATTCGGTATCGCCTGAAAGTTATCCTCTCAAGAACATAACGTCAGCGACAGTGACAGAGTTTTTTCTACAAGAATGTGTACCAAGACATGGTTGTCCTAAGAGAATAATCACAGACAACGAGAAACAATTTGTCGGTAATCCGTTTAAGAAGACACTTCAGACTTTGCATATTCAACATACGACTAGCAGTCTTTATAGACCACAGGCAAATGGAAGAAATGAGAGAATGCATGCTACATTGCATGATATCCTTGATAAATATATACAAGGAAATGCACAATATTGGGATGGTGAGGATCCCATTGAAGTTATACTACAAGAAAAGTATAGAGCACACCAGATAGCTAATCGAAACTCCCAGAAAGCTTTTAAGAAATGGCAGAAGCAGCATGATAAAAGAGCTCATTTAGAACAATTTCAAATTGGTGATAAAGTTTATTACAAGAAGAACGTTCGAGATAAAAAATTTGATGCACGATGGCTTGACGGATATAAAGTGCTGGAACAGACAACACCCATAAATTATATATTATGGAATGAAGAGAAGAACATAGTTACAAAAGCTCACGCAGCACAGATGAAGAGAGATAATCATCGCCCCACAGCACCGCCAGCTTTACAGAGTAGCAGACCAGTACGAAAAGCCACGTTGAGTTACTATGATTTTACAGAGTCGTCAAGCACTTCACATAGTTAACACGAAACAGATGGTGAGCAGAACACTAACGAAGAACAACGTAACACTCCAGATCAATTACAAGATGCTATACATCGCCTGACTCGCTGCAGAGAAAACTCAGAAGACGAAGGTGATATTCCACCAGCAGAACTAAGAGAGAGATTGATATACAGAGATAATCGTCTACACAAAAGGGATAGTAGTACATCACTATCGGTACATGATCAAGAAACCCATACATCCATAACAAGTCAAACATACTATGGCAATCAGAGATTACAGCCGTCAGCTTCCAGTCAACACCAGCCTACACATTCCAGTTGGGACAGCGAAGATGAGAGGCCTTTGCAATCAGCAACAAGAAACAACAAAACCCCCCATAATCGGAGCCTTACAGAAGAACATACGAGTCGACAATTACAGCCGTCAGCTTCCAGTCAACACCAGCCTACACATTCCAGTTGGGATAGCGATGACGAACAGCCTTTACAAGCAACGAGAAGCAACATCATCCACCATACCCAGAGTTCTATAGCGGAGCATATAAACTGTAACAAGGATATCATTGATACGCCTTTAGCACCTGTTGAATCTGAACTTGACACAACAGAACGAGAAGAAAGCGACATTGATTGCATGGATGACACTACCAACACTGAGATACGAATAGCCACTAATCGCTCTTACCAACCTTCGTCACCAGATTCACCACCAAGAGCGAAGTTGTTACGTCTACCGCAAGAACATGTACGAGCCAGGTTCAAAAGAAATCATCGTCAGGTACACAAACCGTCTCTATGTTTACAACAACGTACAAATATTCGATCGCCCCCTTTCTCCTGCAGAGCGACTATAAACACGACATCACAATTGATACCACCTTCGTCACAGTACGACAGTCGCCTCTCCAGTAGAGAAGTTACACTATTAGAGCTTGTAAATAAGATCTCGAAGTTAGTGTAATCGTCGTAAAGCACTCACCCAGCAATAGTACTAATTCGCAGCACTCACCCAGCAATAGTGCTTAAAGGTACTCCAATCAACATAGTACCCAACGTTAAGTCACTTAATTAAGTTTCTCTGTGTTAATTTAGTGGATATTGATATTCCAGAGCACACTTAGACACTCACATTACTCACTAACCTTTTTAAAGAGAGAGTATAGAACTTTGAAACAGAAAGATACCGAAAATAAACATATTATATATAATTCCATGAGTGTGACAAAGTAGATTAAATACATATAATCTCATGAGTGTGACAAAGTAGATTAAATACATATAATCTCATGAGTGTGACAAAGTAAATTAAATCTATAATCTCATGAGTGTGAAAAAGTAGATTAACTACATAGAATCTCATGAAGCCTAACAGTGTTCTTCCCAAGGTACAAGATTCAGCACACCAGAGGATCAAGACTGATACTTATTAATATATATATATATATATATATATATATATATATATATATATATATATATATATATATATATATATATATATATATATATATATATATATATATATATATATATATATATATATATATATATATATATATAGATATATATATATATATATATATATATATATATATATATATATATATATATATATATATATATATATATATCGCATTAAATGCATGTTGATTAGTATAATGTATCAATTTCAGGCATATACTTTTCAGGACCAGACAAAGAGGACAATGAAAAAAAAGAAGAAGACATGTGGTACAGACTCAGTCAAGTTATAGTAGAGTAAGAAACTCTCTTTGCACTGATGATGAGCGTCCCCACTTGCCATTGCAATGGTTATATAGAGACACCAGGGATACGACATGGTTGCAGTATTGATACTGTAGGTACTGCTTACATGAGAAATGATGGTAATGACACTTATATAGTCATGTCTACATTAATTTCAGACACAATGATGTTGGGTATTTTGCTAAGTCCGATATACTTGAGTATAACATATATAGCTTAAGACAGAGTTGACGATTTGACTGGTGCATCGAAGGCTAGAATCAGCCGAGTACATCAATCTCTGACATATTGACATGTCTTTTACTATTGCATTGGGACATTTATTTATGCATGCTTTACTCTACTACTTATTTTAATTCTGCTTATCTGTCCGATATAATGTATTAACGACATTAACAGCGGATACTTTAAGACATAAAAAGGTACTGACAAACCTTTGTGTCCAGAGGCAGCTACCATGTCGAAAACATGTACATATCTAAATATTATAAGTGTAGAGTAATTGTTGATTTTTTTTGTATTGGATGAAATTGAGTATTGATAATATACCTCAAACTAAGTTCTGGCAATTGTAATGAGATAGTGTTATACTTGGCATCCTAATTTTTTCCTTGAGATTTGTTTTAGATATTAAGATTTAGACTTTGATAATATATATATACAGGAGCAGAGATGGTGGTATGCTAAGTGTAGATGGAATTAGTAGTTGATAGAACACAAATTTCTCCGTACGGGATACATTTGTATGGCCCCGGGTTGTATGTCACCGTTGGGTTTGCCCAAAGCATTATTTGTGCTTCAGGCAAGATTAATATGAACGCTTAAAAGCAAGGTACCGCGGGGCTTGCCCAGGCATTATAAATATTTTCCACAGTTTGGGGTGAGCATTCAAAACAAGTTCACGAGAAAACGTAGGGTGACAGATAAATAAAACGAGTGTTCAGTAACAGATCAGCTCACGGTTAACAGAGCGTGCGCATTTTCGCATGAGTTTTAAATCAAAGGGCAACCAATCAGAGTACAGAAAAACAAGTTAAGTTAGCGAATCGGAGTTTGGGTTGAGTGGTACGAGGGAAGAATGACCAGAGGTCATTAGGGCAGTCCGATTTAAGAAACTGAAGTGGCAAGATGTGTTTTGCCGGGCTCTCAAATTTTAACTCTGTGGGTGTACAGAAGTTTTCCCCTGAAGTAATATAGATATAGAATGAGAAATAGTAAAATTCAGGAGAATAGATAATGTTGTGGATAAGAAGTATAAGTTAAGAATTAGCAGTGATAGTAGGAAATGTGATTTTGTGAGGATTCTGTGTGTTGACACTCATAATATGCATGAACAATAAGTATGAATAAGAAATATTTCAGAAGTCAAGATGAGATGCTTCAAGGTTAATAACTCACTTGACTAAGTAAAAACATTATAAGAAGAAATGTTGCAGAAGACACAAGATAAACTGCTACAAAGTGGATAACAATTGACTAAGTAAGAGTCAAGAAAGAAGTAGACAGAGAAGAATATCAACATGATAGCCAAACTGGGCTTTTGAATAAATAAATTATAAGTTGTCGTCAGGGATAAGTATGACGAGTAAGAGATTGGAGAATAATGACATTTATGAGATTACTCATGTGCTCTCACATGTAAGTATATTTATGCGGCTGCAGATGTATTTGAGTATTGATTCATGAACATGATTTATAAAATGATTTTAACAAAGGTACTAGAGATGAACCTGACAGGATTAGTCAGAAGGAAATAAAGTTCCAAGGAGTTTTGAGGTAGACTGAGCAAACTGAAATAGAGCTTAAGGAGGGTAAATAAGAACTTTGAGATGAGATAAGCACAAAGGGGATTAAGTGCCTACACGCCTTTAGATGCAGAATGTATATGTGAAGAACTTATATATTTGAAGCACTTATGATATGACTGCAGGTGTGCTCTATATAAAGAAGTACCTGCATCTTTGAAGAATATATGTATTATGTAAATAAATGGATTTTGTTTTGCAAGAGAACAAACAAACTGCTTGAGTCTGTCCTTGAAGGTCGTTGTTGAATGCCAGATTATTAATCACTACAATAAATCCACTATACGATCAGTCACTGATTAACAGCAGAGAAGGGTACAAACGAGTCGAGTGTTGAATGAAAGGAAGTAGTTCATCCAAGAATTGTCAACTCTGGCGGAGAGGGTCAGTACCCATACACTACTGACTTAAACTTGGAAGACATACAAAGGAGACTGGTGTGAGACACAACTAGGCCTGCCACCTGTCACCTAGTAATAAAACCTACAGCGGTTACATAAAGTATAATTGGTGCCTTTGGACCAGTTCTCGGATCACCACCACTACCACGGTGACACATCGTTAGAGTCGATAGTAGTGTTGCTGTGCATTCTGACCTTTCTTGCAGCACGCTTGCCTTCTGCCTTATCAGCTACGGTCTGTTCTGCAATGCGAGTGCATTGAGTAATGTTTGTCCGCCAGGCACAGCAATACTGTGCGATAGTCTTTACAACCTTATATCGTCGCTGAAGGGTGTACTAATTTGGAGAAACTGTATTGAAGGTAACGGAATCTGAATGGAGCTACATGACAAAGGCAATAATATATTCATTACACATATAAGTATAATGATTTCATGGGAAGAAAACCAGAAGGCATACTACCGTCAAGTAGTAGAGTACTATGTAAATATTGCTTGTTAATAATGGACGGAATGACCTAACTAGTGACGGTTCATCTCTGCACATTGATCATGAAAATCAATAAAGTCTGTTATGGTTATAACGTACCAGCATTGACTTTGCATCTCGTTACTTTTGAACCTTGGGTGCATACTTATGATGTTACTGGTTCGTTTATCCATGGTGAGTGCACACTGCCGAACAAATACATGGGCGACTCAGTGCTGTATGCACACTCACGATAGAAACTTTCCCTGGACACGGTCATTGTATATCCGTGTTAATCACTGAAGACACTAAAGCAAACCAACGGGAATACTTAATTTAACATGGTGGCCAGTATAGTGGTTAATACTCCCCATGCAACAAGAATCATCTTTGGCAATCTTTGGAACTTTGTAACAGATACAGATGTGACCGTTATAACCGTCAATGTCATAACCTCGACACTGGATTAAATGGTCAACTTGTGAGCAAACTTACGAGTCAAATGAATACCTACGTCAGTACATCAACAACAGTCAAGCAACAGTAATTACGGTGAATGTTACTCGCATTGTTTCAAGCCGTGCAGACTCATATCGTAGATTCTGTGCTGGGAATGTTTCGATTAGCCAGATAAGTAGACATTGTATTGTGGTGTCTTTATACTGATTATATTTAGTAAGCACCTGCATCTGGCACTGCCTTTTATATAATTCTCGTTATTTTGTATTCTATGGTGTTTTTCCCTAGGTGGACAGTTGGGAGGACGAATTCTAGAGGCGTATACCTATTTTAATTGGTATCCCTGAAATCGTTGCTATAGATCGTTGATAGTTTTCCCTTTGTGGATGTCGTATTTTGAATCTGTCTAACACCACGGTCATATTTACCGCGCTCACTAGAGGATAAATGGACCGATAGAATAGCCAATCAGGATGCTCCTTTTCTAGTATGTATAAAGAAACCTTTTTATGTTTGACAGAAAGGGCCTATTCTGTGTATTTGATAGGAAGGAGTTATTTTATTTCGTAAAGAATAACGATATATACAGATAAATACGTAACTATTATAACATCTGGGAAATTACTTAATAAGTAGGTACAAAGACGGCCTCATAATAGTAATTTATTTAAAGACAAAAATTGGTTTTAGTGATATTTCTACATCATGGTAAGACCCGATTTAGCTAATTAAAGACTGCATAGATTTAAATGCAATGTAATAACTAGACAACAAAGATATAGAAAGATAGGGATAAATTAGCTGTTCAAATATCACTTTAAATAATTAAAGTAGGGACAATATCAAGTTAGATATAGAATATTTAAACTTAGTCACATTATATGGGCCAGCTGAAAAACGTTTAGGTTTTGATTCTTAAACACACATTTGGACCGTGCTTCCGATTGGGCGGACACGGCGCTATATATAGAACTGGGACTTAGGGGAGTCCGCCACACAATTTAAATACCGAGCTGCATGAATCGAGCGCAAATTGTTACTGCAGGGTCTTTTGCCGCTGTGATCTAGAAGCAGACTTTAAATTCCCATTGAAAGCCTGTATTCAGCTTGTGTATTATTGCCTGTGGGTAAGAAAGATCTATAAAATTTGTATATATTGCTGATTATTTGCCTGTGTATACCCGCTTATGTGTTCGGTGATGTGTAGAAAGCAAAACTACAGGACTAGTGTGTTGCAGCATTGAGGGTATACCTGTGTGATTTTGAAACGAAAGCCAGCGTTAGAAAATGTGTATAATATTTGTAAGTAGGGCAAAAATTACGACTGTAAGTTCTAATAGGGTATATGAATGAGTATTTCAGCCTGGAATTACACACTGTTCACGAACATAAGATAGGAGTACAGGAATTGTTAACATGATGTAATCAAGTTGTCACTTGCTATTGTGTACTTAACCAAATCATTGTATGGAAGCCAATCATGGGCTAAGGAATCTATCATAGGATGTTTACAGGAAATGAATAATCACATGGAACTGGGTGTAAGAGAAATGAAGTTATATGTCCTGTGCAAACTGTTAGCACAATTTCTGAAAAATGTTTATATGTGATGTTGTGTGTGTGCGTGCGTGTGTGTGTGGAGTGGTGCTGGAGCCTACATGGAATGCGGTTATCTTTCATTCCAGATTCTGTCTCGATATTACAAAGTACGAAACATCCACTGAGAGGAAGTCTGTTGGGTCTACAGCTCATTATATATCTGGATCCATACAACGATTCCCAGCATGGAGTTGCAGTTTGTGTAAACCCGGCCTGATGGATGAAGATCATCATCAAATAAGATAGGTGGAATCTAGTTCCACTGTACAGCAAATCCAGAAAAAAAACTACAGATATAAAAACCACACATAATAAAAATAAAAACAAAAAAACATTTAATGATGATATATTAAGGACATTTGTTCAATAAAGTGAATTCTACAGTCCAGAGACAGTGATTATAGATTAGGAAAGAAAGTAATTGACATTATCTCGTTACCTTTACCATATTATTCCTTATGGAAAAGTACATTCCATATTATTTATTTAATGTTGTAAATACCATTTGATTTCTTTGAGAATTCCTGACCGAAAAAATAAATCGGTAGAGGACAAATAAATTGTAAATAATTTCAGTCAGTCTTGCTTAATACTTCTTATTAAGTTAATGTTCTGTATTGAGATTTATTACATATAATTAATTCAATTTTCCCCTAGATAATTAGCCAATAAAACAAAAGTATATTCATTAATCAATGTGGGATCTAGAGAGGTAGCAGATAGATCTTCAATACCCCACGCTATCATCATACTTGAAGGTTTACATAGCTTGACCCCACTATTGATGTCGATACACCCTTGCTCTTTTCAGAGAAGGGGGTATTTCTTATAAGACCAGTCTCTTATCTGGCACTATCCTGGTATCATCTGATACACCTTTGTGTCCAGGAAAGTCTTTATTTTAATAACATCCAAACCTCTCGCGACAGTGGAACTCAAGCTTTAATAGCTGTAGATTTTGCGTCCAGTCCGTGGTTCTCTATCACATGTTTGGATATGCTCGTGTTTTATGGTAGTGATTGGTATTTTCTTACTTCATTTGTGTTACGTCAGGCATGTACGAGGTATTCTTCTCTGGCGTTGTTTTATTTTTATACTTTGCATGTAGATAAATGCATGTTTGGTACCAGTGGTGTTGTGTCATATATATTAGCAAAGAATGATTTTGGCTAATTTTACTTCGTTGTTTCTGCTAATAAGTATTTTTATATGTTTGTGATTTTTCTTCACACATATTTATCAGTGATATTAATTTGTTTCATTACTTAACGAGTAGTGTTATTATTTCAGATTTGGTTCAATCATAAATTATTGATCTCCAATAATGAGTATCGATGAGTTAATATATTTAATTGATTAATTTATATATAACATTTCAGTTGATTAAGTAAGTAATATAATTCAGAATCAAAAATGGAGACAGCTGAATATTTTATTAAACAAGGTAAAATTCTTGGTTTATCGGGCGAAAAACTTCAAGAGTTTGCACTGTCGGAATATAAGGAAGCACAGGAGAAAGAGAGGCGTCAATTAGAATTAAAAGAGAGAATTAGCTAACCAGGAACGTATGAAACGTTTGGAAATGGAAGATAACGAAAAAAGGAGGCAAGACGAAGAGAGAATTAAACTCTTGGAGATGAAAGAAAATGAGAAAATGGGACAATATGAATTTACAGTTGAGGGAGAAAAACGAGCTCATGAAGAGAGAATGATGCAATTATAAATTGAAAGACATAAGTTACAAAATTGAAATACAACTGTTGCGGCTACTAGTCAATCACACCCTCACAATAATGGTCATAAAGGTGACATTAAAATTCATTTACCAATGTTTAAATCAGGAGTCGACGATATTGCGTTCTTTATGTCAAGATTTTAATAAGTGTGCACAGATTATACAATTGATAAAAGTATGTGGTGTAGCAAACTGTTGAAGTTTTTTATCAGGATGGGCGTTAAGTGCAATGGCTTCGTTAGAAGGCGAAAGCCAAAACTATGATGAAGCAAGAGCTACGCTATTAAAATAATATTAGCTTACAGCTGCAGGTTATAGAAGACGTTTTAAAGAGTTGTTGCTGGAAACAGGAAAAGAGTTCTCACAATTCATTTCGGAAATTCGTTTAACTTTTAATCGTTGGATTGAACTTGAAAAGGTACAACGGAATTTTGAACATCTTGCAGATTTAATATTACGGGATAAGGTATTATCCTCAGTAAGTGATAAGTTTTTCCTAAATTGTTATCGAAAGTTGAGATCTTCGGGTGGCAGTTTTCAATTGCTCATCCGAAGTTGTATGTCAGAAAAACTAAACTGCATGAATCCTTACAGTCAACGGGTGCTACTACTGTAAATAACAGACAAGGAAAATTTAGATCGAACAGTGGGGACAGAAATAAGTTTCGTCATAGAAGTGCCAGTTCCGATCGAAATAATAATTATCAGAGAAATTTTTCTCATTTTGAAGGTGGAAATAGAAATGATTCACCAGCTCGCAGAAGATGGAATTACAATCATTTTGGAACTGGTCAACAGGTTAATTTGGGAAACAGAGACAGAATGAAGTGTCAACAAAATACTCCTAACTTTTACAGTTACAATAAATCACGTTACTGGCAGAATAATAATAATAGACATTTGTATAACAATAGACAACAAACTGACAGGGCATTTCGGTCAAATAGTTCTAATCGATCTGCTTACCATGGTAATTCCGTACAAATGTCGGAAAATAATGTCGCAGATAACAATAATACTGTTAATCAAGCAAATGCTTGTGCGTCTTTTTTTTTTTTTTTTTTTTTGAAAAATGTTTGGAATGCAAGAATCTATTTCAGCTTCACGTCGTATCCAGACTGAGATGTGGACATCCTATCCCTGCGTTGTCAGCGCATGAGGGAACCGGGTCTTTGGAGTTTCATACCGGTTTGCTCAATGGCATACCAGTATCTTTGTTATATGATACTGGGTTTACTTGGTGAAATGTGTCACGTTTGGTGGCAAAGTTGAACGATTTCAAACTGCATTGGTTCCTATTTCGACAACATTTTTCACAGGGGATATTACTGTGTGTTTGCTCCCGAAACGAGTTTGTGATCTGGTAATAGGTCGAATACACGGGGTTAAAGAGTGTACATTGGAACAAATAAAAGATTGGGAACTTAACAAAATTCACAAGGCGAACATGGTGCTTACTCGAGCACAGGAACATGCTCAACGAAATGTTGTAACCATTAGGTAGTGATGAATTGGGGCATAGCAACATTAGCAAAGAAGTTTTTGCTACATTGCAGAAAAATGACGATTCACTAAAGACATTTTTTAATTTCGTACAAATTAATACTACACATGATATTAATTTTCACAAGCCATGGTATGCTATCGTCAACAACATATTAGTGAGACGGTTCAGAGATAGGCAACAATCTTTTGATACTATGATTCAAATAATGGTACATAAAACAATGAGGGCTTATATTTTAAGTCATGCTCATGAATCACGTTGTTCATGTCATTTGGGTTACTCGAGAACGAGGGCTAGAGTACTTGCATCTTTTTATATGGCATGGTATATCAAAAGACATTTTGATGTTTTGCCGTTCTTGTTTTATATGTCAGGAAGTTAAGTCTAAAGGGGCACATCTTGTAGCTCCTATTCAAGTAGCCGATATTCCGGTGCGTCCATTTGAGAAGATGGCCGTGGACATTATTGGCCCACTTCCTATAATGTCATCAAAAGGAGATAGATATGTATTAACCTGCATAGATATGTGTACGCGTTGGTCGGAAGCTACACTTCTCAAAAATATTGCTACTCAGGATGTGGCTGAGGTTTTGTTTCAAATTTTTACCAGAATCAGTTTTTCGAGAAAACTGTTGTCAGATAAGGGCTCTCAATTTGTTTCAGGTGCTTTGACTGAGGTGATGAAAAATGTTTCCCATAGATCACTTAGCGGTATGGTGGAGCGTCTCAATAGGTCGATAAAACAAATGTAGGGTAAGATTACTATTGATTTTCCTAAAGAGTGGGACCGAGTTTTACCTGCAGTACTTTTTGCATATCGCAAAATACCTAATGAGCATACTGGTTTAAGTCCATTTCAACTTGTGTTTGGGACTTAACCCAGAGGTTCGTTATCTTTGATTAAAGATTTGTTAATCGATTCTGATTTGTCTCAAGAAACAGTATCGTCATACGAGTATGTTGTCAATCTCAGACAAAGAATCATGGATTCATGTCAAATAGCGACATCTGCATCAGAGAGAGAGAGCCAAAGAATATGCTCGTGTGTCGCAAAATCATTCAAGATATCTTCGGCATCTTGTACCAGGCGACGATGCATTTGTTCTCTTACCTAGAAAGCAGAATAGACTACTTATAACTTGGTGTGGACCTTTCAAAATTCTGTCACGTATTTCGGATGTTGATTACGTACTTGATGTCAAAGGAAAAATGAAGTTATTTCACATTAACATGTCAAAAGAATTTCACGCAAGACCTGAACAACTTCAGACAGTATTTCACGCTGTCGGGGACATAGTCTCGCGTCCAATTGGTTGGTCTTTATTATCAGTGTTTCAGGAAGAATCAGCGTTTCCTGATGTATCTATGAATTTTCCTAATATACCAGTACATTCTACAGAAACTTGGAAAGATGTGACGATATGTCAAGATTTATCATTTAATAACAAAACACATGTGTCTGATTTAATACATTCTTTTCATGATGTACTTTCTGATATTCCAGGTAAAACAAATGTAATCATACATGATATACATTTAAATGATGAAACATCTATATCCATACCCTATAATTTTGCATTTTCTGGACAAAGTGAACAAAGAAATAAATGACATGATTAGGTTAGGGATAATCAGTCCTTCTCAAAGTAATTTTGCTTTTCCTATGGTGGTAATTAAAAAAAAAGATAATGAGATACGGCTCTGCACTGATTTCAGAAAATTATATGAAGTAACAAAATTTTGATGCCGAACGTAAATTTGATTTGGCCAAGGGTTATTGGCAAGTTCCGTTGGCGGATAGATGTAAACAGTTCACAGCTTTTTCTACTCCTCGTGGGTTATTCCATTTCAACGTCATGTGTTTCGGACTCATGAACGCACTTGCGTCCTTCACTAGAATGATGAGAATGCTGTTCTCTCATAGCACTGTCCACACACCAGAGGCCATGATCCGACACACTAGAGTGTCAGGACTATTGATTTTGGCAAGTATAATTGGTTTTTTAATTTTAAGCTGTTTAATGTATGAATACCAAGTGTACAAGAAGATTAGATGTCCACAGCGTACATCGGTAAAATATAATGAGGACATTGTTACCCCCATTGACACAGCTAACGCCCTAAAGACCTCTGAGTACTTTCCAATGACTGACATTCGTTCCCCTCCCATGGTGATAAACCCTACTCCGTCATTTATCCAAATATACACCCCACTCCACTAAATAACTGAGACATATATACCTTTACCTAAAATTTGGCATGGTGACATATTTTGCAAGTTGTTTAAAACTTATATGCTATTCAACACAGTTTGCGGATTGGCGAAATACTACATTGTTACAAGCAAACCATGACGATTCCATGCGAAATCGCTAACAAGGTAACGGATATGTTCGCATGTTGATAAACCTTGTATTGAGAAATAAAAATCACATATTGATGTACCTGTATTTTTCTGACCATTGTCACGTTGTAAGCGGAACACTGCAGTATATGTTCTTGACAAATGTTGTCCATTATAATGAACTTGAGTTTGTAAGCAGATTTTCTATTTGATGACAAACCTATAAACAGTTTGGTACTTGGTTCAAGTGTTACTTAAAACGTTCTTACTCCCCCACCCGATAGTTACTTTCACCTTGAATTCCCAATCGTACCTAACGATTCATAACCCGTATTATAAATGGTAAATTTTTGAAGTTACACATTTTGAGCATAATAGGTTATTCATATGCTTCGTATTTGATGGCCGTTTAGACTGACGTTACTCTCGATTTTTGTTTTTGACAAAATAAGCAGACAGCAGTGTGCATTCAAGATTTACGTCGCGCACGTTCTGCTGACGACATACTGTTTTCTCCTCTAAACAACCTTTATAGGCATCCAAGACCTCTGTCGGGCCTATTCCAATGATTATCTATCTGTATCGGTATTGTTGTCCTCCCTCATAGTAACGACAATTGAATATACTGGAGATTAGAGTCATTTTTAAAAATAAATTCTTTGTAAGTGTATTAAATGCTCAACTCCATGTAACCAGATTAATAGTTCTATATTTAGATTTTACGACGAACACAACTTTTCAGATTTTGGTGTTTAAGACCCATATACATCCTGCTAAATCACTGATCGCAGTGGCAGGATAAAGTCGCCTGTATCATATGATTGTATTATGTTTACCACGTAATATATTGACAATTACGAGAGCGTACAGCTCCAGTTCATATTTTATTATGAAATTATAGATTAATATTGCCATGTTTGTATATCCCCATGTCATAGTGTATATATATATATATATATATATATATATATATATATATATATATATATATATATATATATATATATATATATATATATATATATATATATATATATATATATATATATATATATATATATATATATATATACCGGTATATTACTTTTTTTGCGTCGCACGGTCTGATCTTTGACCACTAGTTCTATGCAGTTAGGATGATGTTCTTTGCAGCAACTACATTTAAGATGGTTGAATACTTAATGAATATTCGTCACTTCTGTTGAATATTGTCAAAGTATTTGTTGTTGTTGTTGTTGTTTGCACAACCGATGACAATCATATGCAACTTTTAGAAAATGTAGGCATTATGTTAGCATTATGGTGATGACTAATTCACAGCGTTGTTCATTTTGATATTGTTGAGAAGTAGTGTACATCCATACTGTTTAATGGCGAAGTGTATTAACAACTTGTATGTGTCCCCCGTTTTACACATTGTAAATCTACTGGGATTCCTCGTTTTACGAAAACTGTTTTTTTTCTGAGACCCTCTACCAATAGGTTAGTTGTTTATAACAGTCACTAGGATGAGGTAGTTAGTTGATAGTTGTGTGGCCCCGGGACGTATATGACCGCATGGCCTACCACGTTAGCATTATCCTTGCTACTACAATAGCATAATACGTGCTAGTGGTTTTAACAGAAGAATAGCCTAAAGAAACAAAACAACAAGTTAAGAACTTTTAAAATAAAACGAGAAATGCACATAGTGCATTAAATCATAAAGAAGGAATTTACATTGTTCTAGAAATAGAATTAGTAATCCGCAAACTCGTCATAAGGCGGGGGTTGCGTAGCGACAGTGACGTATGTTAAAAAGTCAGAAGGCTTTTAACCAATGAAACTGGCTAGATGCATGTAAATAAATTTCAGTTATATTTTTACCAATGGGAACCTTGATTATGATGTACATAAGTTGATGATTTAATAAATCAATGAAACGAATTGACGGTAGCATTCGATGTTTTTTCAAGAATTGATTTTGTTGTTGCATAATGACTGACTAAAAACAAATACCATTAAAATCTCACAAAACTATATCAGACCGGATATGAACGAACCTGAACTCCCTCTTTTATAAGAATCAATATCTCTGGCGTATAGTCCAGTACTACAACTAACTTATTTGATACAAAGTAAAGATAGAAAACTCTCTCAGATCAATATCTGTACCTGATCTCTTCACCACACCAACATAATACAGTGACCGACAGTCACAATAGTTCCTGTGTCCAAGATCACTTCTAGGGTAGTAAGCAAGTAGACACCGCAACAAGCAATACAAATTTGAATTAATTGAGCCACAATGGACGAAATGGACGATATACAATTTATTTAGGACTGCACGCAGCTCCACATACAATACGGTTCATACCAACATATAATGGCAGATAAGATGCAGTAAACGATATACCTTAGGCAGTCAGTTCAGGTCAGGAACGTGGTTCCTTAGTTCTCAATATGATTTATTTCTCTTAACACTCGACACTGAGCAATTATACTTCTTGTCAATACAGATAACAAGATAACTAGATACATCTCACCGAAGATCTTGATGTATTAGTGATAACAGAACTCCATTATAAACACTTCAACTGTAAGAAGCTTAAACACACACGTCCACTCACCATGACACACAACCGTATAAGGCCCCGCACTTCTACTCCTCTAGTTTCACGTGAGCCAGCCAAGCATATAAGTTTAAGGTCACTCACCCGTCTTTATCAGTGACCCGTATAAAATAAACAAACAAACAGCCCTCTTGAGCTAACCATATAATAGGCACAATCGTTATGAACTGTAATGATAACAGTGCTGTTCTCCTGCACACGCATTTATGTCATAATTTTATATGTGTCGTACTGCGATTAACAACCTTCTTTTGAGCACCACAAAGTTCCAATATAATAGACACATTATCGTGTGCAAAAAGAGATGTAACAACATGCTTGACCTAATAATAAATATCTGGACCTGTTGTTTTTCCTTCATTGGACAAGTCAAGCAACTCTTCAACGAAAAAAAAAAATTATGTAAGTCCTCTTATGAATATTGCCAACTGAGATGAGTCACTAATGTCAGCAATCTCGTCGATAGCTAAGCTATAAGCCTGACAGGCATTCATTTTGTAAAAAGAGTGTTTTGAATATCAGACGCCAAATCATTTTTCCATTTTATAATGGTGAAAGGTTGATATTCTCAACCATGGAGTTCTTATCCGGACATACAACACATGCCTGGATTGGTGTCAATTAGATCCAGATATACGATGGCCCAGGTAAAAGCGTACACGCGAGTAACCACAGAAAAAAGGCATCCCCTGCATGGGAATATAGCTGACATCAAAGGAGCAAGAATAAAGAGGGGGATGTCATGGATGGCGCAGGCAGAAGAGATTATTAGACAGGTGACCATAGTTGAAAATATATTCAAGGGAGACGAGTGAAGTAAGTCACATGAGAGCTGGATGAACTACCAGCAAGTCATCATCAGCCTTTGTAGAGAGTGCAGAACTTGGGCCAATGGGACAGCAGAGCTGGAAATTGATCAGCTTATACGAGGGACGGTCAAAAAGTAATGCCTCGTAATTTTTAATTTCATTCTATAGGCAAGAAAACAAATAAAATTCACATTGAAATGTAGCCCCAAGTCTGAACTTAAAAATTTTTTTTCTCAATGTAGTCTCCGTTATTTGTTACAGTTTTTGTCCATCTTCTCACAAGGGCATGTATCCCCGCACGGTAAAAATTTGTGTCCTTTTTCCTAAACCACTGGCGTACGGTGCGTTTAAGGGTCTCGGTGTCCTCAAAGTGATGTCCGCGAAGATCTTCTTTCAGTGGTCCAAACAGATGGAAGTCAGAAGGTGCAAGATCGGGACTGTAAGGGGGATGTGGTAATAATGTCCATCCAAATTCTGCAATCGCATCAATGGTGCGTTTAGCGGTGTGTGGCGTGGCATTATCGTGCAACAGTAGTGCAGTTCTCTGATCTTTTAATGGGTAAAGTCGCCGAAGACAACCTCTAAGCTTCTTCAAAGTTTCAATGTAACGGTCTGCATTCACCGTGTTTCCCTGTTCCAAGAAGTCGAGAAGAATCACACCCTTCTCATCCCAAAACACAGAGGCCATAACTTTCCCTACAGATGGTGAACTTTTGAACTTCTTTCTTGTCGGCGATGTTGTGTGATGCCATTCCATTGACTGCCTCTTGGATTCTGGTTCAAAATAATGAACCCAAGTCTCATCACCGGTCACAATATTCGATAAAAACTCTTCTCCTTCAGTTTCATAACGGTGCAGGAGGTTGATGGCTATGGTTTTCCTTGTTTCTTTATGTCTGTCTGTCAACATTCTGGGTACCCACCGTGCACAAACTTTTGAATAACCCAGGTCTTTAATGATGTTCTGGACACTGCCTTTACTAATGGACAACATGGAAGAAAGTTCATCCAGTGTTACCCGACGGTCACCACGAATGATGCCATCAACTCAATGAATGTTGTGTGGAGTCACTGCGGTAGACGGACGGCCAGTCCGCTGTGCATCAGCCATTGAGGATTGACCTACTTCAGCTTCGTCACAACGATGTACCCAATGTCGGACAGTGCTAACATTCACTGTTGAATCTCCATAAACATTCTTCAAACGTTTGTGGATGCGAATTGGGGTCTCGCCTTCAGCATTGAGGAATTCTATGACATAACGTTGTTTTAACCGAACGTCTTTGGCAGCCATTTTTAAACTGTTACAGTGGTGCCACCTGTTACGAAACAGGTTTGTAATGCTATACAGTGCAGAAGAGTGTTTGAGGAATCCTGCTAAACTTACAAATTGCACACCGATGCAGTATTTACATACATAGAAAATAGGAGGCATTACTTTTTGACCTTCCCTCGTAAATGTTTATGTCTGGGGATGATGATGCCATTGTGTTGACCAAAGATGGACTGATATGGATCTACTGTCCAGGTCATGCAGGGGTACGCGGCAATGAAAGAGCTGACAGACTAGCTTCAAGAGCACCCATAGAAGCTGAACTGAACATGGATAAGAGAGAAATACTGAAGGCAATTCATGATCGCCTGTTAGAGAATGACACTGCAATCGGTGAATCATCAAGGCTAAGACTGCTGGAGTTTGGCATCAAACGTTTGACCAGCAAGGATGGACGTATGAGAGGACGCATCCGGCGTGTATACAACCAGTGTGCAACAGGAACAATTAGTATTCATTCTCTTTGACATTTGCTGAGGGAGACTGGGCACCTATGGGTTTGCCCGGAGTGCAATGTCGTAACTTCTGACTAACATTAACAACACTTGTTTAAAAAAAACGTCAAGCAAGGCTTCACTAATTCCTCATCGGTGAATGATTTGCCTCTTCTTGATATTTCTTCAGCTTAAAAAAAAAAAAAAAAAAAATTAACTTACTGCTTCTAAACTCTGACGTGATACTTTAAAAAACTTGTTGCTGTATAGTAAAGTTTTGTCTTAAAAACGTTGATGCAATCAGTTCTAACCTGAACGATGAGACCGTCATAACAGTCCAGTGTTTTGTGCTAGTTTCTTTTAATATTGTATTCTTTGAATACCAATCCTTTTTCTTGACAAATTAGACATAAAATACACCCACTATGCTCAACAACGAAGAACTTTTCTGTCCAACTAGCATTAAAAACATATTCACAATCAATTTTCCTGTTCTTACTTGCACTTGATGACGCCATATTTGATTTCAAAAAGGTAATAAGTTATTTCAAATAACTATAATATTTTTGTACCCATCTTGGAATTTTCATAAGTTGGTTGGAGTGCCAGAATTTTATTCTGTGTGTACTGGAATTTTTAAATCACTGGAGGGCCAGAGTGGGTCCCTTGGGGAAGGAGGGGGGGGGGGGGGGGGCCTGAATTCTTCCTGAGTGCCGTATGTTGGACATAGCAGGTTTATAGTCTCTAAAGTAGCTGTTTTAAGTATTGTTGGGTTCATGTCTCTTGTTAGTGTGCTATCCTTGAGTGGGGTTTTTATTACTGGAAGTTTTAATTCCTTTTCGGGATAAATGACAGGGTATTGTTCAATTATTTCTTGTGTCTGTGGGAGGTGGTGGTGTTCTGCTATAGTTATTGCTACTTGTAGCGGTGATTTTCATTCCCCTACATATGAACCTTAGGGCTTGGTTTTGGACTTTGACCAACTCTGCTTGAGTGGTTTTGCTCATTGCAGAAATAGGTTGTTATCCATGACTGATCCGACATATCCCAGGTACAGCTGTCTGAGATTTCCGTTATTGCTCCCCAGTTAATGCTTGTAAGATGTCTAACTAGGATCAAGCATCTACTGGCCTGTCTTTCATTTTGTGCACGAAGGCTTTGAGGAGTAGCTGTCTGTCATGCTCCACTCCAAAGTAAGCTTGACATAAGTGAGTTCTGCTTAAGTGGACTGCACTGTATGTAGATATCGGTTGATAAAAGTCTAGCTCTGCTTTCCTACTGCCTCATGCTCTTCACTCCCTGCTAAAGATGATGACTTTCTGGTAGTTTATTCTGTTCTCACCTGACTTACTCCACTCTTCCCACTTGGATATATTTGGTTTGGTTTTAAGGACTATCTTCATTGCACATGGACAACTCCATCAGTGCTCCGATCTCCTCCCTTAGATCACACAAGGATCTCAGCACAGTGCACGACCTCCGTAGCACCTGTAAGAATCCCAATTTGTGTATATAGGAATCAAACATTCTATAAATATTTTTGTCGTAGGTAGGTTTCTAATACCCCTTAGCCACTTTGACCCACATTGGATATATTTTCATCTCCTTTCGGAGGAGAGCGATCGTACTGTTGTACTATAGCAGTGGCTCAAATCCACTGGTCCACCTTGTGCAGTCACGTTTAGTATATGGCTCCCAGAAGCTACAGATAGTAGCAGCCATCCCCCGGTAACAATCTCGAACGATGGCCAAACTATGCTGAACGCCTCTGTAGTGCCTGGGGTCCCCTCGCCCACTTGCCATAAATCCTAAGTACAAAGTCCCACTCGTGAGTAAACCCAGCCCTTGGACCGATACCGCAAATCCCGTCAAGAAGGCACCTAGATGCATGATCCTTCTGACTAAACAGGAAGCACTAGAGCTGTCCTAGTGGCTGGACATTAGTGGTACTAATCAGACGAACAGCAAGTCATTGGGTGTCGGGGATTGCATATTGGTGAGCCCCACAGAGACTGCAGTGATTGAAGCTTGAGGACTGCAAATCACCACACCAGAGGGAAGCTTTTGGACTGGAAAATACGGCACTTGAAACAAACCAGGACTGCAGGGGAAACTATGCCTAACTGATGATGTAGAAACCGCTCATGTGGAAAACCCATGACCAGCGCACAATGCCCAGAATGAGAGTGAAGCTGAACCTACTGGGATGAAACCAAGTCATCAACACCCCCACCTCACATGATGCCAGGCCTATGTCAATGTGGTGAGTTGGAATTATATAAATATAGTTATAGGGGACTTAGTGTACTGACTGAGATCAGCTGTGAAGGTCTCTGTATCTAATAAGTTTGGTGTGTTACAGAGGACCTTACTTGGAGTGTAGTGTTGTGATATATTATTATGAGGTAATACTGGCTTTTAGTGCTAGGTTGTTGTTTGTCATCACGACTTCATGTGTTTGTTACTGGTGGAAATAATATTGAAGGATTCACAGATTCTTTTTCTTTTTAAAATGTCTGTCCCTTTTGTTTTTATAATAAGGTTCGGTTCAGGGTTAGTTTATTCAAGGTTAAGCGTATCCGTGCTGACAATCGCTTATCTCATATTGCAGCTGCAGGAAACCTGTATCCTCTGCTCGCTTGCTTCTCAGTTTGATAGTAAAATACACAATGGCCGCTATCTTGTGCAGGGAGACTGCTGCCAGCTTTCTGGATCACGCAGTACTCAGACCGGACGATGCAATATCACCATCTATACCACGGTCCCTGAAATGAGAAGGTTGTGCCTCCTTCTTCATAACTAATATACACTATTATTCCACACAGAAGTACATGACAGTACAAACAAACATAAAGTTCAGCGCTGTAGGCCAACTGCTAGCTTTTCATGTGACAATATACCAGTATTCCTCTCCCTAATGGTTACAACGCATCTGCAATTCCAGCTGTAATCCCTTCCATATAATAGGGTAGGTGTTATGTTACTATATGGCAATCCAATATATATATATATGCAGTTATACTCCTCTCTGACAATCTTTTACATGGTGGAGCAATATCTAGGCTTTGCCTCATGTTTGCTACTGAACCACACACATACAGACATTATTTATCATTTCACATTCAATTTTCATATATAATACAAATTAAAATGTCTAGCTTAACACAATTCGTAAGGAAAACACACTAAAGATGACTGGTACAGTTTGATCTGCTGTATGTCCAGGCTGTATCATATATTTAGTTTTGGATAACACTGCCTGTTCTCATCTCTCATAATGTGTAACGATATGGCGTCCCCTCTAAGATTTCTGCCAATATCCAGTATATGGCCAATCGTTTTGAATATTTTCAAAAGAGTACACTGTAATTCAATTTTTCATTCACTTTTACTCCGTTTCTAGGCATTTATTTGTTATTCATAGGTCACCCTATCAAATTTCTTTTAACTTCAAAGTTCAGCCAATGGCCTCCCTCGTACTATCTTAGACTTCCTGTCACTACTATGTTTCAACAAAATTCAGGGAGTTCCACCCCAAGCAGATATGACCAAACCTGACAGTATCTATGTTCTCTATATGTTTTATTACCAATATTTAATTATCTAATGGGCTATTTAGACAACTAAGTACATATTCTCAGTCCATAAGTCTCCAGGTACCCGAATATATGATTATCATGGGGCTAAATGGCTTATTTAAAAATACTGTCTTTTTTCGATGTTAGTTGTTTATTTCCAAACTACGACCTGTCCGCTTCTTTTAGACTGTACTATCAGTATAAAGTCAGGAATCAGGTGTAAAACAGTAGAATGTCATGTTTCCCAATAAGAGCTAAGATTGATTCGGGACCTTTTGTCTAATCTTTAGTTTTTTTCATCCCTGTTTATTTGAAAATCACTCTCACGCGTGGGCAATGTGTTATGCGTTCACTTTTTTTTCTTTTGACTCGCGAGACGGCGTAGCATTATCGCGCCGTTCAGCCCATCTCTCTCTCTCTTTCTTCGTCCGTCTGTCTTTCTAGGCTAACATTTGCTTGAACTTGCACTATGTCAGTTCTAGTATCAAGGTCGTTTATAAATTACAGTACACGTTCTATTTTTAGAACTACTATGATTCGCGTGTAGTATTTACTATCGCCGTATCGTTAGGCCTATACGAACGAAGTAGGAAAAGTGGATATCTTTTGAGTTCAGCCATTACGGCGTTATAAAACGAAAGCGCTATTTCTATTAAGAAAGCACTGATCTTTCTCCATTCTCCTTTCTTTCATATATTTGCTTCATGCTTTTACAGTTATGATCTAATTTATATATGGGTATTAGAATTTTTCACCACAGTCAACCACAAATATACGAGCTCGGACGTCGCCTCGTAAAAGGTCCACGCCAGGCAGGATGTCCCTCGGCTGCCTTTGGTGGCAAGTATGCTATTGAGAGCAACGTAAACATACTCCAGTTGAATATTCATGGATTAAGACTGAAGGCCACAGAACTAAAGAAGGTACTAAAAGATCAGGAAATACACGTAGCGCTGATTAAAAAAAAAACCTTACTCAAGGACAGATTTGTTGATTTTCCAGGGTACACAATTTATAAATAAATGCTTTTGCCATGATAATTGTCGAGGAATTCTAACACTAGTTAGAAACGATAGACAAGCACAGGTGGAAAACACTCACACCAATGACGAAACAGACAGGCAGCATGTAAAAGTCTGGAGAAGCAACAACTTCTTCAAAATCTTCAACATTTATAGGTCACCTAGAGCAACAGATGGAGTCCACTTTGAGGATGTCTGCTTCAAAAGAACAATAATAGCAGGTGATTTCAATGCCCACTCCCCACTCTGGGGCTAGCAGGACACCAATCCAGCTGGTCAGTCCACTGAAGAACTGAGTAACACCTCTAACCTTATTATTCTCCAGGATAGAAATTCCCCACCTACTCTCCTCCACAAAGCCACAGGAATAAGCAGTCAGCCAGATTTAACTCTAATATCGGCAGATCTCCATGACTAATGTGCATGGAGAGTATTAGAGGACATTGGAAGCGACCACTTACGTATCCTCATAACCATCACCCTGGATAGAACTACACGAAAAGCTAAAGCACAGCCAAAGTGGAATTACACCAAAGCTTAGACTGGGAACATTGTAGATACAATATCTGATCATCTCCTCAGTGACATGGACATGAATGATGATATCAACACTGTGAGTTGGAGAGTTAACTGCAATACTACAAGCAGCGAAGGAATCAATACTTAGAGGAAGCAGAAAAAGGTACAGCATCTTCTGGAACACAGAAGTAGAAAACCTTGTGAAGATGCAACGCAGGGCAAGGAAAGTAGCTCAGAAAAACCATAGCCCTGCTAATAAAACAATGTACAACAAGCTAACAGCCAAAGTAAAGCTTGCATGTAAGAAAGCCAAACAAGAAACATGGAAGAAAAAATGTGAGAGCCTTGACCTTAGAAGGGATGGAAGGAAGGCCTGGAGACTGCTAGATAATACAACAGAAAAAAACCCAGAAAAGAAACCCAACCTCTATGCACCTCCTAAACAGAACAGCTAATACAGACAGGGGGAAAACTCGATCACTAAACAACTATTCTGCTGAAGTTAATAAAAAACCGAAAAGGTATAACTTAGACAAATCTCTAAAAAAAAACTCACAAATGGAATGGCCAAAGCACACAAAGCAGTAACAGCATCTCTGATCAAGAATTTACACTAGCAGAGCTTCAGTCCAGCCTCTCAAAGTGCAAGCTGAGGAAAGCACCTGGACCAGGTAAAGGTAAAGGATCCCGTTACACGCCCATTGAGGTATATTGGGAATATGGTGTTAGGCCCATATTTTCTTGACCATCGGCACACTAGGGATGACGTGGTCAGCATCACGCCGGCCGCCTTAACCTTCCCAGAAGTTGCTCTGGTACCCAGTTGGGGCTGGGTCGACCCAGGAGCCGTTTGCGGCCTAAAAAGAACCCACCTCATCTGGGGATCGAACCACAGACCACTGAGCTAGGAAGCCAGTGCACTATCCACTATGCTATCGCGGCTCCCAACCTGGACCAGACCAAGTAACAAATGATATGCTTACTAAATTAGGTGGAAAAGGTCAACACACAATTTTGAACCTTATTAAATAAGTCACGGAGAAACAGCACACTTCCTAAAGCAGGGAAAACTGCAAACATAATCCCAATACTAAAAAAAAAAAGACAAGCGTCCTGAGGAAATCAGCAGCTACAGACCCATTTCCCTGACATCCTGCATTGGCAAACTAGCGGAACGTATGATTAATGCACGCCTATACTGGTGGCTAGAGAAAGGCAAAATTCTCATCCAAACCAGGCAGGGTCTAGAAGAGGCAGACAGACCCTCTACCAGCTAATTCGCCTTACGCAGCAAGTAGCAGACGTATAAATGGCAACCATGTAGCTGTAGTCTTTGTAGACCTGAAACAAACGTATGACAGAGTATGGAAAGATGGTCTGTTCTTCAAAATGCAAAAAATGGGCATTGAAGGAAGAATTTTTCAATGGATAAAAAACTTCCTATCAAACAGAACCATCTATACAACTTTTAACGGGGGTCTCATAAAAAACGAACAATCAAGGAAGGCTTGCCACAAGGTTCAGTATTAAGCTGCACCGTTTTCCTAATTTACATCAATGACCTGGCAGAATATCTTAAAATTCCCAATGTCTTGTTTGCAGATGACCTAGTGATATTGATAGAAAGCAAATTCCCTCTACAGCTACAAAAACGACTAAATTGTGTCCTTGCTACTCTAACAACCTACTGTAGCTTGTGGAAACTAATGATCAATACCACCAAAACAGTCTATTTCATCTTTACCCTCAGCAACCAGATAGCAAAAAGGGAGCTAAGCCTAACACTTGATAACTAAAAACTGATCAAGGAAGATAACCCAACCTACCTGTGAGTACAACTGGATACAGAACTGACATACAAGTAACATATAGTCTCTGTGATAGATAAAACCTCTAGAAGGCTAAATTTGATCAAACGGCTTGCTAGCACAACCTGGGGTGCAGACCAGAATAACCTGCACCACATGTATTTGGGATATATACAGTTCATTCTTGACTACTCCCTCCCCCTGCAAGCCACTGCCAGCCCTTCAGTCAGACTCAAAGTAGATCGCATTCAACATCACGCATTAAGATTTGTTTGTGGAGGCTTATGAACCACTCCAGCTAACGCATGTGAAATATCTGATGTTGTCGAGCCCCTAGAGATTAGAAGAGAGAAAGCAGTCATCTTAACAGCTGAAATATTTCTACGAGTAGAAGACAACAACCTTTGCAAAGAACTTTGTCAGACATAACGTCAATAGAAATAGAATTAAAAAGCCATCCATTACAAGTAAGTATCAGGAATTTGTATGGAAACACCATATGCCAGAAAAAACGACTAACAACCTAAATTGTACCTGATCTACCACCATATACTGAACTAAAAACACAAAAAATACAAACGAACCTTGTAGTGGAGGTAGACAAGACTCTCCCACCCACACTGCTTAGATCACTTGCAATGGAAACTATCTACTCCTATGGAAAGAACATCGTCCATGCTTTCACTGATGGATCAGCTTTTAAAGCCGTAATCAATGCAGGATTTGATATGGAACCATCATAACCCCCCTGTTACGGTATATGATATTAATGCCGTCTGCTAAAGGTTACCAGGCGTGCAATTGTAAAAGGTTAAGGCATTTAATATATTGCGATAGAAGTTTCAATTGTGAACGCTTTAGACACGATCGATTATGACGTGTATAGAGTTGTTTAGGACACAGACGGTAACTAAGAAACGCTACCCTTTTCACATTGACCGTCAAGCTGTTAAGACGCGTATGACTCTCCTTCCAATGTTGGGCATGGTATTGCCATACAGATATATTTTATGCAAGTACGGACATGGGTCAGTCCATTGCTATTACGAAGATTTGAAATGATTAAAGGTCAGTACGAAGTGAAAATTAAGGAAGGATGAATTACAGTCCATAGTATTTGATTTTGCCAGACTCATAGACTCACTGTCGGCCGTTGGAAACCCCAACCGCGCGTGCATACAGCTATGACAATCTGCATACAGTAATTTGATTATTGGACAAGGACTGATAGGATATCTACATATCTATGCCATATATTTTCAAGTTATAATATGTACCTTTGTGATCAACATGCATGAATCGTCTTGACGTGTAATCTGTATTAAATAATTGTGGACTCAATGGAACCGACTTGTCACATCAATCGTATTCCAAGGTTCAATTATTGTTCAGAATCTTCCACCCCTGCATTCGCGTAATCTTACATAGAAGGCACGATACACGATCACTCAAGAATATCAAGAAGATAAAACAATGGCCAGAATTTATAACTACTTTATTGACATTATATGGAACATTGTTCAGAGCTAACCAAACCACTACTTGCAACAGACCACTTGCAACAGTGGTGCAACAGTGGTGTCCGGTGTCTGGGGATCGACAAAAAAAAATTTCTGAATGACTTTCGAATGAAATGTTTACGATCAAGTTACGATCACATGATGTGCTGAATTATGACCTATGACGCAGTACTCAGTCTAATGCCTAACAACGCGACGTCACTGAAATTCGTGTAGGTGAAACTATCGGAGAAAAACTGAAGTCGTTCTTTTAAGCCTAACCAAGGGAAAAAAAAAGTCATTTGAAGCAGACACAAGAAATGGACTACAGGAGCAGGCAGTCAGGGGCATTAGCCTAGCTGTTGACGACCTATAGCACTGACCGAAGCAACGGGAAAGATAAGTCTAGCTGTTTAAATTGTCGTCATTGCAAAACCGTAATACTGAGTCCATTTCGCTTTGATTAGGCATGTCTATGTATTTTCATGTATATATGTTAAATTTGTTTTCCATCGTATGTATTTGTTGTTAATTCGTGGGCCGGTTGGAGAGGGAACTGAAATCTCTGGGAATGTCGCGAACAGCTGACCACCTAGATTTCAGTCGTTCTTAGGGAACTTAAACGATCGCACTTTTGGAAGCCCATTGAGGTTGCCATTGGACAGACTGTCCAATTTGCTACCGTTTGACAATTTGCGTTAGCTGTACTGTCCCGTAGATAATTGGTGTATTTTATTCGTATTCAGTTAATAATTTTATTCAGTTTTGTACCATGTTCGTCACTATTTCGTCCATTCTCCTCTGACTATCATTTATTTTATGATTGTGAATTTGCGTGAGTTTTGAGTCCTGTGACGTCATCATTTTTCGCGGTCATTTTTTTTGTGTACTTTGAATATTAAGTTGACCTCGGGTCAGACCATGACCTTTCATTTGGTCTGTGACATTTCCGCTTATTTTATTTAGTTCATAAATTCATTTTTTAATTGTGAAAATGTCTTGTTTGCGTCTTGACATTGTTTGTACCCTTTAGTTGCATCATTGCTTGTCTGTCCTCATAATATATATTAATATTACATTAATAATATGATAACTATATGCAATAATACACTTGTATTTTAATTTAATTAATTTTTTCTGAAATTTAAGGGTAATATGGGACATTGCATAATTATGCAGTGATAGTCCAAGAAAGTAGCACTACAATTTATCATAGATGCCTAGGGCATAATAATATAATATATATATTGACAAAATAAATAATCTTATAGCTACCTTTGAGGTAATAGACCCATTGTATATTATTTAATATACTTTTCTGGTACTAAGAGAGTGACTTAGTACATTGAACAATATAATTACTAGGAATTATACCCAACATTATTGGATATTGAAATTAATTGTGTGATATAATTACATTATATTTAACAGATATCATAACTATTTATGATATAGTATTATTTAGATACAATATTGTTACAAAATATTGTCTATTAGTTGAACTTAAACATTAAGTTCAGTACTATTGTGATTACTTATATTGAATATTTCTAAGTTGAGTAAGTATAATAATTACTCTGAAGCTACTATTGACTAATTTAATCAGTAATTATCAATAATTACTTACAGATAAAAGTCAAAATGCTTACTATAGACCATTTCGTTAAAATTGGGCCGTGAAAATTATGGTATAAAATCTCAAGAACTTCGTCAGTTTGCTGAATCAGAACTCGAAAAATATGAAAGAAAGGAAGAAGAGAAAAAGGCTGCATTAAAGAAAGAGGAAGGACTTAAAACCCAAGGAACAAAAAGGGCAAATTAAAGAAAGAGGAAGAGGAACAAAAAGGGCAGCATTAAAAAAGAGGAATCGCAGAACTTGAAACTATGATGAAGCAAATTGCCAAGGAAAAAGGTTGAGAGAGATTGCTCAACGTGAAAGAGAAGAGCAAAGAGCAATCTCCAGGCAGGAAGAAGAGAATAAATTGAAACGAGAGGAAATTATTTTACAACAAGAAATGGAATTGGCGCGTATTAAATTGGAGACAGCAAGATTACAAGCACAAAATGCTGATTGCAAACCAGAATAAATAAACGCACAAAAATGAAAACAACTCCAGCCAGCTTAAGCCAAAACACTTCTAACAACTTTAAACTACTACCCATTTTCAACTTGAACGTCGACGACCTTTCATCGTTCCTGGCACGTTTTGAACAGACTTGCAAAACAAACCAATTGCCTGAAGAGTCATGGGTACTCAAGTTAAATGAATTCTTGGTTGGAGAACCACTGACAGCTTCTCAAAATGCTGACCCATCAATAGCTAATAAAAACTACGGTGCTATTAAAGTCCTTGCTTCTACGAAGATTTCACCTGGACGAGAGAACAAATTTGGGACTGTAGGTTGAAATTTAAGGGAATTTTTTACCTGAATCTCCAAGGGATTTTGCAGGATTCATTTTGCGAAAATAACGCAATACATTGGAAACAGATGGGTTTGAACTGGCAGAAAAAATAACACAACAAATCATACGACAAATTAGTTGATTTACTACTACGAAGATAAGACCATTATTGAATAACTTCGGTTTCGCCAGCCAATTTTTTGCATATTTGCAGGAGCGTAAACCCGGTAACTACTTTAAGTGTTAGAAAAAATTTCTTTAAAAACTGTTCGGACACACAATGAATGCAAATGACATTTTCTAAACTCCACATATAAGAGAAAGGGTATGGACCTGTGGCGTCTAATATGGCCTACAATGGCTCACAATAACAAAAAGACATAACAGGTAGACCTAGAATTTGTAACCTGCATAAATTCATAAAGGGTGGAATCACACCTGTTAACCTGATTCAGAAGGAAATATGAAAGATTTTTTTGTCACTATTTCATAAAATTCAACAATTTCTGGACATATGGATCCCCCAACCACACCATTGACAACATATCTTCAGGACAAGGTTCATTATTTTCACCTTGGGAAAAAGTAAAATTGGTATTTGATTCTTCAATCCCGTAGGATCAAAATTTCTCCCCAAAAACTCCAATTTGAATCTAATGATTTGTTAGGTAGTACCTATGGGGTCAAATCAGAACCTGAAGAACCCGATGCCAAAAAATGAAACTGTTATAATCTTGGACATACTTTCCGGGGTCACAATCAACACAACTTCATGTGACCTTTAACAAAAAACTACTTTAAATTTGTCCTTAACTAGTTCTAGCTACGCCCTTATTTATAAACTGCATTAACTTCTTGGATGATTCGCCAGGAACTACACTCCTTTACGGACCTCGTGCGCCCAAGCAGTTCTTCTTGAAAAAAATGTCCCCAAAGATCACCATGTTAAGTAGAATACAGGGGGGTTCTGTAAGTTTTCAATGACGTTTTTTCGTGGATAGAAGGTTCTTTTGGACTTTGCATTGGGAGTGTCATCATTTCTGGATTTCAATTCAATCATAATACATAACCCCTAAAAAATTTAAAGAGTTTGATGCATAGGTAATTTGTGGACAGAGGTAGAAATTTATCTTGAGTATTATGCCCATCCACCCAATCCTGGTAACAATGACTCACCTACAAATGTGGTCATTCTACCGGATACCCTACAATACAAAAAACAAACCATCCGAAAGAACTTCAAATCTTGCAATGATGTTTTAGTTTCTTCAAGACAGACTGAATTCTGTGGTTTATAATCTTTACACATGGCGCCTGTATACAGTCCCATGAGAATAATGCAGATAGACAGCATCGAATGCACCGCAGAAATACCATTGGCTTTGTCTAAAGACTACTGTTTCGCACTTCGAATGCAAAATTTGGTGTATAATGCCAAGTCATCTACTGAGGCGTGGAATTAATTTCCACTAAACAATTATAAACAAATGACTCATTTTTTTTCTGGGAAGTGTGCTTCCAAGGTATCGTAATTGTTCAACACATTCAGACGGGTATCTCACATTATTTGACTGGGGGGCGAAGAGGTATAAAAACTTGGATTCAAATACAGAAGTCTTAATACTAAAAAAACCTTCAAACTACCCTACCACAATGGTCAACATAACACTCATTATAATCGATCACATACTCCCAATAATAATAGTAACTGGATGGTAATAATCATGGCTCGAGACATCGAGATAATAGTTACTATAGAGGACGACGAGATAATTCTAACAATTATACTCGGAATCGATCTCATTCTCGGGGATCATCTCATTACAACCATAATACAGGGGCGGCAGTTACAAATAATACTACCCCTATAGCTCAGGTCCCACTTGACAATAATACAACACAGTCTTCTGCTGCATGTTTTGCTATTAATTATAATGTGGCAAATAGTTGCCAGCAATGCAATCTTATTTTTCAGAAGGCGAAAGAAACAGTGCTTAACTGCGGACATATTATACCACAGGTAGGTCTTGCAGTCAACGATGGAACAGGCCTACTAATTTTTAACAGAGGTTTAGTTAATGGATCCGTCGTCTCAGTGTTGAGGGATTCGGGATCCACAACGATTGGTGTACGACAGTCGCTGGTACATCCCAGCTGTGCAACGGGGGAATATGTTCGTTGCATGACGTTTGGTGGAACAATAGAGTTTTACCCCACAGCTATTATTCATGTTAACACTCCTTTCTTCACAGGAAACGTAAAAGTATGTATGCTAAAAAAGCCTATAGCTGATTTGATGGTTGGTCGTATACACGGCAGTAAAGATTGTACTCCAGATGAGATTATAGAATGGGAGAAACATAACCTATGCACTGGAAACGCCGTGACGACTAGAGCACAGACTCAACTCATGGAGAAAGTTGATGATAATAAAATGGATGCAGACAACCAAGAGGAATTTGTAGTCAATTCACCTATTGACAGGGAAACATTTGCAACCAAACAAAAAGAGGATAAATCTTTAAAAAAAATTTTTACGTTGGTTGATAAAGTTGACAATCTATCCTCAGGTAATAATAACAAACATTGTTTTGTTATTAAAAATGGCATATTGATTAGATGTTTTCATGACAAATCACAAATGAAACAACAAGTTATGGTCCCATATACTTTTAGACGGTACATTCTTCAACATGCACATGACTCACATTGTGCTGGACATATGGGATATACTCGAACACGATCTCGAGTACTGTCTTCATTCTTTTGGCCAGGGGTGTCAAGAGATATTTCGCAGTATGTACGTTCCTGTACTACATGCCAAGAAGTGAAAGCACGTGGAGCTTTTCACACGGCGCCTATTCAGGCTTGCGATATCTCAGTGAGACCTTTTGACAAGATGGCAATAGACATTATTGGTCCATTGCTACCATCGGCCAGAGGACATAGATTCGTCCTTACGTGCATTGATTTGTGCACACGATGGCCGGAAGCTATCCCATTAAAGACCACCACTACCACAGATGTAGCTGATGCACTACATCTCATCTTTTCTAGAATAGGGTTTCCTAGAAAACTTTTATCAGACCATGGGTCACAGTTTATATCTGACACCATGAAGGAAGTCATGAAAACTTGGGACATTGATAGGAATTTAAGTAGTATTTATCATCCGATGAGTAATGGTGCGGTTGAAAGACTTAACCGTACACTTAAACAACTACTACATAAGGTTACTGCTAAGCACCCTCATGACTGGGACAGAGCACTCCCAGCTGTTCTATTTGCTTATCGGGAGGTACCGCATGAACAAACTGGCTTCTCTCCCTTTGAATTAGTTTTTGGTGCTCCCCCAAGAGGTCCTATGGGACTAATAAAAGACTTATTAATTGACGACGAGATGACTCAGGACACTCAGTCATCTTACGAGTACGTGATTAATCTTCGGAAGAACATTATTGAGTCTTGCCAGTTGGCAACAGCTTCTTCTGAGGCTGCAAAAGCTAAGGCTCGATCTCTACAAAATATGTCTCGACGATTACGCCAATTATTCCCAGGCGACGAGGCTTATGTATTACTTCCTCACAATAACAATAAATTATTGATATCTTGGAATGGTCCTTACAAAGTCATTGATAAAATTTCCGACGTTGATTACGTCTTAGATATCAAGGGACACAAAAAGATATTTCATATTAACATGCTCAAGCAATTTCATACACGTCCTGAACACTTACAGTCAATTTTTCATGAACTAGATGACAACACAGTATCCACTTGTCATTATACTAACTTATCTGTCATCCAGGAAGAAGAATCTTCTTTTCCTGAGGTACAGTTACCGTTACCTGTACCAGTAGTTCAAGCTACTGAATCTTGGCGGGATGTAACCATCTCTTCAACGGTTACACCGCAACAGCGTCTACAGATTGCTAATCTATTACAATCTTATCCAGATGTGTTGACCGACGTTCCGGGTCGCACATCGGCTATCAGTCATGACATTACTCTCAATGACGATACACCTATTCGTGTACATCCTTATTCTGTTCCTTTACATTTCCTTGCTAAAACTACTAAAGAACTTGAACAGATGTTGTCTCTGGGAATCATTGAGACTAGTAATTCGCCATTCTCTTCTCCATTAGTGATTGTCCGGAAGAAGGACAATAACATTAGACTATGTGTTGATTATAGAAAATTAAATGCTAAGACTATAGTTGACAGCGAACCACATCCACTTATCGACGACTTACTGCCACGTCTATCCAACGCAACTATATTTAGTAAGATAGACTTAACTAAAGGTTATTGGCAGATACCACTGACCGAAAAGGCTAAGTACTACACCGCATTTTCCACTCCACAAGGTCTATACCAGTGGAATGTGATGCCTTTTGGGCTTGTTAATGCGCCAGCTACCTTCATTCGCCTGATGCGACAAATTTTATCAGGTAGACCAGACGTTATTACATATATTGACGACATATGCTTGTTTAGTTCGTCGTTTGAGGAACATGTTTCGGGACTTAGATATGTTTTTGACACTCTAAGGAATTATCATCTAACTGCTAAACCTACAAAGGTGCAAATCGCGTGTAATGAGATAACCTTTTTGGGACATATCATTGGATCGGGATATATCCGAACGTTACCTAGTACAGTCTCCAAAATTCTAAACATAGCAGTTCCTCAGACGAAGAAACAGGTCAGGAGTTTGTTAGGACTTGTTCAATATTACAGTAGATTCATACCAAACTTGTCATCCATCACGGCTGTATTGTCTTCATTGTTAAAAAAAGATATGCCGGTGAAGGTGACATGGACTGGTACATGCAATGAAACTTTCAACAAAATTATAAATTTGTTCTCACATGAACCAATTTTAAGACTTCCCGATGCTTCCAAAAGATTTTTCTTACGAACAGATGCTAGTAACTACGGCATTGGTGCATGCCTGCTCCAGAACCATGACGGCATTCTACACCCCACCTTATATATATCAAGAAAGCTGAAGCCGGCTGAAACAAAGTATTCCACAGTCGACAAGGAACTTTTGTCTGTGATCTGGGCAATAACGAAGCTGGAGAAATTCTTACTCGGTGCCCCCTTTACCATACAGACGGACCAACGTGCGGTCGCATCCTTGCGTCGATCCAACCACAAAAGCCAAAAACTTGCCAGATATTCAATCATCCTACAGCCATTCGAGTTCTCCATTGAACACATACCTGGCACTGAAAATTGTGTGGCAGATGCATTGTCACGTAATCCTATTGACGACGAATAATCAACATTGACACTCTTAAACTACATCAATCAGAACTACATTGGATTGAACGAAGTATCAACTATAAAGGAACTAACCTTGCCTTCAATTCAAACTTTATAAACACTATATGCATCACAGAATTGAACGACAAGACAATCAAGGTATATATACTTACATTCGAACTTCGTATAATATCCATACACGATATACGAATATCATTGAACAATCATGGAATAATATCTGACGACAAGTCGAACTTATTATCCTATGGACTCTTAATTCTTCGATGCAGTTATAAATGACATTTCTTTCCGACGTGGACATTTGAACACTTTTGCCTAAAAGAATTCATCAGGATCAAGACTACGGATGGATCATCATATCCTATACTAATTAATTAGTTAACTTAACTTCTTAATTGAATTATTATCAATAAAATGAAAGGTGAGAAAAAAATTAAATGAAAAAAAAAAAAGAGAACGAAATACTAAAAAGAAGAAATTATGAAAAGAGAAAATAAATCTCACACAAGTATTAGATTAATAATTTTTTTTTAATGTACCTATACAGTATTTAGTTAGTTAAGTTAGTTAGTTATTATTCACTAACACTTAACACACACAATTAAGTTAAAACTTATATTCGAATTTCTTTCTATTTCTTCTTACTTAGTTTGTCTTTTCTTCTCTCATAACATTGCGTGAAATTAGAATCTTAATAATTTAACTCTTAGTTTAATTAATTAATTTAATTTTAATTAGTCAAATTAATTCATATATGACATACTAATACGACAGACCTTACTTTAATTTAATTCTATCATTCACTATTAACATTGGACATTTATTTAGTTGATATAATAATATGTATAATATTGATATATAACGTTAGATGACTATGACAAATAGTTAGTTGACACGACCGCAACAGTTCTACTCAGAACATCGTCGGCCATATGTCACAATTGTGTTAAATTTTTTTGAAAAACTGTTAAGTCGGATAGATATTGAAAAAAAAAATCTATCGATTTTTTTTCCCCGGTGTACAGGGAATTGTTACGGTATATGATATTAATGCCGTCTGCTAAAGGTTACCAGGCGTGCAATTGTAAAAGGTTAAGGCATTTAATATATTGCGATAGAAGTTTCAATTGTGAACGCTTTAGACACGATCGATTATGACGTGTATAGAGTTGTTTAGGACACAGACGGTAACTAAGAAACGCTACCCTTTTCACATTGACCGTCAAGCTGTTAAGACGCGTATGACTTTCCTTCCAATGTTGGGCATGGTATTGCCATACAGATATATTTTATGCAAATACGGACATGGGTCAGTCCATTGCTATTACGAAGATTTGAAATGATTAAAGGTCAGTACGAAGTGAAAAATTAAGGAAGGATGAATTACAGTCCATAGTATTTGATTTTGCCAGACTCATAGACTCACTGTCGGCCGTTGGAAACCCCAACCGCGCGTGCATACAGCTATGACAATCTGCATACAGTAATTTGATTATTGGACAAGGACTGATAGGATATCTACATATCTATGCCATATATTTTCAAGTTATAATATGTACCTTTGTGATCAACATGCATGAATCGTCTTGATGTGTAATCTGTATTAAATAATTGTGGACTCAATGGAACCGACTTGTCACATCAATCGTATTCCAAGGTTCAATAGTCATTCAGAATCTTCCACCCCTGCATTCGCGTAATCTTACATAGAAGGCACGATACACGATCACTCAAGAATATCAAGAAGATAAAACAATGGCCAGAATTTATAACTACTTTATTGACATTATATGGAACATTGTTCAGAGCTAACCAAACCACTCCTTGCAACAGACCACAACACTTGCACCCCCCCCCCGGCTCCCCGGCCCCCCCCCCCCCCAACAAAGAGGATCCAGCCAATATAGCAGGCCCTTGTGGAGCTCACTACTTCAACTATGACGCAGAAACTACTGCCATTTAAAAAAAAACCTGTTTAAGATCTTTGAGCTTTTTGAGAATGAACGAAACACAGTGGAACGACATCGTAATATTCTCAGATTCACAGGCTGCCCTTAGGGCTATAAAGAATTGGAGAATAAGCTCAACACTCACTACTAAAAAAATCATAGACATGTGTCACAAGCTCACGGATACATATGGAATTGACACCTTCATGCGGTGGATACTGGGACATTGTCGTAGATTTTAGATAAGAGTATTAAGACTTGGTTTGGTCCCTTCTGAATAGAATAGAATATGTGATAGACACAGTGAGAGTTAGTAAAAGAAATGGATTTTCCACACGTGAGATGATAGAATGTGATATAGAGGCTGTCTTTGAGAATCGAGATAATCTTCTCTCTCTCACCTATCTTCTACGACCGTTTTTAACGTGTCAGACAGTCTGAACCACACATATATATATTACATAAATCTCTATCTACTCACGGGCACGCACATATACGTGACGACAGTTAAACACACAAACGTGGGAAATCTATAAGAATGATTATATATATTATTTGAACGAGCTGACCAACGCACTGATTTAGTTCAAGAGAGATTTTTATTATTATCATCAAAAAAAATCTTCACACAACACCAAAAAATACATCAAGGAAAAACATATACAAATAGTCATAGAATTTCAAGAAAAAATGCTACAAGGATGATAGCCCGTTAGAATCTTACTCTAGGTTTAGCCCACAGCCCCGTTAAGAGAACCGATGATGGCCCAAAGAGTTATAGATACATAGGGTTTAGTCTAAGAGGTTTCTTCTTTTCTCGTAAATGTATGAACAGAGTTGGATAATCTGATTTAGCCTAAGAAAAAAAAGAAACTCTAGCATTTGTAACAAATCCTGCAGATTAAAAAAAAATTAAGACAGCACATGTGTGACAAATAATACACCGGTAAAATAACACTCAGACCTGTGTACTCTCATTCATTCAGCCATGGCCTTGCTCACACATATATACTCACAACTTTGCTCGTTGCCTCTGGGAACATAATAATTCTAGGACCTTCACACAGACCCGAAAATGCAGTCATTGACCAAGAAATCCCCAGTTCCAAAAGACGTACTAAACTCTCAGGGAACGATTCCTTGGGTGTTCTAATTTTTCGAATGTCTGAATTAAGTCACATAAAATTTGTCCAGGCACGAAAGTTAGCAGAGCACAATGTCATTTGCGTTGGATTCTAGGATTTAAAGAATGTCAGATCGGTGTCTTCTTTCAGGCAGGTACTATATTTGGTCACCACAATACTAGTCACAATCTCTGTCGGAACGTAAATGTTATTCTGGTAATATTCTCGCCGCCAGGCAGCATGTACAGTTAAATTTGTGGAGCAATATGAACTGGCTCAAAAGCCCAATATATATTTCTAGTCTTTAGAAACCGTTAGTGGGATTGCTATTACTGTCTATCTCTGATGGCATATGCACTGTCAGACTAGTGTTACTTGAAAAAAATCCCACGTGGTTAAAGATAGGAAATGTCTATACTTCTCACAAGTATGTCTTTCTACTAAACGCCAGCAAGTTTGGGTTCACCTCCAGAAATGACTGAATGAAGAAAAAAACAACATACAATATACTATACAGAATATGTACTCTTTAAGATCTTACATATTAAACGGCAAGCCTACAGCTTGACTTATTATTATTAAAACTTCCCGTGAGATAAGTTATATTTTAAAAAATCAGAAATCCTCATGAATTTAGGAACACGTGCGTATTCCGTCAATATCTCATGAGGCTTCTAGCATTTATGAGTTAGTTTAGAAAAATATGATCTCGTCTGATTAATTAGCAGTAAAATTAACTTCATTATAGCTACATTATTGTTTAATGCTAGAAATTACAATATTTCTGCTTTCCACTGAAACGCGTCACTAGAAAATAATACAGACTATATAAATTAAGCACCCTGTTCAAAAGAAACTAGTTAAAATGAAATAAGCGACTTAACACTTTATCACTTCACAAAATACTAGATATCTATTATATTTATCTCACCCCAGCACTACGGTAACACCACGACTAGGATAATTCACTAGATAGGTAGTTAGAAGCTCGTCACAAATCTGACGAGAACTATGAACTTCGCTATAAAGCTTCATTCACTAGCACGCGTGTTCCATCTACTGAGATGTTGGAGACTGAAATCAAATCAGATTTCAGCTCTAGGGTGGATATTTGAAAACAAGGGCAAACAATCCCACATTTTCTCAAACTCCGAAATCTTCTCCCCTTTACGTGTACAACACCTTACATTTAACATTACCATTACTAGACGTCTTACATAACTGACACTTCTGCGTTTCCCCACCTCGCGCTGACCAGGCCAACAGTGGGTGCCGTTTGCCGCTGCTATTCCCAGACAGTTGTCTCGCACTGCGACTAAAAGGTGTAAATTATCGCTCCTACCTGAGCGTTCGGCCCATGCACATTCGTTGTGACCGGTGAAAGATGCAGACAATTTGACACCTCCAGGTCTAGCGAAACGAATATTGACAGCTTATATCGTCCAGTACGGGGAATGCTGCCGACTTAAGTCTGCTCTATCGTGAGATAAGCGAAAGTCCCAGTTTCGTTTTCACTGACATCTACGCAATAGAATTACGTATCCCAGTATGAGAAAGAACAAGGTAAAGTTTGAGAATACTGAAGAAAATATTTTTCGCACCCGAGTGATGCGAAAAATACAGGTAAAACAAGTACGGAAAGATAATAAATAAAAAAGATTCGGGTGAGAGAATAGGAAGAAGATCTAGGTAATTTAATGATCATAACCTACGTGACAGGACGTCCCCCCTTAAGATATGGAAGCACTCCATGTCTACGTTATGGAATTAAATTTCCTATAACCGTAGCTTTGGGGTGTCTGTCTTCTTCCCTCTCATCTTCCCCTCCATCTCCCTCCAATTCCTACTCAAGTCTCCTCCCAAAGTTTCCTTCCTCTGGAATGTCTCCCATGCTCGCTTGAAAGAGCGTCGCCGCTTCTGACATTTTTCAAAGATTTCGTGTGTGCGCAGTGGAATTTCCCTGCCACTATCGTCATCAGTTTTGGCGATCGTCAGGAGATGGTCGGAGGTTGGCACTGGTTTTTCCAAGTATCTCTTTAACAGATTTAAATGGAAAACCTTTTCCTTTCCTTGAATAGAGATCTGGTAGTTAGCCTTAGAAATCTTTTCCAGGACGGTAAACGGCCCTTGCCATCCGATCCTCAGTCGGTTGTTCTCGGTAGGGATTAACACCAAAACTTTCTCTCCTGCTTCCAGTTCTCTCTCTTTCGCGACTTTCCTGTATCGGTTAGCGTGCTTTGTGCGTGCTCGCTTAAAGTTAGTCGTTGCTAGGTCCCACCCTAGTTTGATAGGAAACTCCTTACACAGCGATACAACAGGAAGCAATCTGATCATCAGAAGAAGTCCCCCCGTCCAGCAAGTGTTTCGGCCCTATATACTCCTCTACACTCTAAGGGGGGGGGGCGGGCCCACTTGGGTCATGACTCCCAAGCGTCTCAGCTTCCTGTTGTCCTGCATCGAAAATGAACCCATTCCACCCATGGCAGCGACTCTAACTTCCACAACTCCGCCAGCCACGGAGGCAATTGTGAAAGTAACAAAGAGAAGACACATTATTCCGTTCGTTCCGTCGCACACACCGAGACACCGTCGCGAAGTCAACGAATCTAGCCACTGCGTGTTCGTCACTGAAATTCTTATACTGACACCCCTTATAGTATACACCGCCTGTCGCCCCTGCGTCACAGCCCTTTCACTAATACATCAAAAACCCAGCATATTGTGGACTTAGAAAAATTCCTGGTGTTTTCTGTACCGCAGCGTTTATTGTTACGATTTCCATTGCCCATTGCGGTTGTTCCACAGCCAGCATGATGCCTTTTCGGCAGTTTCACTAAGCCTCTTCAGTGCCCTTGTTCTCGACTGTCCCTTCAGCCCCAACAGTTTCAATAAATCATACACTGATGCAGCCACAAGCCCTCTTGCGCCCACTTCAACAGCCATGACCCTTGCAGTGAACCCATCGTGTCTCAGATCCGCGGCCAGATCACTATACTTGGCCGCTTTGAACGTATGTTGCTCGTCTAATCTGGATTCAAATGGCACGGTCAGTTCAATCAGTATGACCTGAAGTGTTGCTGAAGAATGAAGCACTATATCCAGCCGTCGCTGTGATTTCCTGATACTCTCTGGATATGCCCCTCGTCCAGGTAGGTCTACCGCCATCTCCCAGTCGTTTGCACAGTCAAGAAGAGATGGTAAACTGCTACCAGGTTTACTCGGTTTGGGGTGTGCTGATTTTCCTGCCCTCAGAAAGTATGTATTTGCTGTGCT
The DNA here is from genome assembly GCA_024509875.1 of Oreohelix idahoensis. Classification (NCBI taxonomy): domain Eukaryota; kingdom Metazoa; phylum Mollusca; class Gastropoda; order Stylommatophora; family Oreohelicidae; genus Oreohelix; species Oreohelix idahoensis. The sequence goes on along the minus strand of JAMPIV010008200.1, from coordinate 302,318 downwards.
CGGCCTGGGTTTGCTATTCGCCTTCATCCTTGCCAGATCTATCGCCGCAGCAAGCTCATTTAGCACTTTGTTATGGCGCCAAGTGTATCGCCCTTGCCCTAATGACACTTTACACGATGACAGCACGTGTTCAAGTGTCTGCCTCCCCTGGCACAGGGGGCACTGCTCATCATCCGACTTTCCCCATTTCACAAGGTTGGTGGCCGACGGCAGCAGGTCATACAGTGATCTGACAATGAAGCTGAGCCTAAGAGGTGCCATATGCCATATGTCATTCCATGTCAGGGACCTCTGCAGGGCTTCTTCCCATGTAGTCCATTGGCCTTGTTGGACCTGCTGCACTGCTTTTTGCAACCTCTTTTCATTCTCAGCTAATCGTATCTCCTGAACTACCATGTCTCTGCGCTCCCTGCTTGATGCCTTGGACCACCAGCGGATGTCTCCATGACCAAATCCCCGTCTATTCGTTTGTGTGTATCTGATTACCTCCCTCAGTTTGAGTGACTCTTGGGCAGCATCAACAGCTTCTTCCACTCTCCACTTCCTTCCCGTTTTCAGTGTGGGCTGAATGGACTTAACCACGTCATCAGCTGACTCGCGTAGCATCATTGCAAGTCTTGCCTTTCCAACTTTGTACTCTTCAACAACTGACTTGAAATGAAGCAGAAGTTTTGACTTTTTACAGTACAGTGCTACATCTGACAGACCTGGTGGTACCCCTAGCCATTTTCTCATGAACTTGTTGACCTTCCGCTCTATGGCTTCCACCGTACTTGTGCTTATTTCATATATAAGCAGTGGCCACAGCAACTTCGGTATCAACATGAACTGGAGGCACCACAGTTTGAACTTTCCCAGGAGTCTGCTTTGGTCTATGATCTGTAGCCCTCTGTCTGCCTTTTTTATTGTCTGTTGCACTGCCTTCGAGTCTTTTAATGAGGCATCGTACACCCTGCCAAGACTTTTAACAGGTTCCTCAATGACAGTAGGGATTCTTTGGTTGGAAACCGTGAATATGACCTCTGCTATCTTCCCTTTCCTGACTGATAGGCTTCTCGACTTCTTGGGTTTGAAGCTCATTCTGCACCAGGTGACTAGTTCATCCAGGCGTGCTAACATGCTTTGGGCCTGATGTTCATCTGATGTCAGAATTGTTGTGTTATCCATGAATGCTTTGAGCGGTGGCATGTGACACATTCCACCGAGCTTCGGACCTATAGCCATTCCTTCAGCCGCATTGAGGATTACCTGCATAGCCATCACGAATAGTATCGGAGAGATGGTACATCCCATCGCAATTCCAACTTCAAGGCCAACCCACTTCGTTGTGTACTCTCTGGTTGAAAATCTGACAGCAAACCCTGCGAAATACAGCTTCAGCATTGCTGCAATCTCTTGTGGAACATGATACATTTCTAGGGCCTGCCACAACATCTGGTGTGGAACGGATCCATAAGCATTCGCTAGATCCAACCAGATTACATGGAGGTTTGTTCTGTCAGACTTTGCCTTTTGGATTGCTTCCCAGATCATTGTGGCATGCTTCAGACATCCTGGTGTACCTGGGATACCTCCTTTCTGAATGGTAGTGTCAATGTACCCATTTGCCAGGAGGTATGTAGTGAGTCTTTTTGCCATCACTGAGAAGAATATCTTCCCTTCCACATTGAGTAGTGAGATTGGCCTGAACTGACTGATGTCTGTGGAATTTTGCTCCTTCGGGATATAGACTCCGTTCGCCTTTCTCCATTCCTTGCTTACAACCTGGGTTTTCCATGCATTTTTCAGTAAACGGAGCAATCGTTTGAGCACCTCAGGGCATCTTTTATACACCACATATGGTACACCATTAGGACCTGGAGCTGACTTGCACCGCGCTTTCTGGACAATGCTTTCTACCTCTTGCACCGTTGGGGGGCTTGGTGTTAAACTCAGCTCCTGGCTTACTCGGCCATTTAAGGCCTGCCATGCTGCTGAGCGGCTCATATTTGCGACCATCTGAAAATGTCATTCTAAGGTGTTCTTCCAGGTCTTCTTTCCTGATGTTTAGGGTTCCCGACCGTGGCTGCTCAAAAAATTCTTTGGCAAACTTGAAGGGCTCCCTAAAGAATCTTTCCCTATCCCTTCGAGTCTTCCTTCTCTTCCTGCACAACCTTTCTGCTCTACAGAGGGCATTATGTTCGCCTTTCAGGTGCTCCCAAACCTGTCGTAACCCTTCTTTCTCTGTGGCAACTGCGTTCTTGAACAGTTTTCGGGCATGCTTCTTCTGTTTCCTGATTTCTTCTATTTTAATTTGTCTTCTACTTTTCCGTGGTGGGTTACTTTCCCTTGCCTCCCCCACTCCCAAAACTTTGCGACAGTGCAGATATATTATGTCGCCGAAGATTTCCAGCTTCTTCTCCAAAGTTATCTGCTTCAGGTTGTCATCCAACTCTTTTGCCAAGGCTTCGTCCAGCTGTTCCCAAAGCCCTTTTGCACTGGCAGGTGGAAACTTGATTGCATCTCTCTTCTCGTCCAAGAAGTGTGTGAGATCATCATCAGGCAGATCAACTTGAATGTACTCAGCACTGTGGATTGACTCCTGGCTGCGTTCTTCTAACGTCTTATCCGTCGAGACAGAGAGCTGTTGATCTCCCCCTGATGACCTCCCACACCCCTTTTTCGTTCTGTGGATTTTCATTCCTCTCTGAGTAGAGAATTCCCTACCACAGGCACATGGAAATTCCAGCCGTTGTTCAGAGCTCGAAGTCCGTGTAACGGGTCTGGTCGATTCCAATGAGGCGCCTGTGGATTCATCATTCTCCCCCCATTTCGGTGAATCCTGGGGGCATCTATCTTTTTTGGGTCCTGTAGCAATTGAATACAGCTTACGGGGTGCTAACCCGGTCAGCCGGTTTCTAGTCTTTCCCAGTGTCATCTGTCTTTCCAGAAGTCAATCGGTCTTTTCCCGATCGTCACTGGTTTGACCATGTAACTATGATAGAAAACTCCTTACAGAGCGATACAACAGGAAGCAATCTGATCATCAGAAGAAGTCCCCCCGTCCAGCAAGTGTTTCGGCCCTATATACTCCTCTACACTCTAAGGGGGGCGGGCCCACTTGGGTCATGACTCCCAAGCGTCTCAGCTTCCTGTTGTCCTGCATCGAAAATGAACCCATTCCACCCATGGCAGCAACTCTAACTTCCACAACTCCGCCAGCCACGGAGGCAATTGTGAAAGTAACAAAGAGAAGACACATTATTCCTTTCGTGACGTCGCACACACCGAGACACCGTCGCGAAGTCAACGAATCTAGCCACTTGCGTGTTTCGTCACTGAAATTCTTATACTGACAACCCCTTATAGTATACACCGCCGCCTGTCGCCCCTGCGTCACAGCCCTTTCACTAATACATCAAAAACCAGCATATTGTGTGGACTTAGAAAAATTCCCTGGTGTTTTCTGTACCGCAGCGTTTATTGTTACGATTTCCATTGCCCATTGCGGTTGTTCCACAGCCAGCATGATGCCTTTTCGGCAGTTTCACTAAGCCTCTTCAGTGCCCTTGTTCTCGACTGTCCCTTCAGCCCCAACAGTTTCAATAAATCATACACTGATGCAGCCACAAGCCCTCTTGCGCCCACTTCAACAGCCATGACCCTTGCAGTGAACCCATCGTGTCTCAGATCCGTGGCCAGGTCACTATACTTGGCCGCTTTGAACGTATGTTGCTCGTCTAATCTGGATTCAAATGGCACGGTCAGTTCAATCAGTATGACCTGAAGTGTTGCTGAAGAATGAAGCACTATATCCGGCCGTCTCTGTCAACCTATCCTTTAAATCCGATACGTATTTGCTTGCTGAGACGACTGTCTCATCCGCCTTCTGGTCTGTCAGCGACCAAAGTAAGGCTTCGAGCAGGCCCTTAATGGGTCTGCCGAATAAAAGCGTAGCTGGTGGAAATCCTGTTGAAGTATGAGGAGATTCTCTATAGCCAAATAAAGCTGCCGGAATGCAACAATCCCAATCTTCAGGTTTCACTTGTGCCAGTCTACTTAACATCATGTTGAGGTTTCCGTTAACACGTTCCACGAGCCAATTTCCGGCCGGAGCATAAGGCTTCGTGTAGATGTGTTTGGTCCTCAAGATCTTCACGATCTCGTCCATCAACAGGTTTCGGTATGGAGATCCGTTATCAGTCAACACTTGCTGAGGGACTCCCAACCGAGTGAAAATCTGCACGAGGGCTTCTGCGACATGCTTGGCATCTGCGCATGTTAGCGGTATAGCTTCTGCCCATAGAGTGCATGTATCGACTAAGGTCAGGATAAACCTGTTCCTTCTTTTATTCCTTTCGAAAGGCCCTAAAATGTCGATCACAACCCGTTCAAATGGTGTTCCCACTATTGGCATTTCACCCAACGAGACTGGGGGTGTCCGTTGCTTGGGTGGTACCCGTTGGCACTGGGCACAGGATTTGACATATCTGATAATATCAGTATTTACTCCTGGCCACCAATAATGAGTGGTTATCCGTTGGTTTGTGGCGTTCTGTCCCATATGTCCGCTGAAGGGAAGAGAGTGCCCCATTTCTAGGATTTGGCTTCTGTACTGTTTCGGTACTAGGAGCTGGTTGTAACCTTGGTCAGGCTTGCCCGTTCTGCGATAAAGTACGCCATCCTTAGAAAAAATGTCCCCGTGTTGTCTGGGTTCCTTAGCCATGGGCAGTTTCCTAAAGCAGGGTGCCAAAGTAGGGTCCTTGTTTTGCGCTTCTTTAAGTTCCATGGGTAACAAATTAGGCGCAGGCTCCCGTTCCTTCATGGTTTGCCCTCTTGTAGTTACTGCTGCCACAATCGGCTCTTCCGGTTTCCCAATACACACGTATCTCCCGCCAAGTATGACTGGGTAGATGGGATCATCCATAACAGCCGCTTTGATCACGCCTCTGACAAAGTCAGAGTGTATCTCCACCAATGCGATGGGAAGCGCTGTAGGTGCATCACTCTTAGAAACTCCACAAAGTTGGACGGTCTCTGCTGTCTCTTGACCGGTTTTGACCAGGTTTCTGGCAACAATGCAATCATAGGAAAGCCCCGTGTCAAATAAGCAAGAAGTTTGTGAACCGTTCAAAATAACGCGTTGAGGGTCTATCCCCAACAGGTTGGGAATCACTGTCAATAATTCCACCTTGCGAGACTGTCAATAAGCATCCGATGCGTTTCGGCTCGGTGTGCTCGGTCTGATCATATGTCCCGTGCTCAGGGGTTCTCCCTTTGCCACCTTGACCTTTCTGGCTGCGCTGCCATGTAGGGCGGTCGGGTTGATCAGACTGTTTGGGGTGGTTGGGGTACTTGTTCTTGTAGAACCTGGATTTTTCAGGAGGGGGGTTTTGAGGTCCAGTTTCTCTGTGGTTATTCTGATTAGAAGCCTGAGAAGATTGCTCTAGGTTATTTTTTCGAAAATGCTCTTCTGTCGGTTTACGTTTTGAGGCCGGTAGTTCAGCCAGCGCATTGTGATAACGCTCAGACTTCTCTAAGATGTCTTCAAGCTTTTCTGCACCTTGCTCAGCCAAAAATCTCCGGGTGTCCGCAGACAAAGTGTTCTTTATTTGTTCTGTTAGAACAAATTCCTCAAGACCTTCATAGGTAGAGGGGAGCTGTGAAAGCTCAAGGCACTTTGTTAGGTATCCCTTTAGACGGGAAGAGAACTGCTGGAAAGTTTCCGAGCTCTCTTTCCTGCTGTTTCGGAAGAGTTGCAAAAATTTGCGAGCATTCATTTCGAAACGCTCGAGCAAAGCTTTCTTCAACACATCATAGTTTTCTTGTTGGCTGCTTTCCAGTTTGGCGTAAACATCATACGCACTACTTTTCAAAGCCTGAGAAAGCTTCACATTCCAACGCGACCTCTCCAAACCGTACAGAGTTGCAATTTTCTCAAATTTTTCTAACCATGTGTCAATCTTCTCATTAGGACACGGGAAAGACTCTAGCGGAAAAGACATAGCAGTGAGATGAGTAGATTGAGTACTAGAAGGATCAGTTAAGGAAGAATGAGGAGAAGACTCTCCATTGCTGGAGGTAGAGGCAGCGCCACGACTTTGGAACTCTAGAGTTTTAAGAGCCAACTCATGCTGTCGTCGTTGCTCATTTTCTCTTTCCTCATGCTGTCTCTCCTTCTCTCGTTCCTCTCTCTCCTTCTCTCTTTCCTCATGCTGTCTCTCCTTCTCTCTTTCGTTCGCCCTGCGATATTCCATTTCCTCATCCATCTTCCTCTGCTCTAATTGACGTTCTTTTTCCTCTTTAGCTTCAGCTGCTTTCCTCTCCGCATCGTATCTCTCAAGTTCGTCTCTGACAAATGCTTTCACTTCCTCTCCTTCCAGTCCCTCCTCTCTCGCTTCATCTTTGAGGAGTTGTCTGAGCTTTGCCCTCTCGGCCATATTATGTCAGTGACTGAGACTCGTGGAGAAAGAAAAATAGGAAAAAGGATACACTGGTTCCTACCACTTACGAGAAAAAAATTTCCCAAAACTTCAAAAGATGATATCCTTAACCCTGGGATACCTCCTCCAAAAATAAAAAATCTAACTATCGCTGCTATTATCGGCAATAAAGCACCTAATGCAAAACACGACTACGCCAACTAAATGGTAGTTATGATTTACTCCCTGAAAAATAAGTTGCTACAGTGGAAAAACAAAATAATTATTCCAAAAATTTCGGAGGAAAATAAAATCCCCTTAATTTTTTTATCCACTATCAAGTTTACCCCCCTGAAGACAGTTAGGGTAAGGGAGGCAATTAATCTGGACAAATAGTCCGAAACGCACTCCTTAGCTTTGCTCAAACACCTACTTGCTTCAGAACCCTTGTGAATGTTATACACTCACAAAACTTTACCAGCGTTTAGTATTACAATCAACATTAATTAACATGTATTCCGACAAATCAACCTGTAACTCAAATGTATATTATTCGAATGCTGTGGAAAAAACCCTATCAGTTGGTGTGGTCAGCACGCCCATAAACAGATCGTTAGTCTAGGGGATAAATTATTTTTTTTTTAAAGATACAAAACTCCACAAGACAATCACACTCTTACTCTATATCAGAATAAAGAATCTTACAGACGAGCTGCTATTTGTCGTCTCGTTTTCCTATTCTAAGTTCAAAAATCCGTCGGGCGAGACCCCATTTGTCGTATCGCCTTAGGATTTTGGGTTCAATTTCCGGTAACGAGCAACCATTTGTCGTAGATTTTAGATAGGAGTATTAAGACTTGGTTTGGTCCCTTCTGAATAGATTAGAATATGTGATAGACGCAGTGAGAGTTAGCAAAAGAAATAGATTTTCCACACGTGAGATGATAGAATGTGATATAGAGGCTGTCTTTGAGAATCGAGATAATCTTCTCTCTCTCACCTATCTTCTACGACCGTTTTTAAAGTGTCAGACAGTCTGAACCACAGATATATATATATTACATAAATCTCTATCTACTCACGGGCGCGCACATAAACGTGACGACAGTTAAACACACAGACGTGGGAAATCTATAAGAATGATTATATATATTATTTGAACGAGCTGACCAACGCACTGATTTAGTTCACGAGAGATTTTTATTATTATCATAAAAAAAAAAAAATCTTCTCACAACACCAAAAAATACATCAAGGAAAAACATATACAAATAGTCATAGAATTTCAAGAAAAAATGCTACAAGGATGATGGCCCGTTAGAATCTTACTCTAGGTTTAGCCCACAGCCCCGTTAAGAGAACAGATGATGGCCCAAAGAGTTATAGATACATAGGGTTTAGTCTAAGAGGTTTCTTCTTTTCTCGTAAATGTATGAACAGAGTTGGATAATCTGATTTAGCCTAAGAAAACCAAAGAAACTCTAGCATTTGTAACAAATCCTGCAGATTAAAAAAACAAGTTAAGACAGCACATGTGTGACAAATAATACACCGGTAAAATAACACTCAGACCTGTGTACTCTCATTCATTCAGCCATGGCCTTGCTCACACATATATACTCACAACTTTGCTCGTTGCCTCTGGGAACATAATAATTCTAGGACCTTCACACAGACCCGAAAATGCAGTCATTGACCAAGAAATCCCCAGTTCCAAAAGACGTACTAAACTCTCAGGGAACGATTCCTTGGGTGTTCTAATTTTTCGAATGTCTGAATTAAGTCACATAAAATTTGTCCAGGCACGAAAGTTAGCAGAGCACAATGTCATTTGCGTTGGATTCTAGGATTTAAAGAATGTCAGATCGGTGTCTTCTTTCAGGCAGGTACTATATTTGGTCACCACAATACTAGTCACAATCTCTGTCGGAATGTAAATGTTATTCTTGTAATATTCTCGCCGCCAGGCAGCATGTACAGTTAAATTTGTGGAGCAATATGAACTGGCTCAAAAGCCCAATATATATATCTAGTCTTTAGGAACCGTTTGTGGGATTAGTATTACTGTCTATCTCTGATGGCATATGCACTGTCAGACGAGTGTTACTTGAAAAAAACACCCCACGTGGTTAAAGATAGGAAATGTCTATGCTTCTCACAAGTATGTCCTTTTTACTAAACGCCAGCAAGTTTGGGTTCACCCCCAGAAATGACTGAATGAAGAAAAAACAACATACAATATACTATACAGAATATGTACTCGTTAAGATCTTACATATTAAACGGCAAGCCTACAGCTTGACTTATTATTATTAAAACTTCCCGTGAGATAAGTTATATTTTAAAAAAATCATAAATCCTCATGAATTTAGGAACACGTGCGTATTCCGTCAACATCTCATGAGGCTTCTAGCATTTATGAGTTAGTTTAGAAAAATATGATCTCGTCTGATTATTTAGCAGTAAAATTAACTTCATTATAGCTACATTATTGTTTAATGCTAGAAATTATAATATTTCTGCTTTCCACTGAAACGCGTCACTAGAAAATAATACAGACTATATAAATTAAGCACCCTGTTCAAAAGAAACTAGTTAAAATGAAATAAGCGACTTAACACTTTATCACTTCACAAAATACTAGATATCTATTATATTTATCTCACCCAAGCACTACGGTAACACCACGACTAGGATAATTCACTAGATAGGTAGTTAGAAGCTCGTCACAAATCTGACGAGAACTATGAAATTCGCTATAAAGCTTCATTCACTAGCACGCGTGTTCCATCTACTGAGATGTTGGAGACTGAAATCAAATCAGATTTCAGCTCTAGGGTGGATATTTGAAAACAAGGGCAAACAATCCCACATTTTCTCAAACTCCGAAATCTTCTCCCCTTTACGTGTACAACATCTTACATTTAACATTACCATTACTAGACGTCTTACATAACTGAAACTTCTGCGTTTCCTCACCTCGCGCTGACCAGGCCAACAGTGGGTGCCGTTTGCCGCTGCTATTCCCAGACAGTTGTCTCGCATTGCGACTAAAAGGTGTAAATTATCGCTCCTACCTGAGCGTTCGGCCCATGCACATTCGTTGTGACCGGTGAAAGATGCAGACAATTTGACACCTCCAGGTCTAGCGAAACGAATATTGACAGCTTATATCGTCCAGTACGGGGAATGCTGCCGACTTAAGTCTGCTCTATCGTGAGATAAGCGAAAGTCCCAGTTTCGTTTTCACTGACATCTACGCAATAGAATTACGTATCCCAGTATGAAAAAGAACAAGGTAAAGTTTGAGAATACTGAAGAAAATATTTTTCGCACCCGAGTGATGCGAAAAATACAGGAAAAACAAGTACGGAAAGATAATAAATAAAAAAGATTCGGGTGAGAGAATAGGAAGAAGATCTAGGTAATTTAATGATCATAACCTACGTGACAGACATGTAGACATTCCCTTAAATGAAGAGGAGACAAACTAGCAAAAATAGGATCCTCAATGCCACAACCTGACCAGTTAGTCAATATCACTACAGCGAGACATTTGTTAAAAACAACTGCAAAGAGAACTGGCTAAACACTTGGGCAATGTCAAAAACAGTAAGACGGCTCTTCAAGCATCTACCAGCACTATCTAAGAAAGATGCTTTAAATCAACATGGGCGCAAACACCAAACACAAATTTTCAGACTACGGACAGGACATTGCTTACTTAACTCTCACAGAAATAGAATTGACCCAGAAAATAGCCCAAATTGTAGACACTGCCAACACCCATATGAAACAGTAGAACATCACCTGTTTCTCTGCCGAGCACTACAAGAAATGAGACAACAACTCCTGCCTAAGAACCCAACCACTGAAAATACCCTATACTGCAACTAACCAGAACCGTACAGTTTCACATTATGGCATCAACATCACAAAGAGCTAACGTTCTGTGATGGTGGATCAAAGACAAGACAAGACATATTTTCAACTGTGATAACCTGCTTATCGCAGTATCTGCCCGTGCCATCCATGATATTTCTCTCTTTATTCTCACTCAGTTGATGCAAGCTATGTTCCAACCCAAGGAGTGTCTTCTGTCTGTGGTTATTCACATATAGGCTTTTGCTTGGGCCGTTGCATATCTGGATCTACTCGACAGAGATCCAAGTGTGTAATCGTCAAAATGGGAGTATCTCACGTACAACCTAAGATTATACACATCCCTTAATTTTGAATGAGTTTCAGTCTTTCTCATTGTGATATTGACAGAGTGAGTATTCCCAGATAGTACTCTATTATTGACATGAATAACATATTTATTCTATAATAATAATAATTGCCTATCGCAAGCGAAGATGGCGACAGCTTCAGACTTGAGTTGTGACACATCTGTGCCGTGATCTTATGTGGCTAATTAGTCCTATTTTGGCCCTACATGCCCTGCCACATACGGGGCGCACATGGTTAGAGTCGATAATAGTGTTGCTGTGCATTTTGACCTTTCTTGCATCACACTTGCCTTCTGCCTTATCAGCTAAATTCTGTTCTGCAATGCGAGCGCTTTGAGTAATGTTTATCCGGCAGGCAATGCGATCATGTGCGATAGTCTCCCAGGAAGAGACATCAATTTTGAAGCTGCTCAACGATGCTTTCAGTGTGTCTTTGAAGCGTTTCTTTTTTCCCCCTGCTGTTCGCTTACCCATGGAGAGTTCGATGTACATCAACTGCTATGGGAGAAGTTTTTCGGGCATGCAAACAACATGTCCAGCCCACCTAATTTGGGCCCTCTGCAGCAATGTGTAGATGCTTTAGATATGTGCTCTGTTGAGGACCTCAGAATTAGATACTCTATCATGCCACTTGATCCTGAGAATCCTGCGAAGACAGCTCATGTGGAAATGATTAAGTGTTGCAATATGCTTATTGTCACAATGTTATTTGCGCATAAATGGGCGCTGAACTTAACTGAGAGATATTGTAAGATTTTTAATAAGCACACTTTTGTGCACTATTATTGAACATAGAGGCCAAGGTCTTAATGTATTAACCACTCGATTTGTAGATTGGTTTATGACGTTTGCTTTTTGGTGGGTCCTTAGTGATGACGTAGATTGGTAAATAACTTAAAAATGGAGGACCATCGCCTTGTCAATGGTCAGACACATTATTGTACAGTCCGGTTGTATATTATAGCTTCGGAAGGAAGCCTATGCTAGGACTGGTATTAAGGAATGAAGTATAATATTCAACGTTACGTAGACGTGGAAGTAATACACCGTAAAAACCGGAGTCAAAATCTTCCATTGTCACCGCAATGTTTGAAGTTATTCTGGACCACAGAAATCCAGCATTGAAAAGTAGTTGACTATATATTGCATGTATTATGAACAAATTCGATGACCTGATGACGGACGTAGAACCACATTTTACCATTTAATCATCATTGGAAAATAAACCTCTGTTTGAGTTTAAAAAAAAACACCTCAGCTTTTATGGTCCGTTAAAGTAGAGGTTGGCTGTTGCAGGTTGTTCTTCCCTTTTGAACCAGTGAGAAAAACAGGGACGATTAAGTGTTGCTACACACTCACGTTTTGGCATTCGCGTCTTATCACTGTACTTTCATCAGTGATATAAGCAAAATTGGGAAGAACTTTACCGCTATTGGTGGACATTTTAACACGACTCTAACGGTTGTTGAAAGCAGACATCAAAGCGGTACGGGATCTTAACATGGTGGCCATATTTCCCGTTCTAGAAGATTTGGATATTTGAGCTCAATTGATTGCCACGTATTTTGGAACACTGACACCTGTTGCATGCTCAAGAAATCGATCGTTATTTGAAATTCGTAACCTTGACTGGGAAGGTCAACGTGCTTGGGATGTACAGACGCAAGTCAACAGAGAAGTATCATAGTTGTACTAGGAAATGATTGCAACAGTTGTCAATTTCCATTTTCAAGTCCTGCTGTGTACCTGCGGAGGTTAAAGTGAATGACGTCATTCGGTAACGAGTACTTCCAACCAGAGGAAATTACTGTGGCTGTTTGGATCCAGTTGTATGAAAATCATAACCCATGTTGGATCGAATGCTTTACGAGGAGGATTGGGATCCCCGCAGATAAGTAGACATTGTATTGTGGTATCAGTATACTAATTATATTAGCGAGCACCTTTCTTTTGTCACTTTTACTCGTAATATACTTCTTCATCGTAGGTGTCCTGGGGTGTTTTTCCTAGGTTGATTTTGGGTGGATGAATTGCAAAAACTTATAGCAAGTTTCTTTGAGGCTACTGGAATGGTGTAGATTCTTGTGGTCACTCTGTGGTTCTTTACGATATTATCTTTTCTTTAATTGTTTATGTGCGGTGATTGTCATTGCTAATGTGTATATTTCTATGTAATTGATTCTCTTCATTGATCATTCTATGTTTTCAGTAGTAATATTATCTTGTATAATTTCTTAGTTGATTGATTTATAGCTGCATATTTTATTAAATAAAAGATGATTAATCTCCAATAATGAGTATCGATAAGGTTTCGAATATAGCATAATAATTGGAATACTACAGTTTATTTGATGAGATAAATATTAGAATTCAGATTCTGAAATGTCGACGGCGGAGTACTTCGTCAAACAGGGTAAAATTCTTGGGTTATCAGGAGATAAATTACAAGAGTTTGCTGAAACAGAATATAAAGAGGCGCAGGAAAGAGAGAAACGTCAGTTAGAATTAAAAGATAGAGAATTAGCCAACCAGGAACGTATGAACCGGTTGGAAATGGAAGATAATGAGAAAAGGTGGCAAGACGAAGAGAAAAGGAGGCAAGACGAAGAGAGAATTAAACTCTTGGAGATGGAAGAAAATGAGAAAAGAAGACAATATGAATTTATACTTGAGGGAGAAAAACGAGCACATGAAGAGAGAATGTTGCAGTTAGAAATTGAAAGACAGAAGTTGCAAAATGGAAATGCTACTAGTCAATCACACACTCAGAATGATGGTCAAAAAGGTGACATTAAAATCCATTTGCCCATGTTTAAACCAGGGGTCGACGATATAACGTTCTTCTTGTCAAGATTTCAATTGGTATGCACAGAATATAAAATTGATAAAAGTATGTGGTGTAGCAAACTGATGAATTTTTTATCAGGAGAGGCGTTAAGTGCAGTCGCTTCGTTAGAAGGCGATAGTCAAAACTATGAGGAAGCTAGAGCTACGCTATTAAAAAAATATCAGCTTACAGCTGAAGGTTATAGAAGGCGTTTTAAAGAGTTGTTGCCGGAAACAGGAAAAGAGTTCTCACAATTCATTTCGGATATTCGTTTAACTTTTAATCGTTGGATCGAACTTGAAAAGGTGCAACGGAAATTTGAAGATCTGGCAGATTTAATATTACGGGATAAGGTATTATCCTCAGTAAGTGATAAGTTTTTGGCGTTTTTTACAGGAGCGGAATCCTAAATCGTTATCGGAAGTTGAGACCCTAGGGCGTCAGTTTCAGTTGCTCATCCGAACTTGAATGTCAGAAACACTAAATTACATGAATCGTTACAGTCAGCGGGTGTTGCTACTGTAAATAACAGACAAGGAAAATTTAGATCGAATAGTGGTGACAGAGATAGGTTTCGTCATAGAAGTGCCAGTTCAGATCGAAATAATAATTATCAAAGAAATTTTTCTCATTTCGAAGGTGGAAATAGAAATGATTCACCAGCTGGCAGAAGATGGAATAACAATCATTTTGGAACTGGTCAACAGGTTGATTTGGGAAACAGAGACAGAATGAATTGGCAACGAAACACTCCTAACTTTTACAGTTACAATAAAGCACATTACTCGCAGAATAATAATAGACATTTGTATAACAATAGACAACAAAATGACAGGGCATTTCGGTCAAATAGTTATAATCGATCTGCTTACCATGGTAATTCCGTTCAAATGTCGGAAAACAATGTCGCAGATAACAATAATACTGTTAATCAAGCAAATGCATGTGCGTCATTTGATTTTAATAATGCTGAAACATGTTTGGAATGCAAGAATCTATTTCAGCCTGATGTGGTATCCAGATTGAGATGTGGACACCCATTGCCGGCGTTACCTGCTATGTCAGCTCATGAAGGAACCGGGTCTTTAGAGTTTCACAAGGGCTTACTTAATGGCATGCCAGTAACTTTATTAAAGGATTCAGGTTGCACGACGGTAGGCGTGCGACAATGTTTGGTTGATCATTCTTGTTGTACAGGCACATGGGTTAAGTGCATTACGTTGGTGGTAGAATTGAGAAATTTCAAACTGCTGTGGTTCATATCGCAACGCCATTTTTTACGGGACAAATAAAAGTATGTTTGTTGCCGAATCCAGTTTGCGATTTGGTTCTTGGTCACATTCACGGTTTTAAAGAGTGTACTCGTGAGCAAATAAATGATTGGGAACGAGAACACGTACACAGGGCTAATGTTGTGGTTACTCGAGCACAGGAACATGCTCAACAAAATGTTGTACCATTGGGTAATGATGAATTGGGGCATAGCAACATTAGCAAAGAAGTTTTTGCTACATTGCAGAAAAATGATGATTCACTAAAGAAATTTTTTAATTTCGTACAAATTAATACTACAAATGATATTAATTGTCACAAGCAATGGTATGCTATCGTCAATAACATATTAGTGAGACAATTCCGAGATGGGAAGTCCTTTGATACTGTGACTCAAATAATGGTACCTAAAACAATGAGGGCTTATATTTTAAGTCATGCTCATGATTCACGTTGTTCAGGTCATTTGGGTTACTCGAGAACAAGGGCTAGAGTGCTTGCATCATTTTTCTCGCCTGGTATATCAAAAAACATTTCGATGTATTGCCGTTCTTGTTTTATATGTCAGGAGGTTAAGTATAGAGGGGCACATCATGTAGCTCCCATTCAAGCAGCCGATATTCCGGTGCGTCCGTTTGAGAAGATGGCCGTGGACATTATTGGCCCACTTCCTATAATGTCATCGAGAGGACATAGATATGTTTTAACCTGCATAGATATGTGTACGCGTTGGCCGGAAGCTATACCTCTAAAAAATATTGCTACTCAAGATGTGGCTGAAGCTTTGTTTCAAATATTTTCCAGAATCGGTTTTCCGAGAAAACTGTTGTCAGATAGGGGCTCTCAATTTGTTTCCGGTACTATGACTGAGGTGATGAAAATGTTTCACATAGATAGATCACTTAGCAGTGTCTATCACGCCGCCTCGAATGGTATGGTGGAGCGTCTCAATAGGTCGATAAAACAAATGTTGGGTAAGATTACTATTGATTTTCCTAAAGAGTGGGACCGAGTTTTACCTGCGGTACTTTTCGCATATCGCGAAATACCGAATGAGCATACTGGTTTCAGTCCATTTCAACTTGTGTTTGGGGCTCAACCCAGAGGTCCCTTATCTTTGATTAAAGATTTGTTAATCGATTCTGATTTGTCTCAAGAGACAGTATCGTCATACGAGTATGTTGTCAATCTCAGACAAAGAATCATGGATGCATGTCAGTTAGCGACATCTGCATCAGAGAGAGCTAAAGAGAAAGCTAGGGTGTTGCAAAATCATTCAAGACATCTTCGGCATCTTGTACCAGGTGACGAAGCATTTGTTCTCTTACCTAGTAAGCAGAATAGACTACTTATAACTTGGTGTGGTCCTTTCAAAATTCTGTCCAGAATTTCGGATGTAGATTACGTACTTGATGTCAATGGGAAAAGGAAAATATTTCACATTAACATGTTGAAAGAATTCCACGCAAGACCTGAACATCTTCAGGCAGTATTTCATGCTGTCGAGGACATAGTCTCGCGTCCAATTGGGTGGTCTTCATTATCAGTGATTCAGGAAGAATCAGCGTTTCCTGAAGTATCTATGAATTTTCCTAACATACCAGTACATTCTACAGAAACTTGGAAAGATGTGACGATATGTCAAGATTTATCGTTGGATAGCAAAACACAGGTGTCTGACTTATTACATTCCATTAATGATGTACTTTCAGATATTCCAGGTAAAACAAATGTAATCATACATGATATACATTTAAATGATGAAACGCCCATTAGAGTACGTCCATACCCTATACCTTTACATTTTCAGGACAAAGTGAACAAAGAAATAGATGACATGATTAGGTTAGGGATAATCAGTCCTTCTCAAAGTAATTTTGCTTTTCCTATGGTGGTAATTCGAAAAAAAGATAATGAGATACGACTCTGCATTGATTTCAGAAAATTAAATAAAGTAACAAAATTTGATGCCGAACCATTACCATTATTGGAGGATTTCTTACCAAAATTGTCAAAGGCAGTATACTTTAGTAAATTTGATTTAGCCAAGGGTTATTGGCAAGTTCCGTTGGCGGATAGATGTAAACAGTTCACAGCTTTTTCTACTCCTCGGGGGTTGTTCCATTTCAATGTCATGTGTTTCGGACTAATGAACGCACCTGCGTCTTTCACTAGAATGATGAGAATGCTGTTCTCTCTTAGGCAAAATGTTATTACTTATATAGATGATATTTGTCTATTTAGCAATACGTGGGATGAACACTTTGTTGGTCTACATTCACTTTTATCTACTCTTAGATCTGCTGGGTTATCTGCTAGACCATCTAAGGTGTATATTGGATTCTCTGAGATTACGTTTCTAGGTCATAGGATTGGTCATGGGAATCTTCAACCTTTGGAGCAGAATGTTTCCAAGATTCTAAATCTTTCCATTCCTAGAACAAAAAAAACAAGTCCGTAGTGTGTTAGGACTAGTGCAATATTATGGTAAATTTATTCCTAATTTATCTTCAATTACATCAGATCTGTCCACTCTACTTAGGAAAGGGGCTCCTAATGTAATTAGGTGGACTCCAGAATGCAATGCTGCTTTTCTTAAAATTAAAGATTTGTTTTCATCCCCACCGATTTTAAAACTACCCAGGCTTAATAATCTTTATACTCTTCGAACAGACGCTTCGTCCAAAGGCGTTGGTGCTGTGTTGCTTCAACAATTTGATGGACATCTGCATCCGATCACGTACATTTCGAGAAAATTAAACAAGGCGGAAATGAATTATTCGGTGTTGGAAAAAGAACTTCTCGCCGTGGTATGGGCAGTAACCAAATTAGAGAAGTATTTGTTGGGTGTATGTTTCGTAATACAGTCAGATCAGAAGGCTTTGGCGTATTTAAAGACTAAAAACCACAAATGCGCCCGAGCAGCCCGTTATTCGATTCTGATGCAGCCGTATAATTATACGATTCAAGCAATTCGGGGGTCTGACAATGTGGTGGCAGACGTACTGTCGAGGTGCCCTCAGGAAGACAGTACACAAGTTTTTAATGACAGTTAATGCATGGTCAACAGTAGTGTTGATGTAATTGGGACATTGAATTTAATTGGTTTTACCCAGAACACACTTTAATGTTTAGGGGGTAACGTGCACATATAGTGTATATAATACTGTACTGCAATGATATTCAAAAGCAAAAAAAAAAAAAAAAAAAATTTTTTTTGCGTGTATATTATCTAGAGGTTCCTATGGGGCATTGAAATAGGTAATTTGAGGACCAATTTATGCTTATACTTGCGATCGTTTGGGTTTATATCATGAATAAACATATATGGGACTGACTCTTCATTGGTGAGGTACATATTATTGTAATCTTTATCCTATGGGTAGATAATCCTATTAGATGTAATTATATTAGGTGAGTTTTGGGTCTAGTATTATTGATTAGTTTAGAGGTAATAGAGGGCGGTGTTGTTTTTTTTCCGTAATTTTTGTTATTATGATTATTTCTTCCTACGTGGATTTTATTCACATGACTTGTTTATCACCGTTTCATCTCATCGACGACTGACTGATAATTTTATGAGACAATTAACTGACTTAGACGTATTGAGACTTAGGATAGTATTATGCTGGTATTTTTATTATTATTACCAATAGATTTTTGAAGAAAAAAAAGAAACTGCGTTTTTTTTTTTTCTTACAGGTGGTAGAGGGTAATTGTTGCAATATGCTTATTGTCACAATGTTATTTGCGCATAAATGGGCGCTGAACTTAACTGAGAGATATTGTAAGATTTTTAATAAGCACACTTTTGTGCACTATTATTGAACATAGAGGCCAAGGTCTTAATGTATTAACCACTCGATTTGTAGATTGGTTTATGACGTTTGCTTTTTGGTGGGTCCTTAGTGATGACGTAGATTGGTAAATAACTTAAAAATGGAGGACCATCGCCTTGTCAATGGTCAGACACATTATTGTACAGTCAGGTTGTATATTATAGCTTCGGAAGGAAGCCTATGCTAGGACTGGTATTAAGGAATGAAGTATAATATTCAACCTTACGTGGACGTGGAAGTAATACACCGTAAAAACCGGAGTCAAAATCTTCCATTGTCACCGCAGTGTTTGAAGTTATTCTGGACCACAGAAATCCAGCATTGAAATAGTAGTTGACTATATATTGCATGTATTATGAACAAATTCGATGACCTGATGACCGGACGTAGAACCACATTTTACCATTTAATCATCATTGGAAAATAAACCTCTGTTTGAGTTAAAAAAAAAAACACCTCAGCTTTTATGGTCCGTTAAAGTAGAGGTTGGCTGTTGCAGGTTGTTCTTCCCTTTTGAACCAGTGAGAAAAACAGGGACGATTAAGTGTTGCTACACACTCACGTTTTGGCATTCGCGTCTTATCACTGTACTTTCATCAGTGATATAAGCAAAATTGGGAAGAACT
The DNA here is from genome assembly GCA_024509875.1 of Oreohelix idahoensis. Lineage (NCBI taxonomy): Eukaryota > Metazoa > Mollusca > Gastropoda > Stylommatophora > Oreohelicidae > Oreohelix > Oreohelix idahoensis. The sequence continues at coordinate 283,121 of JAMPIV010008200.1, read as the reverse complement.
TTACCGCTATTGGTGGACATTTTAACATGACTCTAACGGTTGTTGAAAGCAGACATCAAAGCGGTACGGGATCTTAACATTAAGCTTCTTGGCATGTATGCTATACACTGTCCGTGTTTCACAGGCATACAGGAGGGTAATGAGCACTACTGCATGATATACTTTTATCTTGGTGGTGGCACTAATTCCTTGTCGATCCCAGACATTTTCTCTTATTCTTCCGAAAGCCGTACTTGCCTTAGTAATTCTGTTGTTGACCTCGGAGTCGATGTTCGCATCTTTGGTAAGTTGTCCACCACTTGTAGACGTTGGTTCTTTACTGTGATATTTGGTTCGCTGTAAGGTTTCCCAGGAGCAGGTTGCAACATTACTTCAGATTTCTTCGTTTTTATAGTGAGACCACAGTTATCACACGCTACACAAAGCCTCTCACATTGCTCTGCATGTCTAATTCTGTGCAGGTGTTAAGGGCAGTCGTCCGCAAATACGAGGTCAGAGATCATTGTTTCATTCACCTTCGTAAAGGACTGTAATCGTCTCAAATTGAATAGCTTCCCATCTGTCCTGTATCGGATGTGTACGCCGCCACTACTGCCTGCGTAACGTTAGAGAGCATGGCAGCAAATATCATACTGAATAGTGTCGGGAGCACACATCCCTGTTTGACACCGATTGTGACGGGAAAGGGTTCAGAAGGTTCTCCATAATTCAATACGCGAGCCATCTTACCTTCATGAAACTGGCGGACAATTGAGATAAACTTATCGGGATAGCCGAATTTCGCCATTATTCTCTCTCTCTCTCTCTCTCTCTCTCTCTCTCTCTCTCTCTCTCTCTCTCTCTCTCTCTCTCTCTCTCTCTCTCTCTCTCTATATATATATATATATATATATATATATATATATAATTATAATATATGTATATATATATATATATATATATATATATATAAAGATGCTCCCGAAGCAATTGCTACCGTAGGAAAGTGAAAAATTACAGGATTCAATATACTAGATCAGTTTTATGAACTACCGACCAGTTCCATTCCTCGCTGACTTTACCTTGCCAAATCTAAATTCAGTAAGTACCCACTTACAGCTACGTGGAGTTGAATGGCGACCCAATTCACTTTGCTTCACTAAAATGTGTACAGATGTATGTTTGTTCATTTGTTGTCGTTTCCGTAACTTCGTTTCTTTTTACATAGACAGGGGTGTCAGCCCTATGCTAAAACCCCCAACCTGGAGGACCAGGGTGTCTGCTTTAATATGACCCCTTCCCGCGCAAACCTGTCCAGCTTGGTAGAACCTTCCAGGAGTAAAACTCCCGCTGGCATAGCTCTGTGGGTAATCAGGGTACGCAAGCTGCCATACATCGTTATAAGGTATTGACACCTGAGATGGCAGATGTACGTATTTAATTAAAAAAACACTTTTTTTTAAACTCTGTATTTTTTTTTTGGCATGTTCGGATTTTTCGCCAACCTCCTTATTTTCCTTCTAGATGCTTTCTTTTAATATAATTTCTAGTTTATGATAGTGTTCACACGGTATTTTTCCTGGGGATGTACCTGAGTGACTGTATTGATCTCCATCTGTGGTCGAACCATTTTAAATTTTATTATGGATATAGATTAAGCCTCGCTTCCTTTTTTCTACTTTTTTCGTTCTTTTATCACTGCCATAGACCTTTTAGTCGCAACATAGGCCGTATCAGTCCTTTGACACACACAGTGAGGTACTCAATATTTAGTTTTGTTCACCCGAAAGTTTTACAAAAAGGGGCTTGAAATGCCCATATTATACAACGAATGAAACATTGAAACATTTACCCGCTCATGCGTTAAAGATGCCCTTTTTTAACAAACAAAAAATACTAATTTTAAATGTATAACTAACATTTCACTGTGCCTGACAGAGACAGTCAGTGTACTGATATGGCCTTTAACATTTATTATCATCTTTTACAGCACTTATGATATGCAAGCGTTAGTTTTCGGTGAGATGTATCTCAAATGTCAAATGACTCATTTATTTTGCTGGAAGTATTGTAGCTAGGCGCATGCACCTAATGTACATATACATCTAATTTTCTTAGTGTCCTGTTCGTTCGTAATAAATTCCTACCAACTTACAATCGTTGCATAGCGTGTTTTATGGAAATTACGGAAACGCAGTGCTCTACGTCCGGGAAACTAAATTGAAATAATGTCGGTTTCTGTCCTTTTCTTCATGCCAGTGCTCTTAGAAACATTCAGGCCTATGTTTGGATTTGTTTTGTTTTTTGTTTGTTCAATACAATTTCTGGAATGTTTCCTGTTTATAGTTTTGTAAGTATCATTCAATATTTTCATCGTATGCTTATATTTAGCAGTAGATAGTAAATGGAGTTCATTACATTTGCAGTATCTCGGCGGTTTATTAGCCCAAGTTGATTCGCCCTTAAATAATGATTCAGAGACAAGAGTAACAGAAGGTGTATTGTGAAATTTTGTAGTGCGTTGTAGTAAGTACTCAATCATGTTTTTGAAAGACATTCATACATTTAAAAAGCATGTTGTTTTGTCAAAATGTATGTGTGCTGGATGTGTTGTGTCTTTTCGCCACTGCTGCCCATTAGTTAAGTCTCAAATTTCTCTTCATAGTTCCAGTGGCATGTAGGCCAGCGCTACTTCTACTGATCATCCTTTTGATGCTCCTGCTATGACTGAAAGAGGCTGCTTTTGGATTGAGCCTATTTTTTTTTCGATAGAGGCCATTGACTCATTAACAATATTGGCATAGTCAAGTTTAGCTCTAAAAAATAATTTATATACGGTGATCACTGACTCGTTGTTAATCCACTACATTTGATCTATTTCAGCTTATTTATTAGTCCTATGCTGTTTTCCACTATTTGCTCTAACTGTTTATTCTAGTTCAGTGGTTTTTAACATCATTCCTAGGAACCTACACATTGTGGTCGTGGATATTTTTTTGTTTATGTATTTTAATATCAGTTATACAATTTTATACGCCCTCCAATAAAGATAATTCCTGTTGTTATTTTTTAGAATTTAGATCAAATCCCCGTCCATGCATTCAGTCCGATACATTGCCTTTTTGTTTTCCTGTAATTTTTTTAAAACTTATTTTGAGTTCTTTAAATTCTTCTTTAAAATTATTTACTATAATTGTTAAAATTGAGGATGATACTACCGAGCTGGAATGCCATTTTGTTGCTCAAATAGTATGATCTTTCGTTATTTTTTTGAGCTGTTAATTATTTTTGCTGCAAGAAGTTGTCTAAATAATTCGGTCACATCTAAAACAAAGTGCTATAGTTTGTCATTCTTTTTTTTAAACCCTAACTCAACTTCATGTTCCAGTTTGAGCAGTTGATCTACCGTGCTACATTGTCTTCTAAATTCTGCCTGAGCTAGGCTATATGTGTTGTGCTTTTCTAAGTGGAATTTTATTCTGTTGTTAACAATGATTTTCAAATGTTTTCTCAAGTGCAACATTGGTCTGTATGAGCTGATGTCCTGTGTTTCCTTGTACGACCTTAGTACACTGATTAGTACAGCAATTACTAATGCTGTCTTTCATTCTCGTTATACTTTTCTTGTGTACCAGATTTTGTTATGAATGTGATGATTCTGTGTGTAGAATTTGGAACTTTCATTGAGGACTGCATGGCTCAGAATGTCATGCCCTGTGGTGGTGGTGGTGTTTTTTTCCTGCTCTTTCTGTTTCCTGTTGTTGTTGTTGTTGTTGACCCAGCAGTGCTTGGGCTCTCGCCCTTCGGCCTAATGCCATGTAGTGATATCTGCACTTTCTGTCTCCTCTATTGTAATACATGCATTAAAGTAATTTGCTTGCTGTAGTATATATTTATTTTCTTTTTGTAATTCCTTTAATATATATTTTTTGGTTATTTATTTCTTAAAGACCTAAACTGCCTTCTGCACAAACTTGATGGAAATATTTGGCATGCATATTCAGCTTGCACTGGGATTTTAATTGTCGAAGTTTTGTCTTTTCTAGCATTTGATTGCTCTCAGTTTTCTCCATTCTTCCCCTATTTGTGTCTTACTCTGCAATGTTCTTTAGCTTTTAGAGTGGTTTTATTAGTTTCATTGCTTTTTTTCAAACAATCTAAAAAGTGATCTTCTCTTCTCTGCTTGCTGTAGTTTATAAGCACCTTTCTTCCTCATCTTCTGTTCCTCAGTGCATTTTTGCTGTCCATCAAGTGACTGGAATTTTAATCTTGTTTTTCTTCAAATCTTTACCAGCTTGTGTTGGTTGTAGGTTTTCAAATGTTTAATATTTCATATCATTTTTTATTTCTTGTCTGTTCAATTTATTTAGCTCTATCAGGAAGTTCTCCCAGTTTGCATTTTTGAAATTAAAGGTAAGTTTGGGATTTACTGGACTAGGTGTGAATATATTCCTTACATTTATTTATATGGTTAATGGTCTGAGCTTGTGACTTTGTCCTTCGCTCACTAAAACCCATGCTTTTATACTCTTCTTCTTTGCTCCTTGCTCACTGACTAACAACGCTATTAGTGACCATTAAATCTGGTGGTGTCTTGCAGGGCAGCAACAAAATGTCTCCACACTGCTGCGTGAGATACCATCCTTCAATTGGTGCCACAATTCTTGTTCATTCTTAGCACTTCTGCTTCCACTGTTCTCTACCAAGTTGCTTTTGGCAGGCATACATTTTAGCTTTCTTTGAGGCTCCATATAGCATGGCAGTTCTGGTGATGGTGTTAGAGTCTCTTCTGAAGATGTGGATGTTTTTATACTCTTGCTTCCCATAATTTCCTACTTCGCTTCGTTATCAAGTTTTCTCCATTCTTGTTGAGCTTAGGATCCAAGAAATATTACTCACTGTCTTTCTGCATTAAGTCAGTTTTCAAGATTACTCCCCCTATGTTATAAATGTCTATGATACTACGAATGTGTGTAACCTTTATTGTGCAGTGGATGCAAATCCACTTCACAAATGAGAAGAAACAAAATGAGGGCTCAGAGCAAGGTCAGTACAGCAACTACAATTTAAGCCAAATGGAAAGACACATATATAAACCTCACACCCATAATAAATGTTTTTCTGACAAGGGCAGCTATATATTTTGGTATGAAAGTGAAGTTGAGACATTATATTCCAAACTACAACAACAGCCATGATCACTGGAAATAACATGCATGAAATACCATGCATGAAACATGTCACACAATGGACACTGTTTGGGACATCATAAAACAGGCTGTGGGGCAACATAGCTTGTTGCAAAAATCGTTGAAACTTCAATGGTGTATTTTTCCAAATCAAATTAGAGGCTCAATGCTGCACTTTGAATATTTGGCTGTTATACCATCACTACCAGTATTGTGTTTTAACAGAGACATAACCTGTTAAATGTTATGGACAAGTCCAGCTCATCACGTGTAATATCTCTATATAATGTTAAAAGCAAGTTGTTACGTGCATTATTTTGGTCTGGTCACCAAACGCAGCACGCTGTGTTCTTTTCTTTTTGTTTACATTCAAGCCACCCAAATGTTGAGGCGCTGTTGAGGTGCAATGTTGATATGGAATTGGCACACTCCGTGTAGTATTCGTAGAAGTATGTGGGTTGACATGATGTGTGGGTGAGTAGACATCAGATGAGATAGTTAACGCGAATGTGTATAGGATCTCCTAACGGTAGAAGGGGAACGACTAAGTAAGTAAGTGTATAGGATCTTGGACAAATTCAAATACACCCACTCAAACCACATGTAGGAGTCAATAAGCGTTGGCAACCACTGATGACATTTTCCAACAATTTATTACAGGACGTACGACGACATCAAATGCACAGTCAATTGGACAAGGTTCATGGACATCACAGACATGATAATGGTTGAATACATCCGACATCAATAAATCTTGAGCAGCTTATACATCAGAATGCTCATGGTCTGTCAATCTATGTTCTACTGATACTGTAGCTCAGGTACCACTGACTAAGCGCGTCAGGTACCTCTAGCAAGCATGCCGCACACAGGGCGGGCTCCCAAGTATCTAACAATAGTCTATGACTCCTTTGACGTAACACGTCAGGTACTTTTTTTCTGGCGAAAAACAGGCCACAACAGAGTGGGCTTCTTTCGTATACCTCTGTGGTATCTCCGACCAGCAAGGCATCAGTCCATGCCTATATCATAACGCCTGAGTAGCGGGTTCCAAATAATAATATTATCTCTGGGCTTCTTTTGATCAAATAAGACATATCAGTCTCGGAGATTATATGCTGTACAAATAGAGGACTTCATAAATAATGTCATCCATAAACTCTTCTCCGCACAGGGAGAAAGTCACCTCAAAATGTCAATCGACCATATATTCTGGCAAAAATAATCTGCAGTTCTAAGATTTAAATGGGTATCTTTACCTTGGCAGCATCCTAGAATAATCACAAAAAACAACATTCGCCATCCTTGGCGCTCAGAATAAACATGGGAGAACAAATCACAGACATCTTTGTCACACAGAGGACTTCATTTCCCCATAAATATCGCAAGCGAAAAATCTCTGACCTCTTGTCAGCTCAGAAGACCCAGGTAGACTGCCCAGATAGGAAGTCTAACGATCACCGCGACAAAACTTAGTGCATGCCCAATAAGCACTTCATTGAGTAGAACTAACATACGATCCAGAGCGCTCCCCGAAAAGATAGCTGAAGCGCTCCTTATATGGACATCTGAATAGCGACTTGGGGAATGTCAACTATTTAAAACATTTCTCTGAAACAGAGCACAATCGATCCTTATAAGGATAGATGAATAAGACAAGGGAGGATAACCACAAAATCTAACCTGACTCTAAAAAGTTACCAGCCAGTTCTTTCTCTTTGACCACAAAAAATATCAAACAGGCGGACGTCTATAATATTAAGCGAAAATGACAGTAACAGTTTACCGCACCCCCCCGGGAAAAAAAGACACTTTTTAAAAAAAAATACATCAATGAGCATGATAAAACAGGCTGATAACGCATGAGTAATGCGCTGATAAAAGGTATCAAAATAATTATGACGCCTTAATGTCATTGACGCTAAATTAACGCACAATGGAGCGTCTGGTGAGAACAAGGATATCTCACAAGATAAGAGAAACTATTTTCTCAAAGTATAAACATATCCAGGGAGGTGCCACCAATGCACCTAAGGTGCTGGCAAAGTTACTATGCAAGCAAAAAGTACATACATATATCTCTATATATGTCAACAAAAAATACCATATCATCCTGTGTAGCAACAATGAATAACAATACATAGCGGAGTGATATAACCCCATCATTATCGAAAAGGTGTGTCATAACTAAATGTAATGTCTTTTAATACAATTATGACTATACAAGTATACTAATGTAAACTACTCGAAGTTGACATCCGCAGTTCATGACAATACTCCATTCAGGAGGGCACATCTAAAAAAGCGTCTCCAGTGCAAGCATGGACATCATAAAGCATAAATAGAACTCTTTATAGGCTCTTCATAACAGCACTGGTTCGCTGAGAAAAAATACAAATGATACAATTCTATGATAATCGAAGGATGTTATAATATACTATAATTAATCCTACATCTCTACGAATCAAAAGTGGCCGTATTAATTTCCGACCTTTATATCGTGATAACTAAACCTTCCTCTGTTATACCAAAGACGGTAACAGAGAAAGAAATCAATCAATTTATAACCATGAATTCAAGTAAGGTGACAACAAATGAGTTAATAGAATGTTATTGTATGGTACTGTCATAAATCTAGACGTGTATTAGGAAATCTAGGACATAAGAGTTAAGTAGAGTCATGTGGGCATCGTGACAATATGTCTGCCATCACATTATCCGAACCATGGATAGCTCGTATTGTGAAATGAAAAGGTTGAAGAGCAATAGCATATCGAGTGGATCTTGAGCTCTTCAAGTCCTTACTCTGAATAGCTGTGAGAGCTTTTTGGTCGGTTTCTACTATGAAATGCGAGCCGAGAAGGAATCTTTGAAGTTTAAGAATTGCCCAGACCATAGCTAATAATTCTCGGTCTAGAACAGAGTAATTCCTTTCTGCCGCATTCAGTTTCCTAGAGACATACATTACAGGATGCAGAGTTTCTGAATCTTCTTGCATCAGTGCCGCCCCGATCCCTATTGATGAGGCGTCACTACGCAGAACAAAGTCTTATCAGTAGTAGGTAGTCTTAAGATAGGAGGAGATGAGAATAATGTCTTAATCTGATCCAATGAAGATTGACATTCTTGGGACCAGCGTACCATATTTGGAGACTCTTTCTTCAATAGGGTTGAGAGATGTGCCGTGATAACAGAAAGGTTCGGAATGAATCTTCCGTAGAACTGTATTAATCCTAAGAGACTACGGATATGCTTCTTTGTCTTTGGAATAGTGATGTCCAGTATCTTGGAAGTGTTGTGGTTCTCAGTACGCAACAGACCATGACCAACACGGTGACCCAGAAAAGAAATTTCACTAAACCCAACATAGGCTTTAGAGGGTTTGGCTGTCAGATTATGATAGCGTAGAGTAGACAACAGTTCATATAAATACAAATAGTGATCTTCCCAAGAATCACTGAAAAGACAGATATCGTCCAAGTATGCAATGGCATCTGAACGATATGAAAGAATTCGACGCATCATGCGTACGAAAGTAGCTGGGGCATTCATAAGGCCTAAAGGCATGAAGTTCCATTGAAACAAACCCCTAGGTGTTGAGAAAGCAGTAAGAGGTTTGGCGCGTTCAGTGAGAGGAACTTGCCAGTAACCTTTAGACAAGTCGAGTTTGGTAAAGTACCGAGAATCAGAAAGTCTAAAAAGTAGATCCTCCAATAACGGCATAGGTTTAGCATCGAATTTCGTTACCTGATTTAGTTTACGGTAATCGACACAAGCGCCATACCAGAAGAGTACAGTGTCGATATTCAGAACAAATTTGACAAAAAGCCACGCAAAGGCACACCAACCCGCGCCCCACCGACCCCACCAACAAAACACAAAACGACGAGAAAACACAAAACAACAAACAAAAAGAAAAAAAAAAACAACCACACGACAACACACCACAAGCAAAAAAAAAAGAAAAGCCGGCGGAGCGCCCGATTCTTATGGCAGTACAGGAGGAAATGACACCAGATGAACTTGCTAATAACATCAGAGATGTATATATTACAAATGCACAGAGGTTAATTCCTAAAAGAAGTATAAAGAGACGAGAATACATCTCAGACGAAACACTGAAGTTGGTGGTAGAGAGAAGAAAAATGAAGTCCAAAAAAGATACAGAAAATCAGGAGTTGTACAAGGAATACACAAAGCAGATTAAAAAAACGAGTCAGACAAGACAAACAACAATACATAAACGACACCTGCAGGAAAATAGAGGAAATGCGCGAACAGGGATTGAGTAAGAATATGTTTTCTGAAGTAAGAACATTGAAAAACAGCAACTTTAAATCATCACACCCCGAGCAATAAACGACAAGAAAGGCGACACTCTAACAGAACGTAAAGATATTCTGAACAGATGGAAGGAGTACTGTCAAGAAATGTATACGGAAATAAACAAAGCGGCAGATAACAACGTCATGAATGAAGCGGAACGTGAACCAGAACCTACCATAGAGGAAGTCCGGAATGCAATCAAACACTTAAAAAGTGGAAAATCTCCTGGTTGTGATGAAATAACAGCTGAAATGATACAGGCAGGAGGAGAAGGCAGCGCTCGTATATACCATGCATTATGCTGCAAGATCTGGCAAAGCGGAATTTGGCCCAAGGAATGGAAACGATCAATTTACATACCATTGCCAAAAAAGGGCAACCTGAAACTGTGTACAAACTACAGAACTATAGCTCTTATCAGCCATGCCAGCAAAATACTTTTACAAATCATAATGAAAAGGATGCAACAAAAGCTAGAAACAGAAATAAATGAAGTACAGGCGGGTTTTCGACCAGGTAGAGGCACTAGAGATCATATATTTAACATGAGGATCATCATAGAAAAGTGTAGAGAATTCAACGTTGACCTACATACTTGTTTCATTGATTACACCAAAGCTTTCGATTGTGTACAACATCAGCAGTTATGGGCTATTATGAAAAATATGGGATTTCCAAACCACCTTATACAACTCATCGCACTGCTGTACCAAGAACAACAGGCAGCCGTAAGAATAGAGGGGGAAACATCAGAATGGTTTGAAGTACAGAAAGGAGTAAGACAAGGCTGTACCCTTTCCCCTTACCTGTTTAACATTTATGCCGAGAATATCATGAGAAACGTAAGAGATGACCAAGAACACACAGAGTTTGACTCATTTAACATCGGCGGGTACCAGATCCCGGAAATCAGATATGCTGACGACACAGTCCTCCTATCGACCAACCCAAAAGGACTTGAACAATTACTTCTGTCCACCAAAAAACACAGCGAGGCCCAGAATCTATACCTAAACACCAAGAAGACCAAAGTATTGACAACAGACAAAGTAAAGACCAAACCAGAACCAGAAATTGAAATTGATAACGAAGAACTGGAAAGTGTCAATGAATTCGAATACTTAGGATCAATCATTAACAGCTCTGGCGACTGTGCAGTAGAAATTAAAAGAAGACTTGCAATTGCTTCACATAAGCTAATACAGATGAAAAACCTATGGCAAGGCACAAGCAAAGAAACAAAGTTACAACTGATCAGAGCATGTATATTCCCAGTAGCAACATACGGCTGCGAGACTTGGACACTCAATAAAACAGTTGCAAAAAAGATTACATCATTCGAAATGAAATGCTACAGAAGGATGTTGAGAATACCCTGGACAGAAAAAAAGACCAACAGAGAAGTACTGCACTCACTAAACGTACAGGAACATTGGCTCCTAAATACCATCGCAATAAGGAAGCTGAAATTTTTCGGTCATATAAAAAGACATAATAGTCTGGAAAAAACAGTGATGGAAGGCATGGTCCCTGGAAAAAGGGGAAGGGGTCGACCTAGACGACGGTGGACCCAGGACATCACAGAGAGTCTGAACTTGTCTTTGGCTGATGCAGGTCGACTTGCCCAGAATCGTGATGCGTTCAGAGCAGCTGTAATGGAGACAACGTTCTGGAAAGAATATGTCACATGATGATGATGAATCGACGCAAAGGCGTATGTTATTGTCTTTCTTTCGAACAATAACCATAGACGAAGAGTATGCCGAAGTGAATGGTTCAATTATTTTCAACTGTATCATATCATCTAATTCTTTCTCGACCTGTTTTTGAAAATGTATAGGAATAGGGTAAGGTCTGACCCTGATAGGATTATTGTCAGTAAGTATTATGTCATGTTTAATGACAATTGTGTGTCCAGGAATGTCAGTAAGAACATCCTGAAATGTTTGTAACATGGAAGAGACCTGTAGCTGTTCCTCAGTAGATAATTTAGGAGAAACAGTAACATTTTTCCATGATTCCGTAGATTGAAGCGGAATCATAGGAAGAGGAAGATTAACGTCCGAGAAAGTAGATTCTTCATCCTGTATAACCGACAGAGATGAGTAATGACCATGTGGGACTATAGGATCGTCCGTCGCCTGAAAATAGGCTGTAGGTAGTCTGGACGTTCATGAAATTCTCCAAGCATGTTTTTATGAAAGGTCTTATGCTTTCCGTCTCTATCGACAACATAGTCGACATCATAAATTTTAGAGATTATCAGATAGGGACCTTTCCATGCTATGAGAAGTCTATTTTCTCTACAAGGGAGCAATACGAGTGCTTTATCGCCAGGACAAAGTTGTCGTAGGTGTAGTGGATTTTGATGGTATTGTATGGTTGTGTTATCACCTAGTGTGATGCGTGAGGTCAGCTGTGAAGGCTCCTGAGATAAATGTAGTTGTGGATATACAGAAGACCCTTCGTGCTACCACTTTATGACCTCACACATATCTTTTTTTACTAATGAATGTGGCTACGTTAAAATCTAGGGTACTGACTGTAAGGTGTTGTATTGACATATACAAACACACACAGATATTAATTAATTATAATATTTTCAATAAATTTTAGAACACAATGAACTAAATTCAGCTGGTTAAATTTAGGATAGTAAATCTTTAAATTTATTTGTTCTGAACCAAGGTTTTATTTTGGTCAGAACATATGAAAGATTTTGAAATTTATGAATGAATGGGATGAATAAATGGCATGATAAATGAAAGGTGTGTACATATGCAATTTTCAAGATTAGTAATAGTATTACTGTTCATAGTTTTAATTTCTCTGGGATAACGATGAATGGATGTGCTGTTGGGGTGGCTTCATCCCTCCCTGTCTATGCCTACTAAACATTGTCCATTAATGATGGAAGGCCACATAGACAGGGTCAGATCTCTCCAACCATACAGCACATTTTTACCCAGTTGGTTTCGCATAGGGTAAAGTTCCCCAGTCTACAGATTCTGAAATATGTTCATTAGCTTACTGCCATAAAAATAGGATAGGTGATATTGTTTCACTGTTCTCAACACTTAATCACCCTTTTCCTAATCCTTGCTGGAGTTTATATATATCGTTTTGTCCCTAGACCCTGAAACTAGGGGCGGGGGGTCTAGAACGACTCCTTACTTGTTGTAAGGGCTAGATTTCGATATGGCAGTATCAAATCACTCGAAACATTAAACAATATACAAAATATACAAAGAAATAATTTCAATCTTACCAGATTATGAATAAAGAACACAGTAAATGCTAGCAAAACTCAGCTGAGCTGCTGGCTATAGTATGGCGTTTCCCTGCTTAATTATTTCAATTTGCTTCTAGGGAAAATCACCACACTTAAAATTCACTGTGTCTATTACTGGACAACTATTTAGGAATGGCAAAAAGCGCGTCTGAGCGCTGATAATATGATTGTCTGTGGCCAATCACTGCCTTTGGCTTTTTTCAAATTCAAATTTCCTACACTAAAGTCATTTCAGTCATGCTTCAGTCAAGTATGGAAGTTTTTGTCTGTTAGTCCCGTCCGTCTCTACTTGCGTTTTCACAAAAAAACACACTTGGTTTTTTTGAACCAAACCCCTACCGTCCCCCTCTACAATTTTGTCTTTAAAGTTATTTTTAGCCACAGCCTTCCACCAATTCCCCTTCTCTTTCTATTTCATTCTAACTAGATTTGGACACTTGAGTCTCAAGGTCGCGATTTTTTGGTGCAAATTAGTGACATGTTTTGATTTCATGCAGTCGTTTCGATGATGTGAACAACACAGTCTTTTGTCAATGTCTTCATTATTTATCCGTCTGTATAAATAAAAGCATATTATTTCACTGCTCAGAATGGGCCATCCGGCCAGCTAATTTTAATATTCCTAACATTAATATTAAGAAAAAGTTACTTTTTAAATTTTGTAATGTTTCAAGCATCTGCGTTTGTCCCCTGCTGAAAAGGGACAAATAAAAAGGTCTTGGTATCGCAAAAATAGCGTCCCTTTTGTCGATTTCCTTACCTCGTGTCAATTTGGGGACGTGAATTTTATTTTCCTTTCCCCCCCCCCCCCCCCCCCCCCCAATTGCCCCCCCCCAAATTGCTCGTCTCCTTAGCCTTGCCAGTCTCAAGCAAGTGTTCAGTCATAGGTTATTTTTCCTTTTGATCGAGGCCGGGCCCAATCAGTATGCGATACTCAAAATGGTAAACGTTTTGACTCTCGTCTAGCAAGTCAATTTTTTATTTGCGGTCGGGTGGGTGACCCGCTGGTCGGAGGGCGATCATGTACTATCAGCAGCGTACGCATTTTGTTTTGATCCTTACATTTTATCCTTGGGAGGGAGTTTTACGTTGTATCACTGTTTAATTTTATGACACATCTCCCCACTTGAAAACATGCCTATGGCAAGTTCCAAAACCAGCGATACACATAGGTAAAATTACTCCTCACGTCTGCCACTACTCTAATTTTGATCACAGGGGTGCCGACTGAGGAAATCTGCTCCGACATTCAATTTGCCTGGGATATATTGGATACTAAACTGATAAGGTTGAAGCAATAAAGACCACCTCAGCAATCTTGCGTTTTCATGCTTAGCCTGAGACAAGAACACGAGAGGCTGATGATCCGTCTCCACCACAAAAGTCCTACCATACAGATAGATTTGAAACTTCTTTATTGCCCAGATTAACGCTAAACATTCTTTTTCGCTTGTGGAGTATCCTTGTTCCGCCTTATTCAATTTGCGGCTTGCATAAGCGACTGGTTTCAGTTCCCCATCAGGTGAAGATGATGTTTTTTGCAACAAAGCCGCTCCGAGTCCCCACATTACTTGGCATCTGTTTTCTTACGACAAAGTCCTGGTTGTCAATCAAGAAGCAGTTTGAGAATAGGCTTGCTAGTGAGTTTTTCCTTTAACTCTTGGAACGCTAGTTCACATGTGCAGTCCAAATAATTTTATCTGGAAGTCCCTTGCGAGTCAGATCAGTCAGAGGAGCACAAATAGCGTTAAAATTTTTGATGTATTTCTGATAAAATCCGCATAACGACACGAATGATCGCACGTCCTTTTTTGTTTGTTGGCCTAGGTGCTCTCTGCAGTTGTTTTTTCCCATTTTCTTAGGGATCAGGGGTCATATTACCCTGATATACAGTGTGTCCCAAGAATTCCAACTCTTTGCATCCAATACAACATTTTGTTGGCCTAGCAGTTAAATTAAGTTCGCCTCCCCGAAGTCTATTAAAAACGAAGCATTTTTTAGAGCGTCAATGTGTTCTTCAAATGTCTCTGTGGCGACGAGAATATCATCCATGAAATTCGTGATACATGGGTTATTCAGGGGATCCAACAATTTGCGCATCATCCTTGAAAAGACACTCGGAGCATTTTTCAGTCCGAATGGTAGCATATTGAATTCATAATGTCCATCCGAAGTGCTAAAAGCCAAATAAGGTCTCACTTCAGGCTTCACTGGGATCTGGTAATAGCCTTTACTAAGATCCACCTTTGAAAAGTATTTTGCCTTGTTCAGTCTGGCAAATAACTGTTTTGTGTCTGGTAATGGATCCACTTGTCCTTCTGTGACAGCATTCAGTTTCCTGTAATCTATGCACAGTCTGTGTTCCCCAGACGGTTTTCTCAACAAAACGACACTAGAACTACAAGATGATTCACTGTGCGAAATAATCCCCTCCTTCAACAAATACTCTATTTCTTCCTTCAATGCCTTCTCCTTCGCGAACGGAATAGAATAGGCTCTCATACAGATTGGGTTTGAGTCTACCAGTTTCATGTCATACTGTAGCAAATTTGTATGGCCTGGTTTATCTGTTAATACATCTGTATGTTCCTCCAGAACCTGTTGAACTCTCTCCCTCTGGTTTTTAGTCATGTGCTTACTGACTTTTACCTGTGCTGCTGTTTCACAAGGATGTAATGGGTATTCATGTGAGGTGAGTGGTTCTTTTTGCATCTGGGTTGCAATAGCCAAGGTCAATAAGGGGGTGCTTTCCTGGAGTGGTCTGTCCAGATACTTCTTTAATAAGTTTACATGATAAACTTTCTCCTTCCCCTTTTTGTCAATTTTATAGTTTGTTCTAGACACCTTCTCTAGAACCGTATATGGACCTTGCCAACCAATTTGTAATTTATTCTGGCTGCCGGGTAGTAGAAGAAGCACCTTCTCTCCCACAGCTAGTTCTCGGTCCTTTGCCTTCCTATTAAAATATGCTGCATGTTTCTTCCTGGCTTGTTTCAAATTATCATTTGCCAGTTTCCATCCAGCTTTCAAACGAGTGGTCAGTTCGTTCACGTATTGATACGATGAGGTAACAGTCTCTTCCGCCTCTCTCATCTGTCCAGGTCCTTAATAGAGCTTCTAATGGACCTTTTATTGGCCTCCCAAATAGCAGAGTTGCGGGAGCCATCCCGGTTGAACTATGTGGTACCTCCCGATACGCAAACAATGCGGCGGGCAGGAATTGATCCCACAGATCCGGTTTTTCGTGTGCCAGCTTTCTCAGGATAGAAATGAGAGTCCCGTTGAACCTCTCTACCTGGCCGTTCCCTTGTGGATGGTACGGACTACAATGAAAGTGTCTGGCTTGGAATAGTTTAAAAACTTCTTCCGTTAGTTTCCCCTTGAACTGAGATCCATTATCCGTCAAGATTTGATGCGGGAATCCTAATCGGGTAAATATTGTAAGTAGTGCCTCTGCTACATGTTTTGAATCAATTGATGGCAGGGCTACCGCCTCTCCCCACATAGAACAAGTGTCCGCCAGAGTAAGGATGTAACTGTTCCTCCTCTTGGTCCGAGTGAGAGGTCCTACAATATCCACTGCAACCCTCTCAAAAGGTGTTCCCACTATGGGCATTTCCCCTAGAGTTGCAGGAGCAGTCCAGTGCTTTGGAGCTACCCTTTGACATTCAGGGCAGGATTTGACATATCTTTTTATATCCTCCGTTATCCCTGGCCAGAAGTAATGACAAGCTATACGCTGTCCTGTGGCGCTGATCCCCATGTGACCACTGAAGGGAATCGCATGCCCGAGTTCCATCACTTTATCTCTATATGAAGTGGGAAGAACCAGCTGGTTGTGACCATTTGTTCCACTTCCGGCCTTCCTGTATAATAGTTTCTTCTTCATGAAATATTCCCCCTTGCTCGGAGGTGTGTGGCATTTGGGCAATTTTTTAAAACATGGCTTGAGTGTCCTATCCTCAGCCTGCGCCTTTCTCATCTCCTCTGGATGAGCATTTATAGGTTCACCTTCTTCCTCCTTCTTCTGTGACCTGGTCTGCACTGTCGCCATGATCACAGGTTTCTCGGGATTCCCCAAGAAGACGTATCTCCACCCCAATATCAGAGGGTAGATTGGTTCATCTATCACTGCTGCTCTGATTTCTCCTTCCACATAGCGAGTTTTCACCGTTATCCTTGCGATGGGAAGTGTCATGAGTGGTATGTCCTTAGCCGCCCCTTGTATTTCCACTGTTTCTGTGGTATACTGACTTGGGTCCACTAGGCTAGACTTCACAACTGAATCATAATCCAAACCTGTATCATAAAGGCACCTTATGGTGACCCCATTACAAATAACATCCTCACAAACTGGGGGGTGATAAGGTTCCTGTTGTCCCTTAGGATTAACCTTTAATCTTTTCGTCCCCGACTTCATTGCAGCAATGTTTGAAGGTTTCCTTCTACAAAATTCGGTGTTATGGTTATCCTTCTTGCACCATTTACACCATCTTTTTCCTTGGTTCAACGGTTTTCTTTCATTGAACTTTTGGTCATTGAACTGTGAGTTTCTGTCGCGATAGTCATTTCTTGGCCGCTCAAAGTTTGTCCTACCTTTATTTCCCTGCTCTCTATTATCAAATTTATTAAATTGCTGTGGAGCTTTAAAATTATCTATGTGCTTCTTTTTAGCACCACTTACCTCTGCCTGGGCTGCCTGATACCTCTCAGCAACATTTAAAACCTCCCCCAACTTCTCTGCACCTTGTTCCATGAGAAATTTTCTCATGTCTGGAGCCATGGACTCTCTCAATTGCTCAATCATGATCATTTCTTTAAGATCTTGGGTCTTCCCCAGAGCAGTCCATTTCTCCAAATAGGTTTCCAGTCTAGCAGAGAATTGGTGGTATGTCTCCCCAGACAACAGTTTGGCATTTCTAAATTTCTTACGATAAAATTCACCATTCTTCTCGTACCTTAATAACAAAGCCTGCTTTAACATGTCATAATTGTCTTGGTCTTCCCTGTTCATTTTAGCAAAGACTTCATAAGAAGTACCTCTCAGTCCTTGTGATAGCTTTAAACTCCACCTCTCTCTCTCTAACCCATATGTAGTAGCTAATAACTCAAAACGTCCTAGGTACCCCTCTATGTCATCGTCTTTTTCAACAAAATGGTCTAAATGAAACCCCATAGCTGAGTTTGAGGCTCCCAGACTGGGCGTAGCATCTGAGGCAAAAGGGCTGGCACCATTTTTCAGGAGCCTGGCCTTGTAATTCCAGCTCCCTTAGTCGTAATTCGTGCTCCCTTTGCAACCTTCTATCTTCTGCCTCCCTTTCGGCCTTTTTATCTTCTGCCTCCCTTTCGGCCTTTTTATCTTCTGCCTCCCTTTGCTGTCGTTTATCTTCTGCCTCAATCTGCAGCCTCTTAATTTCTCTATCAGCCTCAATTTGTAACCTCTTCTCTTCAGCCAACCTTCCAGACTCTAATTTTCTTTCAGCCTCTTTTTCTAATCTCCTTTCTTCCCGTTCAATATATTTATCACATTCAGCCGTTACATATTGAATTAAAATCTGACCATCCATTCCCATCTCCTTTGCGGTCAGCACAGCAGCTGATCTGAATTTTGCTAGCTCCGCCATACTTTTCAGACAATATAATAATATACAAGCTAAATCTCTAACCAGTAAATACACTAAGTACTTCTTATGACTATAGTCTAACTAATTCTAACTAACCAGTTAACTAATTAATTATTACTGGCTGTGAAGATTCACCAACTTCTAATTGCCCTTTTAATTTAAAGGGACACTTTTAATTTTAAGGGAATTTTACAATTTTTTTCCCCTAATTTTATTTCTCCCACCAGGAGATCCTAAAATTACTGTTTAGCTAATTATCCCTGGACAAGACCCCAATATATGTAGTGGATTTTGATGGTATTGTATGGTGGTGTTATCACCTAGTGTGATGCGTGAGGTCAGCTGTGAAGTCTCCTGAGATAAATGTAGTTGTGGATATACAGAAGACCCTTCGTGCTACCACTTTATGACCTCACACATATCTTTTTTTACTAATGAATGTGGCTACGTTAAAATCTAGGGTACTGACTGTAAGGTGTTGTATTGACATATACAAACACACACAGATATTAATTAATTATAATATTTTCAATAAATTTTAGAACACAATGAACTAAATTCAGCTGGTTAAATTTAGGATAGTAAATCTTCTTTAAATTTATTTGTTCTGAACCAAGGTTTTATTTTGGTCAGAACATATGAAAGATTTTGAAATTTATGAATGAATGGCATGAATAAATGGCATGATAAATGAAAGGTGTGTACATATGCAATTTTCAAGATTAGTAATAGTATTACAGTTCATAGTTTTAATTTCTCTGGGATAACGATGAATGGATGTGCTGTTGGGGTGGCTTCATCCCTCCCTGTCTATGCCTACTAAACATTGTCCATTAATGATGGAAGGAAATGGGATGTTTTAGTAGGAAATAACTTTGGGTGCTCTTTATACGAAGTTGGTGTAAATCCAGCAGGCCAGCTTGCTTACGTAACTTTGAATGAGTAGTTCTGGTGCTGGAATCTGGTGGCCCCACCTCTCCGTGCTTGGAGACAATATATCGGGTGGCCCCACCTCTCCGTGCTTGGAGGCAATATATCGGGTGGCCCCACCTCTCCGTGCTTGGGTCAATACAAGGCTGTTCTGCCGAAATGTAACACTGCACGGGTCCTCACTGTCAATTATTAACCCAGCATTTGACACCACTTTGGTGTCAACATAAAACTCACAGTTCTGAAATAAAAGTATTGGTTTATGTTCAGAACCTTACCTAATAAGCCACTTCTACACGTAACAATTTACAATAACACCACATAGACAGGGTCAGATCTCTCTGACCATACAGCACATTTTACCCAGTTGGTTTCGCATAGGGTAAGTTCCCCAGTCTACAGATTCTAAAATATGTTCATTAGCTTACTGCCATAAAATAGGATAGGTGATATGTTTCACTGTTCTCAACACTTAATAACCCTTTCCTAATCCTTGCTGGAGTTTATATATATATCGTTTGTCCCTAGACCCTGAACTAGGGCGGGGGGTCTAGAGCGAATCCGTACTTGTTGTAAGGCTAGATTTTGATATGGCAGTATCAAATCACTCGAAACATTAAACAATATTAAAATATACAAAGAAATAATTTCAGTCTTACCAGATTATGAATAAAGAACACAGTAAAATGTTAGCAAAACTCAGCTGAGCTGCTGGCTATAGTATGGCGTCCCTTTAATTACTTCAATTTGCTTCTAGGAAATCACCACACTTAAAATTCACTGTGTCTATTACTGGACAACTATTTAGGAATGGCAAAAAGCGCGTCTGAGCGCTGATAATATGATTGTCTGTGGCCAATCACTGCCTTTGGCTTTTTCAAATTCAAATTTCCTACACTAAAGTCATTTCAGTCATGCTTCAGTCAAGTATGGATTTTTGTCTGTTAGTCCGTCCGTCTCTACTTGCGTTTTCACAAAAAACACACTTGGTTTTTGAACCAACCCTACCGTCACCTCTACAATTTTGTCTTTAAAGTTATTTTTAGCCACAGCTTCCACCAATTCCCCTTCTCTTTCATTCTAACTAGATTTGGACACTTGAGTCTCAAGGTCGCGATTTTTGGTGCAAATTAGTGACATGTTTGATTCCATGCAGTCGTTCGATGATGTGAACAACACAGTCTTTTGTCAATATCTTCATTATTATCTATCCGTCTGTATAAATAAAAGCATATTATTTCATTGCTCAAGATGGGCCATCCGGCCAGCTAATTCTTATATTCCTAACATTATTATTAAGAAAAAGTTACTTTTTAAATTTTGTAATATTTCAAGCATCTGCGTTTGCCGCTGAATTCAAATAAAAGGCTTGGTCTCGCAAAAGCGTCCCTTTTGTCGATTTCCATACCTCGTGTCAATTTGGGGACGTGAATTTTTCCTTTTCCCCCCCAAAATTGCGTCTACTTAGCATTTCCAGTCTCAAGCAAGTGTTCCGTCATAATTTTTCCTTTTGATCTCCGTTCTCAATGGTAAACGTTTTGACTTCGCGTCTAGCAAGTAAATTTGTAATTTTTATGTCGGGTAGTGACCCGCGGTCAGGGCGATCATGTACTATCAGCAGCTTACGCATTATGTTTTTATCCTTACATCTTATCTTTGGAGGTATTTTAACGTTGTATCACTGTTAATTTTACGACAGTAGGCATCTATTTGCACAGTGGACTGATCACCTGCTTGCCAGCCAATCTGATTATGGAAACAATGATAGATTGTTTGGTCTGTTTTTGTTCCACAAAGACGCCACTAGGCGTGGTGGAAACAGCGATAGATTATGTGTCATCACTGATATCATCAGGAGTTATAAGATCGTGAAGCAATGCCATGGGGCCTCGAGGTCACGCGCCAAAATGGAGAAAACACTGTATGTTCATTTGGGACCTCTCTATATGCAAAGAGAGCCGCGGGTAAAACCCTGTCCCAATCCGGAGGATGATCCTCAGTTATCTTCCCAAGTAAGTTCTTGAGCGTTCTATTCAGACGCTCGACTAACCCATTAGACATCGGATGATAGATACTACTCAGAGACCTTTTAATATTAAGAGTAGACATCACCTGTGACATAGTGCCTGATATTAGTTGGGTGCCATGGTCTGACAAGATTTCTTTGGGAAATCCCAGTCGAGAAAATATCAGCCAAAGAGCGTCTGCAATATCGGCAGTAGAAATGCTCTTAAGAGGTATAGCCTCTAGCCAACGTGTACACATGTCAACGCATGTAAGAATAAATTGGTGTCCTCTGGCCGACTTGATTTTAAAAGGGCCGATAGTATCTATTGCCATTTTTTGAATCGGACGAATAGGAATGTCCGCAGCCTAAATAGGTGCTGCATGGCGAGGACCTCTCGACTTGACCTCTTGACATACTTTGCATGAGCGACAATAAAGACGTATGTCTTTATTTTCCAATGGCCAAAAGAAGGCAACCAGAACTCTCGACTTAGTACGGGAAAAACCTATATGCCCAGCACACTGAGAGTCGTGGGCATGTTGTAGAATTCGAACTCTCATACTTTTAGGCACAAGAATTTGCGAATGCATAGACGTATTCGAATCTTGTACCATACGCACTAGTACACCATTCTTCATAGTGATCCAAGATTTGCGATTTGCGTTCTGATTTGGATCACCATTTTTGACAAGAAAGAAGTATTTTTTTAAAGAGGTGTCGTATTGTTGAAGTTTTATAAAAGAGTCACGCGAAATCACCGAGTGATCATCTTGATTAAGCACTTCATTACTTTCGGTCGATGAAGTATGAGGCATATTATGAGCTTGCGCTCTTGTGATAACTGCATTAGCAGTTTGAATATTTTGTTCTTCCCAAGCAGCACTCTGCTGTGGGGTACACTCCTTAACTCCGTGTATACGCCCGATGATAAGATCCGCAATAGGATTCGGTAGTAAACACGCGTGGACATCTCCTGTAAAGAAGGGAGTAGCTATATGGATGATAGCAGTTGGATACTTTTCAAGTGTGCCACCAAATGTCACACATTTAACCACTTTTCCAGTGGCACAGGAAGGATCTATAAGAGATTGTTTAACCCCAATAGTAGTGCATCCAGAGTCAAAGAGGACTGAGACTGGATTATTATTCATTAGACCTTTATCTAGAAAAAGAGGTCCTCTCCCGTCATGCGCAGCTGCGGCAGGGAGAGCGGGTAGAGGATGACCGCACCTTAAGGTAGTTATAGTAGTAGGTTCGAATAAAGTTCTGCACTCAGTTCACTGAGATGCTCTCTTAAAGTCGAAAGCAGAGCAAGCGATAGCACCAGAGTCATTATTATTATTATTCATCTGATTACCAACTGCTTGAGACTCTTGCTGAGTAGAGTTAGCATGGTGACATGATCTATTATTGTTATATTGCGATCTACCGCGATTATTATTTCCTCTGAAATTATTATTATTTAATCTGAAATTATTATTATTTGACCCACTGAAATTATTGTTTTGGTTTGAACCGCATGTTCCACATGTGCGATTGTCATGTTCCCTTTGATGAGAATATCTGTTAGATTGGCTTTGTTGTCTACGGGAAAAATTATGATAGGTTCGATAGTTTTTATTGAAGCTACCCCTGAAAAAGTTTCCAAAATTGTTGGAACCAAAATTACGAGGGCTGTCAAATCGCCTACAGTTCTTTAAAAGAAGAACCATCACAGGATGGATCGCCTTGATCCTGTCCGAAATTACGATTACTCTTCCTATCAAAGTTGCGTTGAGCACCTTGAAATTTACCATGAAACTTAGGACTATATGGTGCTGCAGAAGCAACCGGTAAACCTTCTTTGACTTTAGAATTGCTAACAGTTTGTTGTGGGTGTGCATTGTCATACTGGCAGCAATATTCTTCCATGTCTTTTAAGTTCTTAGGTTTAGCCTCATGTAAAAAGGCAAGGAAAGAGTCATTAACTGAAGACATGACTTTGTCACGAAGTAACAAGTCCATAAGTGCTTCATATGTGTTTTAAGTCTTAGACAACTCAATCCATCGTGAGAAAGTAAGACGTATCTTTGTAATAAATTCTGAGAATTCTACCCCAGTTTCTGGTAACATAGTCTTAAAGCGAAGACGATAACCGTCTTCATTAATTTGACATTTCTTTAATAAGGCTGTTCTGGCAACATCGTAGTTAGTCTTGTGAGGACCTTCTATCGACATTATAGTATTTAATGCTTCACCTGTAAGTATTCCCATCAGTTGTCCGACATATTGCACCTTATCTACCTTATGCGTTTCGCATGTAAGTTCAAATCTATTTAGATAGAACGTTATGTCGTCCTTTGCAGCGTTGAAAGGAGGTAATTTGACTTTATAGGAATTTGCATTTGTCTTATTTGTTTGGTTATTTGAATCATTTTGCGAATTACCCATATTCGCCAACTTAATTTTTTCCAACTCCAAAGCTAACATTTTTTCGTCATGTTCCATGCTCTGTTTGTCAGCCTCTAGCTTCTGTATTTCTTTTCTTTCTTCAGCTTCTATTTGTTGCTGAATTTTCCTCTCTTCCATTTGCATTTTTTTCTCTTCAGCTTCCATCTTCCTTTTTCTTTTCTTTCTTCAGCTTCTATTTGTTGTTGAATTTTCCTCTCCTCGGCTTCCATCTTTTGTCTTTCAGTTTCCTGCTTCTGTCTCTTTTCTTCAGCCTTCTGCGCCTTGGCATATTCAGCAAGTGCAAACTCTTCCAATTTCTCATCAGTTTTGCCATAAAGTAATCCAATGTAGACATTATGTCTAATAATTTGCTATCAGTATTTCTGAAATAATAACAACCTTTATCCCAACCTCAGTGGGAGACAAGTCTTTGTCAAAGGCCTCGTATAATTACCTTGAATATAATAATACTATTAATCACTTAATAATATATCTAAAGTGCATTATATTATAAATAGTGCATGACCAAGTATATATATATATATAGACTGTGTATGACAACAATGCATAACATTAATCCACACAATGAACAATTATACAGAACAAACGACAACATTCGCAGAAGTCAAAAAAACAATACAGCAAAACGAAAGAAAATGTTACAAAGCATGTAATGATAACTGCAAAGAGATCTAACAAAACAAGAAATAACACAGATATAAACGCAAAGGTGTATACAAAATAAACGACAGGAAGGAGAGGTAGACACATACACACAAATCAAAACAAAACTAAAGAACAAAGAAAATATAACAAAAACGACGAAAGAACACCTCGGCACAACTAAACAAAAATTTTGCAAAAGCAACAAAAAGTCGCTGACAATTTCCACAACGGGAAATTCGCGATAAGTCCCTAAAGAACGCTGTCATATTCCCTCTGTAACGTGGGATACCGTATAACAGACACCGCCCAACCGAAACCCACTGAAATATAAACACTCAAATCACATATAACATAAAGCACATTATTAGAGTGTATTGCAAAGAAGGCTCAGTTACTTCACAACATAAAGTCACAGTTTCCAAAAACAAACTGCCACTTATCTTATAGATTACAATCCTGGCCTTTAGTACAGCAACAATGAAGATCAACACTAGACAGTGCGATGGCAAGAAGATCCACCGTTGAAGGATACAATAACAACGACAACAGGTAGTGGTCTCCTAAAGTACAGCCACGATGTAATTCTAGCAAACACAGTTCAGACCAGAAGATCCAACGCTGATGTAGCGATGTCTATTAGACGTTGCACGTAAAGCAAAAGCCGGAACTGGTTACAACATCAACTTGCCAGTAAACAAAGTGACGGGATCACTCGAAAAGATGGACATCATCAAATGTAGATCTGCTGTAGGGTGTTTATATATGTAGAACAGCATAAACCAAATTCCGCAGTAACTGTTGGCCACTGTAGCAGTATAAGGTGTCAGGTAACAAGCTGGTATCAGTGGTTGACCTTTAAATACTGTTCACTGTGCAGATGAGACCCCCGAATCTGGATTGCCACAATGTTACGTGCATTATTTTGGTCTGGTCACCAAACGCAGTGTTCCGGACTGTGACAACCTCTGACATCAGTTTAGGTTAAGGCTCTATATACTTTGGATGACCAAGATGTTGCGTGCGTATTCTGATCTTATAATGTCAAAGTTCGCCGGGTTCATTTATCTATTTTACAGGATTCCGTTAGGCGCTACGTTAGTATTGATCTTGTCTCTGGTAACCCGTGTGATGCGTTGATACTGGAACATGCTTCATATTAAAGTTATGAATATTGACTGACCTGTCTGTTATTGCCTTATTAAATATATTCTTGCCTTATTAAATATCAGCAGTGTGAGATGCAGCGTGTTTAGGCAATTAAGTGTCACTGGTCATTATGGTTGAATAAAACAGTATGGAATTGAACTCAGAATACGGCATTTAATAAGACCAGGATTTGATGACTAAACATTTTTAATTAACACTCTCATTTCATGAGTAGACACAACTGTTCAAAGACATAGTTCATGTACGTGTCGCATGAGTTCTTATTCTTCATTAAAGCACATGTTCACTACTATATAGTTCTGTTTAACGGTCAGTTCCTTTCGGCCAACATCCCGTGGCGTAAATTCATAGGCTAACTAGGCTTACTCCTGTTGCTAGTTTAATAATAGCCCTTTTTCCACTAGACTTACTTCTACTGCTAGTTTTGCAATGCCTTCTTACGCTAGGCTTACATCTACTGCTAGTCGTCTAATATCCTTGTTACACTAGGCTTACGTCTGCTGCTAGCTACATAATATTCGTTTACACTAGTCTTACTCCTGTTGCTAGTTCCGAATGTTCATTTGGCATACACTGCCAGGCTAATCCGCCATATATACAAACTGCATTAAGAATGACACGACTTACGTTTGATCCAAGAACACACTGCTAATTGGCTCCCCAGCCACACACATAAGTTCAGTGGACAATGCCACACAATCCCAAGTGGTTATACCACATATATCATAGTGGCTAGGCCACACTTGTAAAACACACTGCCGTTGGGGTCAAAACCCACGATTCGAATGACGTTACTAAGTCTTACGCGTCATGCATAGAGATATGCATCCTATGTCGTTAATATATTCATTTGCGGTGTTCCACGGTGCACCCATTCGAGTCGGCCAAACTCAAATGCCTGCACACATGCAACAATCCCCGACATCATCGATCATTAATATATTCCTTTGAGGACTGCACCATGCTGCAGACATGAAACAATCCTCAACACTATCAGTCCTCAGTATGTGTTCTATCAGTCCTCAGTATGTGTTCTATTAGTCCTCAGTATGTGTTCTATCAGTCAGTGTGTGTTCTATCAATCCTCAGTAATCGTTCTATCAGTCAGTGTGTGTTCCATCAATCCTCAGTATGCGTTCTATCAGTCAGTGTGTGTTCCATCAGTCCTCAGTATGTGTTCTATCAGTCCTCAGTATGTGTTCTATCAGTCCTCAGTGTGTGTTCTATCAGTCCTCAGTGTGTGTTCTATCAGTCCTCAGTATGTGGTGTTCTATCAGTCCTCAGTATGTGTTCTATCAGTCCTCAGTATGCGTTCTATCAGTCAGTGTGTGTTCCATCAGTCCTCAGTATGTGTTCTATCAGTCCTCAGTATGTGTTCTATCAGTCCTCAGTATGTGTTCTATCAGTCCTCAGTGTGTGTTCTATCAGTCCTCAGTATGTGGTGTTCTATCAGTCCTCAGCATGTGGTGTTCTATCAGTCTTGATGTAGTTCTATAGTTCCTCAGTATGTCTTCTATCAGTCCAGTTGCTTTCCATCAGTCAGTGCTCTCTGTCTTTCTCTTCAGTTGAGCAGTATGTGTTTATCATCCTCAGTTCTCTGTTCTTTATCAGTTGCCTCTGTATGTCTTCTATCAGTCCAAGTGTGTGTTTATCCAGTTTCTCAGTTTTCATGTGCCAGTGTTCTTTCTCCTTAAGTCCTCAGTGTTCGTTCTATCAGCCAATTCAGTTTGTTGTTCTATCAGTCCAATTCGAATGGTGTCCTAGTGCATTTCTTCAGTACCTCTGTTCTAACAAGCCTCGGGAAGGAGACGGTCCCATTCACGCGGGCCTGTTCAGTGATTCTATCAGTCCTCAGTATGTGTTCTTTCAGTCCTCAGTGTGTGCTCTATTAGTCATCAGTGTGTGTTCTATCAGTCCTCAGTATGAATGGTGAACAGATATCAGTACTCTAGATCCCTTCATAATATTGGACGTAAATTGTGTTCTATCAGACCTCAGTATGTCCTTCTATCAACCTCAGATGTGTTCTATTAGTCCTGGAAAATATGGTTCTATCAGTACTGCAGTATGATGGTTCTATTAACGGTATGTGTTCTGGCAGTACTCGTATGTGTTCTATCAGTCAAGTTAAAATTTTCTGATCAGTCCATCATTTGAAGTAATTGAATCAAGGACCCACTATGTCTTTTATGCAGATCAGTTTTGTTCTAATCAGTCCTTCAGTATGTGGTTTCCATTCCGTAATTTCTCAGGGTGCCGTGTGGAATCAGTCCTTAGTGTGCTATACCTTGGCATGAAGTTCGGCTGTGCTGATTTTCCCAAACTGTGTTTCAGTCCTCATATGTGATAAAGTCTTCTGTGCCGTTAAACAGTCCTCAGTATGTAGTCTATCAGTCTTTAATGAAGTAGTTTCATGCGAGTCCTCACATGTTTGTGATTAGGAACTATGTCAGTTGAACAGTCGTGTTCTATCATGTCCTCAGTGTGTTAATCTAAAAATGTTTAAGTCGTCAAATCCTGGTCTTATTAAATCCGTGTGTTCTGAGTAGTCAAATTATACTGTTGTATTCAACCATTATGTGTCCAGTGACACTTAATTGCCTAAACACGCTGCATCAGTCCTCAGTGCTGATATTTAATAAAGCTCAAGAACAATTCTATGTCCTCAGTGTGCAAGAATCAGTCCTCAGGTCAGTTCTATAGTCCTCAGTGTTGTTATATGAAGTCCTCAGTATGTGTCCAGTATCAGTCCTCGCATTCATCACCTCAGGTTACTAGTGTCAATATCAGTCCTAAATGGTGTGTTCTAACAGAATCCTCAGTATGTGATAAATCAGTCCTTGAAATTTCTATCAGATCAGAAATGACGCGCGCAATCATCCTCAGGTCTATTCAAAGTATATAGAGCCTTCATCATGATCAGTAAATCAAAAAGTGTGTTCTATCAGTCCTCACTTGTGTTTTATGTCCTCAGTGGTGTGTCCTCAATCAGTCCTCAGTATGTGATTAAAAGTGTAGAAACGATTTCCTCGTCAGTAAAAGAGGTGTTCCATCAGTCCTCAGTATGTCTTATCAGTCCTCATTGTGTGTTCCATCAGTCCTCAGTGTGTGTTCTATCTGTTACGGACTAAGACAACCTCTGACACCA
Source organism: Oreohelix idahoensis (assembly GCA_024509875.1). Lineage (NCBI taxonomy): Eukaryota > Metazoa > Mollusca > Gastropoda > Stylommatophora > Oreohelicidae > Oreohelix > Oreohelix idahoensis. The sequence goes on along the minus strand of JAMPIV010008200.1, from coordinate 254,362 downwards.
GTTTAGGTTAAGGCTCTATATACTTTGGATGACCAAACACTTGTTGCGATGGATTGATCTCTCTATAATGTCAAAGTTCGAAGGTGTCATTTATCTATGCTACAGATTCCGATAGGCGTTTTAAACTGTGTAGTAGTGAATCTTGTCTCTGGTCATACATGTGATGCGTTGTTACTAAGGAATACATGACCATATTTAGTCCTTCATGAATATTGGCCATGACTCCCGTTATTGCCTTAGGTAAATATCCAGGTGAATCAAATGCAGCGTTGTTTCGTATTACGTCACAATTTTATTGGCCTGGTGTTAACAAAGATAAACAGTATAGAATTTGAACTCAGAATACGGCATTTAATAAGACCAGGAGTTGACGACTTAAAACATTTTAATTAACACTCTCGTTTCATGAGCAGACACAACTGTTCAAAGACATAGTTCATGTACGTGTCGCATGAGTTCTTATTCTTAGTTAAAGCACATGTTCACTACTATATAGTTCTGTTTAACGGTCAGTTCCTTTCGGCCACCATCCCGTGGCATAAATTCATAGGCTAACTAGACTTACTCCTGTTGCTAGTTTAATAATAGCCCTTTTCCCACTAGATTTACTTATACTGCTAGTTTTGCAATATCCTTCTTACGCTAGGTTTACATACACTGCTTAGCTACATAATATTCGTTTTACACTAGTCTTACTCCTGCTGCTAGTTCCGAATGTTCATTTGGCATACACTGCCAGGCTAATCCGCCATATATACAAACTGCGTTAAGAACGACACGACTTACGTTTGATCCAAGAACACACTGTTAAATTGGCTTCCCAGCCACACACATAAGTTCAGTGAACAATGTCACACAATCCTAAGTGGTTATACCACACATATCATAGTGGCTAGGCCACACTTGTAAAACACACTGCCGTTGGGGTCAAAACCCACGATTCGAATGAATGTTACTAAGTCCTACGCGTCATGCATAGAGATATGCATCTTATGTCGTTAATATATATTCATTTGCGGTGTTCCACGGTGCACCCATTCGAGTCGGCCAAACTCAAACGGCTGCACACATGCAACAATCCCCGACATCATCGATCATTAATATAATCACTCATTTGAGGTATTCCATGATACAGCCATTCGGGTCGACGTCAAATCCAAATGCCTGTAAACATGAAACAATCCTCAACACGCAGCACGCTGTGTTCTTTTCTTTTTGTTTACATTCAAGCCACCCAAATGTTGAGGCGCTGTCGAGGTGCAATGTTGATATGGAATGGGCACACTCCGTGTAGTATTCGTAGAAGTATGTGGGTTGACATGATGTGTGGGTGAGTAGACATCAGATGAGATAGTTAACGCGAATGTGTATAGGATCTTTGACAAATTCAAATACACCCACTCAAACCACATGTAGGAGTCATTAAGCGTTAACAACCACTGATGACATTTTCCAACAATTTATTACAGGACGTACGACGACTTCAAATGCACAGTCAATTGGACAAGGTTCATGGACATCACAGACATGATAGTGGTTGAATACATCCGACATCAATAAATCTTGAGCAGCTTATACATCAGAATGCTCATGGTCTGTCAATCTATGTTCTACTGATACTGTAGCTCAGGTACCACTGACTAAGCGCGTCAGGTACCTCTAGCAAGCATGCCGCACACAGGGCGGGCTCCCAAGTATCTAACAATAGTCTATGACTCCTTTGACGTAACACGTCAGGTACTTTTTTCTGGCGAAAAACAGGCCACAACAGAGTGGGCTTCTTTCGAATACCTCTGTGTTATCTTCGACCAGCAAGGCATCAGTCCATGCCTATATCATAACGTCTGAGTAGCGGGTTCCAAATAATAATATGATCTCTGGGCTTCTTTTGATCAAATAAGACATACCAGTCTCGGACAGTATATGCTGTAGAAATAGCGGACTTCATAAATAATGTCATCCATAAACTCTTCTCCGCACATGGAGAAAGTCACCTCAAAATGTCAATCGACCATATATGCTGGCAAAAATAATCTGCAGTTCTAAGATTTAAATGGGTATCTTTACCTTGGCAGCATCCTAGAATAATCACAAAAAACAACATTCGCCATCCTTGGCGCTCAGAATAAACATGGGAGAACAAATCACAGACATCTTTGTCACACAGAGGACTTCATTTCCCCATAAATATCGCCAGCGAAAAATCTCTGACCTCTAGTCAGCTCAGAAGACCCAGGTAGACTGCCCAGATAGGAAGTCTAACGATCCCCGCTCCAAAACTTAGCGCATGCCCAATAAGCATTTCCTTGAGTAGAACTAACATACGATCTAGAGCGTTCCCCGAAAAGATAGCTGAAGCGCTCCTTATATGGACATCTGAATAGCGACTTGGGGAATGTCAACTATTTAAAACATTTCCCTGAAACAGAGCACAATCGATCCTTATAAGGATAGATGAATAAGACAAGGGAGGATAACCACAAAATCTAACATGACTCTAAAAAGTTAACAGCCATTTATTTCTCTTTGACCACAAAAAATATCAAACAGGCTGACGTCTATAATATAAGCGAAAATGACAGTAACACAAGTCTAAATTGTTCTTAGTCTCTACAGGCTCAACTTACATTTTCTGTCCCTGTCCTACCTCATTTATGAGTAATTTACTCAACCTATAAATAACTTTAGGTGCATAGTTTCAGGTCCTAGAACAAGTGTAGTACACACAGACAGTGATGTTATGTGGGTCAGATGTTTTAAAACTTTGTATAAGGAGAAGTGGATTGAAAGAAACTTAAACAGCAGGCGAAATAATTCAAAGAAAGAATGTAAAGGTGTTACTGTACACAATCACTTACTTTACATCTTTATTTATGAGACAAGCAATCAACATCTTGAGGTCTGAACTAACATCTGCTGGTGGTGATGGATACTCAGTTCTGGAAAAGTCAAATTATTCATGAACACAAAACTGAAATTTAAAATATCAACAGAGATCTTCTTAAAATGAAGAATATATGTACAAAGGTGTGACAGAATTTGGTTGTGACCTTTTACTCCACTTCTTTTCCTCCTATTTTCTCCATTAATTCTTCACTTTACGCACATAAACCTGCCCCATTGCTGCACTTTAGATTTATTGAACACTGTTTATACTGCAATATTGTCATTTCACAGCTAATTGACAATCCTTAAGGATTAATTGTAATCGCATAAGTTGTTAAACCAGTTTGACTTCCCACGATAAATGGGAAAATGATTGGTGAATTTTACGTAATCCTTTTCCGCCAAGACCAGCATGTTCGTCTAGGTACAGTGTTCACTACTAAAGCATTCAAACACTTGGGCGGTTAATATAAAAGGAGGACCAGATGTTGTCTTGGCAAAATGTCTGGGTGCAGCGATATGTAGCGGCTTATCCTTCTGGGGACCAGGAAAGTACGGGTGATAAATGCTTAATCACTTCCATCCAGACATTGTCTGTGTAATTATTACAGAAACACTCGTCTGGGTAGACAAATTAGCGAGGACACTATCTGCAGGCGAGGTTGCAAATCGTAACTGAAAGGTTACCTAAGAGTGACGGAAGAAGTCGGGCCATATATGCCAGATGAGGTCGTGTGTTTAAAGTTTAAAATGATATTTTAAAACACGCAGGGGAAAGTATATATCTGACACCCCTAACTCATTACATTCTTGCTCATGGATCCGATCACATGAAAGTCAGAAAAAAATATTTATTCCGATTGGAAGTTTTGTCGGAAATGCCGGTGGAAAACTTCTATATAACCTATCAAATTTGGAGGCTAAAACAAATTGTATTCCAGAATCATCAAAGAAGACAGCTCAGACTGGAGCCAATGAAGAATAGAGTTAGGAATCTGACCTTATAGGACCAGACAAAGCACGTATCAGAACTGAACACTTCAGCAAGGAAGATCTACCTTTTATTACAGAAACAGTACTCCTGCAGGACCTATTCACAAAATCACAGAGGGATTCTAACTAGAAATAATACCCCTGACGTGTGTTTGGGGCATCCCTATCAAGCTGCAAAGACTTCAACTGAGCAAGAAGTCTATCTTCCCTATTGCGGTAAATTGCAATATAGTTTACATACTTTGAATCTGACATGTCTGAACTTGCTGGTGGTAATGCATGTCCATACGAGACTGGCAACCTCAGCATGTGAAAATGATATATTCATAAACCAACACAGCAAAGCACGGTGGTGTGGCTCAAAGATTGTGATCAACACTGGAAACCTATGTTACACGGGTCGTGAGGATACCTGCCTTGACCTGGAGAGGTTACCTCTTGAACTGATCTGGAGATATGCCCTTGCCACAGAGACGAACTGACGGAAACAGCAGCATCAACACTTCAGCGCTTTGGCAGCTAAGTTACATTTCTAACAGGCTAAATAAAGAAGAACTTTGTTTTTCTTTTTAACAATAATCTTTCTAAAGCCGACATATTTTCTATGAAGACACCTACATTTTATTAATCACCAGCTTTTATTTATTTACATTTGTTCAAAAGTAATTGATCATTAAATTTGTGATATGTTATTTTACAAATCCATAGTTGATTTAATTTTAACAGAAAGAAGTGCTCACGCATGATTCAGTGTCTTTAATATATGTATATATAGAGCCAATAAGAAGAATTTTACTGTTAATTCAGATGGTGGCTTGTACGAGCTAAATTAAATAATATTATACCTCTTCATAAAAGGCAGTGGGCTGATAACAGTTAACATTGCTAAGACACATTCAGCACTGTTCTTGACTTCTGAAGTCTCTTGTGAAGACTCCCTCAAGGAAGAAGCATCATCATCCAACTACCTGGATCTCTGCCAAGAGTAATCTTGTGTGAAGGTAGATACAGGGTGTCCGAAAAGTTACTGTGCACTTGAATATACGGCAGACTAGAGTTGCGGTTTTGATGTGAGAGTTGTCTGTTCTACCCTAAACGTGACCTAGACAACAGACGAGAGCAATATGAAGAAGCGTGTTCAGACTTGTCTTGAGGCCCATGGTGGACATTTTCAACATCTGCTGTAGAAGAAACTGCTGCGTGGTACTGCAACGTTGTACGAGGTACTTTACTGCACAATAACTTTTAGGATACCTTGTACCTTTGAAGACCCACATTTTATACTCTAGGTTTTGGCCATTGTTGGACCATCACTGCAGAGTAAGGTAGGCGAACCGTGACAAAAGACAAAGCTTTACTTCTGTTTCTACTTCTGTAAAACACTCAGATGTAGACATGAATGTGTTTGCCAGAAGCAGTGGCCAGCTTGAGGGTGTCGCCTTTTACCGTTTTCTTCATCGTTCTAATGTTTTCTTCCCCGTGTTTGATCCTTTATTATCTATCATCACTCCCAAACTCACTGTACATTTTAATGTAACGTGATCATTCATAATACTGTGCGTTCGTTTCTTGTTATGCTCATCGCTGGAAACTGCAAAGTTATCGATACAGGTGTTCATTTTTTTTACATAATCTCATCTTTAAATAAACGTGTTTCTCCACATTTGATTCAATAGAAGGCCCAGCATTTGGTGGACTCGAGACTGAAGTCTGATTAATCCAGCTTGTGCATTACCCAAAGCCAAGGTGGGTTGCAGGTAAGGACTATACTCTCTTTTGTCTGGGCGACAAAAAGACAGCAATCTTTTTAAAATAATCTATAGATTTTTTAAGTGGAAGGAAGATCCCACCAATTTTCACGGACTGACGAGCACGGACTAGCAAGCAAGCGCTCAAACATGTCATTTGTAAAAAAAAAAAAACAATTACTGGAGGATAGGCAGAGCTAGAGGAGCGGTATAAGAATTGATAAAGAATGACCACTGGGGGTTATGATATAGCTTTCAGTAGAAGTCTTACACCTTCGTGGTGCAAAGTGGAGTCCCACAGCAGAAGAAACAAGGTAATATCGGCAAAATAATGACGTAGGGTAGTCTAGCAATAAGATGCCAGAAAAAACTGAATGAATGAAAAATTGAAACTTCTTCAGCATATGTGAATTTTTCTGCACTTTAAAAAAGAAGACATTGTGTCTTCATTCTTGAACTTCTCAACATGTGTGGATTCTCTTCATCGGGAGACAGATCTTTCACAGTCATATAACAGAACTATCACAGTTGGCAACCTACTTATGAACGAGATCTCAATTGAAAACTGGTCAGGGGTCATAGGTGAGATACCAAGGTTTGTGTGTTACAGCAGACAGTTGAATGAGGCTCGAGCTGAGAAGTGTATGTTTTCGGACGGCGAAGTGTCATGCTGAGTGCAGCCAGTGCATGGGGAGGTTATTCCTTTGGCTTTTTTGACACAAAAGGATACTATAACATATTTTCTACATAAGTTGCTAATATTTGCCTTTGGCAAGTTTGCCTTGATACAGAAGTAACATTGATTTCTACACTTACAGATTTCACAATAGTATTTAGTGGATTTGTGTTCAAGTTGTATTCTGATAATGTTAGTGATCTTGTTCTAGGTAGCTGTAATAAACTTACAGGATATCGTACTTTCGAGTTTAGTGAATTATAACTCTGTATTTGTTGTTAAAGAAGTTATGTAGAATGTGATGTCATTGTGTTAATAATGTTAGAGATTGCCGTGTATGGGAAGCTTGTGGTAGTAAGACCTGATTCTTGTGTATCCATGGAGTGTTGCGGTTGCAGTTTACAAAAATGCAGCACGCTTAGTAAGATCTGCTCATGTACTGTTTTGATGGGTACTTGGTCAAGTGGAACAATACTTTAATACATCGATCTGGTCTTGTGATGCACTAGGAAGGCCTTAGTTTTGATATGTCCTACGTCAGCGGTTTTCAACCTTTTTGAGTCCTTGGCTCCCCTGACCAACTACAATCTTTCTACGGCTCCCCTGTGGGATAACTGGTAAAAACTCTAGCGATGTTTCGACATTTAGCATAACTTTTTTGAGCAGGAGAGCTTTGGAAAGGCTTTTAAACAATGTAAATTTTCAATGTAATTTTAAAAAAAATGCAATTGGACAATCTGTGAAAGAATTACACGTACAAGAAAAAAATATACGCAAAGTGCACTTTGAAAACCCTTACTATAAAAAAGAGAACATATAAAGTAAGTTTTTTCTAACATTTTGTTTTTATTCGTGTCTGAAAATCATTCACTGATATACTGCACTCATGACAAAAAATTGTACAGTAAAACTAAAAACAAAATATGATGAATAAAGTTCCAGTCACCTCAGCGTGAAACTTGAGCTTGCTTGTGGTACACAGCTTGTCAAATCTTGGCACCAATTGAGATACAACTACCCTCATTTCCTTCTCCACATCAAGTCTTGATCTGAACTTGGTTTTTATGACAACCACTGCTGAAAACCCAGCCTCGCAGAGATAGGAGGTTGCAAAAGGAATTAATATCTTCAGTGCTTTCTTGCTCAAGCTTGGGAACTCCTGTTTTACTGAATACCAAAATTTTCGCAATGCCATGGATAAAAACTTCGCTCGTAGTGAAGAGTCTTATGAAAGTTCTATTAGTTCTTCCTCTTCTGCAGTACTGAAGTCCGAAGGAGCATCATTACTGAAGGGATTTTGAACCCACTGAAACATGTCACAGTTTTCAGGAAAGTGTTTTTGAAAATGAACACTGAGTTGAGATACGTGTCCTTGAAACGATATCTGCATCTGTATAGAAACGATATCTGCATTAAAATCTATTTCATTGTCTGTAAAGAACTGCTGCAAACCTGGAAAGTAGTCCATTTCTCCTCCTTCATTGATTTTTCTCTTGCAAAGAAGAAGCTTGAAGACGTGCTTCATTGTTCACAAGAGTGCACGGGAAACCAAAATCTAAGTAACCTTCGTCGTATTTTCTATACTTACGTTTCCTTTCCTCATTACCTCTTTCCTTGTCATCCTCAACAAGTTCTCGCTTTTTACTAACACTTGCCAAATTTAAAAAAAAAATCTTTCTGTAGTTTTTATCAAACTCACAACACAATCAAAAACGTTTGAAAACAGAAAATCACCGTGTTACCTACTATGGTCGCGCGAGGAGAATGCGCGGAAAGTTGATAGGGCGGGTCGGGGAAGCAGGACTTCAATGGCTGGCCAACATCAAAAATGAAATTTCTCCGGGGGTCACGCAGGTTGATAAACACCAAAAATGAAATTTCCCACAGCTCTGTGTTTTCTTTACAGCTAAATACGAAAACATTCACGCCCACCCACGGCGCCCCTGACCATCAGTCATGGCGCCCCCGGGCGCCGCGGCGCACAGGTTGAAAACCGCTGTCCTACGTGAATCATAACACCTTCCCTGGTATTGTGTGAGCAGTGGGAAAGGTGTTGACTTTTCTTCCCCATTTACATGTTTGTTGAATTTGTTGCTGAGTTTCATATTATTTGGAAAAGAAAATCTTATGCAGCATTTTCTTACTGTGCACTGAGTAGTATGTATAAAATCAGCTGCTTTCAACATTTGACTGAGCTGTGCTTCTATATAGTTGGAACGTGAACTATGCTGTTTGTGACTTGTCCATCAGTGTGCTGTGACACGGGTGCTACAAGTCTGTGCCCTTCTCAAGTGGAGCAGCTGACAGTGGCCATTTTTAAATTAATGCATTATTTTAGTTATTTATCGTACTTCTATATATTTAAATTGTGCCACATTGTATCTTTCTTAATAGTTTTAGATAACTATATTGCCTGTAATTGATTGCACTTATTTTATTATCACATCCGTCTTTTTAATTAGTCAGCTTAGCTATATGGATTCATTGCCGTCTGTTATTGTTGCAGTAAATTAATATTAGACAAACATAAAGGTATGTTTTCAGGCACTCGTAAGAAATAAAGAAGTAGAACACTTGGACAACAGAAAAACAACAGACGTGAGTGGCTTACCCAGGGTTCGAACCCCGTACCTTCCGTACGACAACTCCGCCTAGCTATCAAGCGAATCACACTGACCCCACGGCCAGCTAGGCATCCCCAAAAAAAGATGCTTTGCTGGCTATTTATCAGTACGAAACACACAAGATAACACCGGAAGTATACAGTGGGCAACTCAGCCCTTAAATGACGCAATCACTTCTGTTGTTCTCCTATTAACAGTATGTGTCAGTCCAAACAAGACAAAGACCTTGATACTGGGTCCAGTAAATAGTAGAAGACTTAAGGACATTAGTATAGAACAGAGGGTAGGATTCTGGTATTGTATAAACATAAATAACACATAAGGAAGTGTTTGTTTAATATTAATTTACTGTTTCCTTCCTTATGTGTTATTTATGTTTATACAATACCAGAATCCTACCCTCTGTTCTATACTAATGTCCTTAAGTCTTCTACTATTTACTGGACCCAGTATCAAGGTCTTTGTCTTGTTTGGACTGACACATACTGTTAATAGGAGAACAACAGAAGTGATTGCGTCATTTAAGGGCTGAGTTGCCCACTGTATACTTCCGGTGTTATCTTGTGTGTTTCGTACTGACAAATAGCCAGCAAAGCATCTTTTTTTGGGGATGCCTAGCTGGCCGTGGGGTCAGTGTGATTCGCTTGATAGCTAGGCGGAGTTGTCGTACGGAAGGTACGGGGTTCGAACCCTGGGTAAGCCACTCACGTCTGTTGTTTTTCTGTTGTCCAAGTGTTCTACTTCTTTATTTCTTACGAGTGCCTGAAAACATACCTTTATGTTTGTCTAATATTAATTTACTGTTTACAGGCCTCGGGTTTCCCTTCCTTATGTGTTATTTATGTTTATACAATACCAGAATCCTACCCTCTGTTCTATACTAATGTCCTTAAGTCTTCTACTATTTACTGGACCCAGTATCAAGGTCTTTGTCTTGTTTGGACTGACACATACTGTTAATAGGAGAACAACAGAAGTGATTGCGTCATTTAAGGGCTGAGTTGCCCACTGTATACTTCCGGTGTTATCTTGTGTGTTTCGTACTGACAAATAGCCAGCAAAGCATCTTTTTTTGGGGATGCCTAGCTGGCCGTGGGGTCAGTGTGATTCGCTTGATAGCTAGGCGGAGTTGTCGTACGGAAGGTACGGGGTTCGAACCCTGGGTAAGCCACTCACGTCTGTTGTTTTTCTGTTGTCCAAGTGTTCTACTTCTTTATTTCTTACGAGTGCCTGAAAACATACCTTTATGTTTGTCTAATATTAATTTACTGTTTACAGGCCTCGGGTTTCCCTTCCTTATGTGTTATTTATGTTTATACAATACCAGAATCCTACCCTCTGTTCTATACTAATGTCCTTAAGTCTTCTACTATTTACTGGACCCAGTATCAAGGTCTTTGTCTTGTTTGGACTGACACATACTGTTAATAGGAGAACAACAGAAGTGATTGCGTCATTTAAGGGCTGAGTTGCCCACTGTATACTTCCGGTGTTATCTTGTGTGTTTCGTACTGACAAATAGCCAGCAAAGCATCTTTTTTTGGGGATGCCTAGCTGGCCGTGGGGTCAGTGTGATTCGCTTGATAGCTAGGCGGAGTTGTCGTACGGAAGGTACGGGGTTCGAACCCTGGGTAAGCCACTCACGTCTGTTGTTTTTCTGTTGTCCAAGTGTTCTACTTCTTTATTTCTTACGAGTGCCTGAAAACATACCTTTATGTTTGTCTAATATTAATTTACTGTTTACAGGCCTCGGGTTTCCCTTCCTTATGTGTTATTTATGTTTATACAATACCAGAATCCTACCCTCTGTTCTATACTAATGTCCTTAAGTCTTCTACTATTTACTGGACCCAGTATCAAGGTCTTTGTCTTGTTTGGACTGACACATACTGTTAATAGGAGAACAACAGAAGTGATTGCGTCATTTAAGGGCTGAGTTGCCCACTGTATACTTCCGGTGTTATCTTGTGTGTTTCGTACTGACAAATAGCCAGCAAAGCATCTTTTTTTGGGGATGCCTAGCTGGCCGTGGGGTCAGTGTGATTCGCTTGATAGCTAGGCGGAGTTGTCGTACGGAAGGTACGGGGTTCGAACCCTGGGTAAGCCACTCACGTCTGTTGTTTTTCTGTTGTCCAAGTGTTCTACTTCTTTATTTCTTACGAGTGCCTGAAAACATACCTTTATGTTTGTCTAATATTAATTTACTGTTTACAGGCCTCGGGTTTCCCTTCCTTATGTGTTATTTATGTTTATACAATACCAGAATCCTACCCTCTGTTCTATACTAATGTCCTTAAGTCTTCTACTATTTACTGGACCCAGTATCAAGGTCTTTGTCTTGTTTGGACTGACACATACTGTTAATAGGAGAACAACAGAAGTGATTGCGTCATTTAAGGGCTGAGTTGCCCACTGTATACTTCCGGTGTTATCTTGTGTGTTTCGTACTGACAAATAGCCAGCAAAGCATCTTTTTTTGGGGATGCCTAGCTGGCCGTGGGGTCAGTGTGATTCGCTTGATAGCTAGGCGGAGTTGTCGTACGGAAGGTACGGGGTTCGAACCCTGGGTAAGCCACTCACGTCTGTTGTTTTTCTGTTGTCCAAGTGTTCTACTTCTTTATTTCTTACGAGTGCCTGAAAACATACCTTTATGTTTGTCTAATATTAATTTACTGTTTACAGGCCTCGGGTTTCCCTTCCTTATGTGTTATTTATGTTTATACAATACCAGAATCCTACCCTCTGTTCTATACTAATGTCCTTAAGTCTTCTACTATTTACTGGACCCAGTATCAAGGTCTTTGTCTTGTTTGGACTGACACATACTGTTAATAGGAGAACAACAGAAGTGATTGCGTCATTTAAGGGCTGAGTTGCCCACTGTATACTTCCGGTGTTATCTTGTGTGTTTCGTACTGACAAATAGCCAGCAAAGCATCTTTTTTTGGGGATGCCTAGCTGGCCGTGGGGTCAGTGTGATTCGCTTGATAGCTAGGCGGAGTTGTCGTACGGAAGGTACGGGGTTCGAACCCTGGGTAAGCCACTCACGTCTGTTGTTTTTCTGTTGTCCAAGTGTTCTACTTCTTTATTTCTTACGAGTGCCTGAAAACATACCTTTATGTTTGTCTAATATTAATTTACTGTTTACAGGCCTCGGGTTTCCCTTCCTTATGTGTTATTTATGTTTATACAATACCAGAATCCTACCCTCTGTTCTATACTAATGTCCTTAAGTCTTCTACTATTTACTGGACCCAGTATCAAGGTCTTTGTCTTGTTTGGACTGACACATACTGTTAATAGGAGAACAACAGAAGTGATTGCGTCATTTAAGGGCTGAGTTGCCCACTGTATACTTCCGGTGTTATCTTGTGTGTTTCGTACTGACAAATAGCCAGCAAAGCATCTTTTTTTGGGGATGCCTAGCTGGCCGTGGGGTCAGTGTGATTCGCTTGATAGCTAGGCGGAGTTGTCGTACGGAAGGTACGGGGTTCGAACCCTGGGTAAGCCACTCACGTCTGTTGTTTTTCTGTTGTCCAAGTGTTCTACTTCTTTATTTCTTACGAGTGCCTGAAAACATACCTTTATGTTTGTCTAATATTAATTTACTGTTTACAGGCCTCGGGTTTCCCTTCCTTATGTGTTATTTATGTTTATACAATACCAGAATCCTACCCTCTGTTCTATACTAATGTCCTTAAGTCTTCTACTATTTACTGGACCCAGTATCAAGGTCTTTGTCTTGTTTGGACTGACACATACTGTTAATAGGAGAACAACAGAAGTGATTGCGTCATTTAAGGGCTGAGTTGCCCACTGTATACTTCCGGTGTTATCTTGTGTGTTTCGTACTGACAAATAGCCAGCAAAGCATCTTTTTTTGGGGATGCCTAGCTGGCCGTGGGGTCAGTGTGATTCGCTTGATAGCTAGGCGGAGTTGTCGTACGGAAGGTACGGGGTTCGAACCCTGGGTAAGCCACTCACGTCTGTTGTTTTTCTGTTGTCCAAGTGTTCTACTTCTTTATTTCTTACGAGTGCCTGAAAACATACCTTTATGTTTGTCTAATATTAATTTACTGTTTACAGGCCTCGGGTTTCCCTTCCTTATGTGTTATTTATGTTTATACAATACCAGAATCCTACCCTCTGTTCTATACTAATGTCCTTAAGTCTTCTACTATTTACTGGACCCAGTATCAAGGTCTTTGTCTTGTTTGGACTGACACATACTGTTAATAGGAGAACAACAGAAGTGATTGCGTCATTTAAGGGCTGAGTTGCCCACTGTATACTTCCGGTGTTATCTTGTGTGTTTCGTACTGACAAATAGCCAGCAAAGCATCTTTTTTTGGGGATGCCTAGCTGGCCGTGGGGTCAGTGTGATTCGCTTGATAGCTAGGCGGAGTTGTCGTACGGAAGGTACGGGGTTCGAACCCTGGGTAAGCCACTCACGTCTGTTGTTTTTCTGTTGTCCAAGTGTTCTACTTCTTTATTTCTTACGAGTGCCTGAAAACATACCTTTATGTTTGTCTAATATTAATTTACTGTTTACAGGCCTCGGGTTTCCCTTCCTTATGTGTTATTTATGTTTATACAATACCAGAATCCTACCCTCTGTTCTATACTAATGTCCTTAAGTCTTCTACTATTTACTGGACCCAGTATCAAGGTCTTTGTCTTGTTTGGACTGACACATACTGTTAATAGGAGAACAACAGAAGTGATTGCGTCATTTAAGGGCTGAGTTGCCCACTGTATACTTCCGGTGTTATCTTGTGTGTTTCGTACTGACAAATAGCCAGCAAAGCATCTTTTTTTGGGGATGCCTAGCTGGCCGTGGGGTCAGTGTGATTCGCTTGATAGCTAGGCGGAGTTGTCGTACGGAAGGTACGGGGTTCGAACCCTGGGTAAGCCACTCACGTCTGTTGTTTTTCTGTTGTCCAAGTGTTCTACTTCTTTATTTCTTACGAGTGCCTGAAAACATACCTTTATGTTTGTCTAATATTAATTTACTGTTTACAGGCCTCGGGTTTCCCTTCCTTATGTGTTATTTATGTTTATACAATACCAGAATCCTACCCTCTGTTCTATACTAATGTCCTTAAGTCTTCTACTATTTACTGGACCCAGTATCAAGGTCTTTGTCTTGTTTGGACTGACACATACTGTTAATAGGAGAACAACAGAAGTGATTGCGTCATTTAAGGGCTGAGTTGCCCACTGTATACTTCCGGTGTTATCTTGTGTGTTTCGTACTGACAAATAGCCAGCAAAGCATCTTTTTTTGGGGATGCCTAGCTGGCCGTGGGGTCAGTGTGATTCGCTTGATAGCTAGGCGGAGTTGTCGTACGGAAGGTACGGGGTTCGAACCCTGGGTAAGCCACTCACGTCTGTTGTTTTTCTGTTGTCCAAGTGTTCTACTTCTTTATTTCTTACGAGTGCCTGAAAACATACCTTTATGTTTGTCTAATATTAATTTACTGTTTACAGGCCTCGGGTTTCCCTTCCTTATGTGTTATTTATGTTTATACAATACCAGAATCCTACCCTCTGTTCTATACTAATGTCCTTAAGTCTTCTACTATTTACTGGACCCAGTATCAAGGTCTTTGTCTTGTTGGACTGACACATACTGTTAATAGGAGAACAACAGAAGTGATTGCGTCATTTAAGGGCTGAGTTGCCCACTGTATACTTCCGGTGTTATCTTGTGTGTTTCGTACTGACAAATAGCCAGCAAAGCATCTTTTTTTGGGGATGCCTAGCTGGCCGTGGGGTCAGTGTGATTCGCTTGATAGCTAGGCGGAGTTGTCGTACGGAAGGTACGGGGTTCGAACCCTGGGTAAGCCACTCACGTCTGTTGTTTTTTCTGTTGTCCAAGTGTTCTACTTCTTTATTTCTTACGAGTGCCTGAAAACATACCTTTATGTTTGTCTAATATTAATTTACTGTTTACAGGCCTCGGGTTTCCCTTCCTTATGTGTTATTTATGTTTATACAATACCAGAATCCTACCCTCTGTTCTATACTAATGTCCTTAAGTCTTCTACTATTTACTGGACCCAGTATCAAGGTCTTTGTCTTGTTTGGACTGACACATACTGTTAATAGGAGAACAACAGAAGTGATTGCGTCATTTAAGGGCTGAGTTGCCCACTGTATACTTCCGGTGTTATCTTGTGTGTTTCGTACTGACAAATAGCCAGCAAAGCATCTTTTTTTGGGGATGCCTAGCTGGCCGTGGGGTCAGTGTGATTCGCTTGATAGCTAGGCGGAGTTGTCGTACGGAAGGTACGGGGTTCGAACCCTGGGTAAGCCACTCACGTCTGTTGTTTTTCTGTTGTCCAAGTGTTCTACTTCTTTATTTCTTACGAGTGCCTGAAAACATACCTTTATGTTTGTCTAATATTAATTTACTGTTTACAGGCCTCGGGTTTCCCTTCCTTATGTGTTATTTATGTTTATACAATACCAGAATCCTACCCTCTGTTCTATACTAATGTCCTTAAGTCTTCTACTATTTACTGGACCCAGTATCAAGGTCTTTGTCTTGTTTGGACTGACACATACTGTTAATAGGAGAACAAAAGAAGTGATTGCGTCATTTAAGGGCTGAGTTGCCCACTGTATACTTCCGGTGTTATCTTGTGTGTTTCGTACTGACAAATAGCCAGCAAAGCATCTTTTTTTGGGGATGCCTAGCTGGCCGTGGGGTCAGTGTGATTCGCTTGATAGCTAGGCGGAGTTGTCGTACGGAAGGTACGGGGTTCGAACCCTGGGTAAGCCACTCACGTCTGTTGTTTTTTCTGTTGTCCAAGTGTTCTACTTCTTTATTTCTTACGAGTGCCTGAAAACATACCTTTATGTTTGTCTAATATTAATTTACTGTTTACAGGCCTCGGGTTTCCCTTCCTTATGTGTTATTTATGTTTATACAATACCAGAATCCTACCCTCTGTTCTATACTAATGTCCTTAAGTCTTCTACTATTTACTGGACCCAGTATCAAGGTCTTTGTCTTGTTTGGACTGACACATACTGTTAATAGGAGAACAACAGAAGTGATTGCGTCATTTAAGGGCTGAGTTGCCCACTGTATACTTCCGGTGTTATCTTGTGTGTTTCGTACTGACAAATAGCCAGCAAAGCATCTTTTTTTGGGGATGCCTAGCTGGCCGTGGGGTCAGTGTGATTCGCTTGATAGCTAGGCGGAGTTGTCGTACGGAAGGTACGGGGTTCGAACCCTGGGTAAGCCACTCACGTCTGTTGTTTTTCTGTTGTCCAAGTGTTCTACTTCTTTATTTCTTACGAGTGCCTGAAAACATACCTTTATGTTTGTCTAATATTAATTTACTGTTTACAGGCCTCGGGTTTCCCTTCCTTATGTGTTATTTATGTTTATACAATACCAGAATCCTACCCTCTGTTCTATACTAATGTCCTTAAGTCTTCTACTATTTACTGGACCCAGTATCAAGGTCTTTGTCTTGTTTGGACTGACACATACTGTTAATAGGAGAACAACAGAAGTGATTGCGTCATTTAAGGGCTGAGTTGCCCACTGTATACTTCCGGTGTTATCTTGTGTGTTTCGTACTGATAAATAGCCAGCAAAGCATCTTTTTTTGGGGATGCCTAGCTGGCCGTGGGGTCAGTGTGATTCGCTTGATAGCTAGGCGGAGTTGTCGTACGGAAGGTACGGGGTTCGAACCCTGGGTAAGCCACTCACGTCTGTTGTTTTTCTGTTGTCCAAGTGTTCTACTTCTTTATTTCTTACGAGTGCCTGAAAACATACCTTTATGTTTGTCTAATATTAATTTACTGTTTACAGGCCTCGGGTTTCCCTTCCTTATGTGTTATTTATGTTTATACAATACCAGAATCCTACCCTCTGTTCTATACTAATGTCCTTAAGTCTTCTACTATTTACTGGACCCAGTATCAAGGTCTTTGTCTTGTTTGGACTGACACATACTGTTAATAGGAGAACAACAGAAGTGATTGCGTCATTTAAGGGCTGAGTTGCCCACTGTATACTTCCGGTGTTATCTTGTGTGTTTCGTACTGATAAATAGCCAGCAAAGCATCTTTTTTTTGGGGATGCCTAGCTGGCCGTGGGGTCAGTGTGATTCGCTTGATAGCTAGGCGGAGTTGTCGTACGGAAGGTACGGGGTTCGAACCCTGGGTAAGCCACTCACGTCTGTTGTTTTTCTGTTGTCCAAGTGTTCTACTTCTTTATTTCTTACGAGTGCCTGAAAACATACCTTTATGTTTGTCTAATATTAATTTACTGTTTACAGGCCTCGGGTTTCCCTTCCTTATGTGTTATTTATGTTTATACAATACCAGAATCCTACCCTCTGTTCTATACTAATGTCCTTAAGTCTTCTACTATTTACTGGACCCAGTATCAAGATCTTTGTCTTGTTTGGTCTGACACATACTGTTAATAGGAGAACAACAGAAGTGATTGCGTCATTTAAGGGCTGAGTTGCCCACTGTATACTTCCGGTGTTATCTTGTGTGTTTCGTACTGATAAATAGCCAGCAAAGCATCTTTTTTTGGGGATGCCTAGCTGGCCGTGGGGTCAGTGTGATTCGCTTGATAGCTAGGCGGAGTTGTCGTACGGAAGGTACGGGGTTCGAACCCTGGGTAAGCCACTCACGTCTGTTGTTTTTCTGTTGTCCAAGTGTTCTACTTCTTTATTTCTTACGAGTGCCTGAAAACATACCTTTATGTTTGTCTAATATTAATTTACTGTTTACAGGCCTCGGGTTTCCCTTCCTTGTGTGTTATTATTGTTGCAGTGAGCACTAGTACAGTTCTTGTGTTATTTCAATGCCGTGTTTTTGTTTCGTTACATCTCGTGTCAGTATTTAATTGTTTTTTCTATAAACATGGGTAGCAAGCAGAATTCATCTTCCTTAGTTGGAGGATTTTTTCTTGTAATGTCTTTGATAATTATTTGCTAGACCAATTGCACTGCAGGGAACCTGTTTGTCAGAGGCTCGGGGAAGTGGTGAAGCCTCATGTAATTTGTCAAATTGTTGATGGCAGTTGTTTGTGTTAAGTCTGTCTATTTTGTGTGTTCTGCATTAGTCTTTCTTTCGTGCTGTTTTTATGTCGTAGTTCTCAGTCCTTTATGCTATGCTATCTGTGTATGTGCAGTAATTTTATGGTATCCTGTCTTTGCGCACTTTACAGGTTCGAGTGTGCACATCTGCCATTCTTACCATCTTTGTCTATTCTTTCTTTTCCACCAGCCTGTCAGTTTTCAGGATGCTGTGTGTTCCATGATTTTCATTTTCATCATTTATACCATCGTGTGTGTTTGAATACAAGCTGACAATTTTTCTTTTGGTTTCTAACAGTGTTATTTGCATGTAGCATGTAAAAGATAGGGTAAAGGATTCCTATAGACCTACATTAAGGCATATTGAGAATATGGTGTTAGGGACATATTTTTTTTTGACCATCGGCATGTGATACAAAATACTGACCCAAATGTGTAGACTTAATCTAAGTCCTGTGCGTTCTTTAAAGGTGTAGGAGCATCCTTTTTATTTTACAAACACCATTATTTTGCTCCATCTATTTTAGATCGAATAAATATATATTTATAATACAAGAAAAACTTCACATCACGAAACAAAATAATATCAGTCTATAAAATTGATGAGAAAAATGCAATGACAAGAAATAATAAATATTACAGCAATATTTTATAGCAAAGAATGTAAGAATGTTTCTGAGCCACATGATTTATATTCTGCCAACTATGTTTTTGCAGCTACACAAACCTTCACCAGTAGTTCCTGTGGTGCTTTTTTCTGCTGATAAATACCAACAACTATGATAGGACACTCTATACAGAGCGATACAACAAGAGGCAATCTGATCATCAGAAGTAGTCCCCATCCCGTCGATCTCGCGTTTCGGTCCCTTACTCTCCTTTACACTCTTAGGGGGGCGGGCCCACCTGGGTCATGACTCCCAAGTGTCTCCGCCTCCTGTTATCTTGTGTAGTAAATGAACCCACTCCACCTTGATTGCAGCTTTAAAATTCACAATTCCGCCAGCCGGAGGCAATTGTGAAAGTAACCATTATGTTGAAAACAAATTATTGCGGTCATTCCATAGCATACCACGACTAGGGACAGACATTGACACACCTGCGTGAAGCTGACGAGGCGTGAAGCCATTGCCAGCTGGCAACTGAAATCTACTTTCACCCGATACCTCATATCATACACCCCGGGTTACCTGTAAGCCACTGTCCTTTCTCACCAACGCAACGAAAAACTCATTGCTTTGCGGACTTAGAAAAATATCGATTTCCGAATGTGTCGTGTGCCGCATATGTGGCTAGATTTTACTGTCCCGAGTTCCATAGGCCATTGCAGTTGTTCCACAGCCAGCATAATGCCTTTTCTGCAGTTTCACTAATCCTCTTCAGGGCCCTTGTTCTCGACTGTCCCCTCAGCCGCAACAGTTTCAATAAATCCTTCACTGATGCAGCCACAAATATCTTGCACCCACCTCAACAGCCATGACCCATGCAGTGAACCCATCGTGTCTCAGATCCGTGGCCAGATCATTACACTTGGTCACTTTGAACGAATGTTGCTCGTTCAATCTGGAATCAAATGGCACGGTCAGTTCAATCAATATAACATGATGCGATGAATATTGCAGCACTATCCGGCCGTCTTCGAGATGTTCTGATACTCTCTGGATAAGCCCTTCGTCCAGTTCGGTATACTGCTATCTCCAAGTCATTTGCACAGTCAAGGAGAGATGGTAAACTGCTGCCTGATATACTCAGTTTTGGGTGTGCTGACTTTCCTGTTCTATGAAAGTATGTATTTGCGGTGCTCGGCCTAACTTTGCTATTCGCCTTCATCCTTGCCAGGTCTATTGTCGCAGCCAGCTCACATAGCCCTTTGTTGTGGCGCCATGTGTATCGCCCTTGCCCTAATGACACCTTGCAAGCTGAGAGCCCGTGTTCAAGTGTCTGCCTCTTATGGCACAGGGGGCACTGCTCATCGTCCGACTTCCCCCATCTCAAAAGGTATGTGACCGATGGCAGGAGGTCATACATTGATCTAATAATGAAGCTGAGCCTAAGAGGTGCCATTTGCCATATATCATTCCATGTCAAGGGCCTTTGCAGGACTCTTTTCCATGTAGTCAATTGGCCTTGTTGTACCTGCTGCACTGCTTTTTGCAACCTCTTATCATTCTCAGATCCTCGTATCTCCTGAACTAACATGTCTCTGCAATTCTGCAATGTCTCTGCGCTCCCTGCTTGTTCCTTGAACCACCAGTGGATGTCTCCATGGCGAAATCCCCGTCTATTCGTCTGTGAGTATCCGATTACCTCCTTCAGCTTGAGTGACTCTTGGGCAGCATCGACAGCTTATTCCACTTTCCACTTCCTTCCTGTTTTCAGTGTGGGCTGAATGGACGTAAACGCGTCATCTGCTGACTCGCGCAGCATCATTACGAGCCTTTATGTTTCCACTTTGTACTCCTCAACAACTGACTTGAGAGGAAGCACAAGTTTTGACTCTTTGCAGTACAGAGCTACGCCTGACATACCTGTTGGTACCCCTAGCCATTTGCTCATGAACTTGTTGATTTTCTGCTGTACTAGAGCTTATTTCATATATAAGCAGTGGCCACAGCAACTTAGTTATCAACATGAACTGGAGGCCCTACGATGTGAACTTTCCTAGGAGTCTGCTTCGGTTTACGATCTGTAGTCCTCTGTCTGCCATTTTTTTGTCCGTTGCACTGCCTTCGAGTCTTTTAATGAGGCATCGTACACCCTGCCAAGACTTTTAACAGGTTTCTCAATGACAGTAGGAATTCTTTGATTGGAAACCATGAATATGAACTCTGCTATCTTCCCTTTCCTGACTGATAGGCTTCTCGACTTCTTAGGTTTGAAGCTCATTCTGCACCAGCTGACTAGTTCATCCAGGTGTGCTAACATTCTCCGGGCCTGATGTTCATCTGATGTCAGAATTCTTGTGTCATCTATGCATGCTTTGAGCGGTGGCATGTGACACATTCCACTGAGCTTTGGACCTATTGCCTCTCCTTCAGCCTTATTGAGGATTACCTGCATAGACAATACGAATAGTATAGGAGAGATGGTACATTCCATCGCAATTCCAACTTGAAGGTCAATCCACTTCGTTGTGTACTCTCTGGTTAAAAATCTGACAGAGAACCCTGCGAAATACTGGCTTCAGCATTGCTGCAGTTTCTTGTGAAACATGATATTTTTCTAGGGCCTGCCACAACATCTGGTGTGGAATGGATCCAAAAGCATTTGCTAGACCCAACCAGATTACATGGAGGTTTGTTCTTTCAGACTTTGCCTTTTGAATTGCTTCCCAGATCATTGTGGAATGCTCTAGACAACCTGGTGTACCTGGGATACCTACTTTCTGGATGGTAGTGTCAATGTACCCATTTTCCAGGAGGTATGTGGTGAGCCTTTTAGCCATCACAGAGAAGAATATCTTCCCTTCCACATTAAGTAGTGAGATTGGCCTGAACTGAATGATGTCTGTGGAATTTTGTTCCTTCGGGGTGTAGACTCTGTTCGCATTTCTCCATTCCTTGCTTACAAGCTGGTTTTCCACGCATTCTTCAGTAAACGGAGCAGTCGTTTGAGCACCTCATGGCATCTCTTATACACAACATATGGGACACCATTAGGACCTGGAGTTGACTTGCACCGTGCTTTCTGGACAATGCTTTCTATTTCATGCATTGTTGTGGGCTTGATGTTGAATTCAGGTCCTGGATTACTAGGCCATCTAAGGCCAGCCATATTGCTGAGCGGCTCATCTTTGCGACTATCTGAATAAGTCATTCTAAGGTGTTCTTCCAGGTCTTCTTTCCTGACGTTTAGCATTCCTGACTGTGGCTGATCAGACCTATCTATGGCGAACTTGAAGAGCTCCCTGAAGAATCTTTCCCTACCCTCCGTGTTTTTCTTTTCTTCCTGCACAACCTTTCTGCTCTACAACGGGCATTATGTTGGCCTTTCAGGTGCTCCCAAAGCTGTCTTAATCCTTCCTTCTCTGTGGCCACTGTGTTCTTGAACAGTTTTCTTGATGCAGAATAAGAATTTAATGTCTTTCCTTTTAAATGACCCCCCCCCCCTGTAAACCTATGAGGTATCTGATGAATAAGACTAATGTCCATTGAGAACATTAATAAGAGGACATTTATATAAGGTTGCAAATGGGGCTGACGAGCTCATCGTGTGAAATCGATTGCTACAGAAATACCACTACAATAGCATTGGGGCTTTGATGCAGATTTCATGCAAGGGACCAGCTTCAGCAGTGGATGAATGCTTTATAAATAAGCACACAAAAAAGAAATGAGTAAATGAGGTGACCTAACACAGTGACCAATCACAGTAAACTTAATTTTCAAGAAGGCAGAAAAGTATTTGGTTTCTCAATTATTTTCCAATGTGATGTAGTTTGGTTTAGGCATGGTATCCAAAATCGAGAGAAAAATCACATCCTGTGAGATAAGATGCCTAAGAAAAGTTATTACTGTTACCAGCAGAGACGGAATGAGAAATAGTTACATTAGAAAAATTACAGAAGAGCCCGAGTACAACTAGATGGCCTCAAGAGTAAGAAAATTTATCTTCGTCATGGCGTCTCTCAGGGAGGGGTTCTGTCCCCCACACTTTTCCTAGTCTACATCAACGACCTGGTTGCTGAACTACCACATGGAATGAAAGTAGCAATGTACGCTGATGATCTGGTAATATGGTGCACAGATGAGCATGCAACAGTGGCCACCAAACTGCTACAAAGAGCTATAGAGGCCTTAACCTCATGGGTAAATAGATGTTGTGTCCGCATCAACACAGACAAGTGCAGCACTACGCTCTTCACCCTCTCTCCCAAACAAGAAGCTTATGTCATCAAGATAAATGAAGAGCTCCTGAAAGAAGATAAACAACCTACCTATATCTCGGAGTTACATTCGATGATAGGCTGACATGGAAGCAGCACATCAACAAGGCAGCAACAAAGGCCAGGAGGAAGTTAGCCATCCTGAGAAAACTAAGCGGAACCACATGGGGAGCCAGTGGGAAAATACTTAGTAAAGTTTACCAGCAGGGCATACGACCACACCTGGAATATGGGTCAGCTGCGTGGTGTCCAGCATCATACACCACATTACAAGACCTAGATAAGGTGCAAAACCAGGCGCTTAGGGTCATCACGGGGGCAATGAAATCAAAGCATATAGTGGAGATGGAGAAAATGGGAGGATACAAGCACTGCGAGAATGCAGAGACAGGCAGAAAAGTTCCTCTATATGCCAAGCCATCCAATGAAGGACAGATTCCAAAACCTAGCAATGGGGCGATTGAAAAGAAGCAGCTTTATCCACCAGGCAAAACGATTTCGTAGACAAACCTCAGACCTGCCTGAAGTTGACAGCCCCCTAAAGTCTGTGCCAGAACAAACACCTTGGAGAGAAGAGACTGGACTACCAATCCACATCCAGACAAAATTGAAAGGAATATTCGACAGGGATGAACAGAACAGCATGCAACGTAGGACAGTCACTCTCAGTTTCCTGGATGATGAATACCCACAGGACCTCTGGGTCCGAGTATACACGGATGGGTCAGCAAAGAATGCAGTCAAGAATGGAGGAGCAGGAGTGTACATAGAATACCCAAACAACACTAGGGATACGGCCAGAGTACCAACGGGGAAATTCTGTAACAACTATTATGCAGAAATCCAGGTAATCAAGGTGGCAACTGAGAAACTGTTGAACACCAATCTCGGTCCACAGCCTGTAGTATTCCTGACAGATGCAAGATCAGCACTCCAAGCACTTCAGTAAAAAAAATTTCCAGGCATACAAGAACTACTTTCTGAACTGTGCAACCAGCGCAGGTACGCCATGCAGTGGATACCGTCTCGTTGTGTAATACCAGGAAACGAGAAAGCGGACCGACTGGCTAAAGAAGGTGCTGCAGACGAGCAACCGGATGTACCAGTTACGTACCATCTGAAGAACAAGATGATTAAATCAATCAGAAAGCCACCAACACCAACGCAGGATGACTAACAAGCTATGAACAGATCAGAAAAAATTGTCATTCTGCGCCTCAGAACAGGACACAACCGACTCCGCAGCCACATGTATACAAAATTCAAGATTGGCAATTCAGCCATGTGTACATGTGGACAGGCACCCCAGACTGCGGAGCACGTACTTCAAGATTGCCCCGAATATGATATATTGAGGCAAACCCATTGGCCCAGAGAAACAACACTGGAAGCAAAACTATACGGACCTCTGTATGAACTACAAAAGACAGTGAAGTTTATACAAGAAACAACATTGCAGATATAGACAATATATTTCAAGCGATCGAAAGAAGAAGAAGAAGAAAAATTGTAGAACCTTCATGTCACATCATGTAGATAGAGAGACTGAAAAATTACGTGGTTTAGCCATCTTATGAGAATGGAGCTGAATAAATTACCACCACACGCCTACAAAACTATAAGATCTGGTTAAAGGGCACAGAGAAGACTAAGAGATAGATGTACAGACATCATCACAGGCATCCAACAACAAGACGGACTCACAGCAGCCTTTGTGACACACTTGGCTCGAAAAGGCAAACTTCAGCTCTCCGTGTTTTATGGCAACAGTGAAAAGAAAAAGTATAGTAAAATAAAGTAAGAATTTCAAATTATAAAGACCACCGCTGATGGAGAAAATCATAATTCTTAATCAGACCGGTCCATATATATAAATGTACGGTACTTACATTCACAACACTTACTTTTTAATTTTTGACATCATAAGCTGATGATCGGTTGGAGGAAACTGTGTGGTAGAAAAAAAAATATATCTATGGTTACAACAACAGACAAAAGATATATTTTAATGAAAACAAATACACCAGTTTTTATATTTAGCTATTGTGGAAAAGCATAGGTTTTTATAAACTCATTGTGTAACAGTAAACTTGAATAACTTTAGACGTACTCATTAGCATTATGTAAACGGTAAATTAAAGACAATTCATAAAGTTGTGTATGTTAGCGTTGTCAAATCTTTGGATGAATTTAAGGACAGATCACAAACGTAATTCAAGAAAACATTAAGCATAAACTACAGAATTTTTCAACGAGTTGACAAATCTGGATGAACAAAGTTCATGGTTATTATGGAGCCTACAACTTAGAACTGTATTGTGTTCAAACATAGTAAATTATGCTTTTACAAGCCATTTCCAGTATGCTTTTATCACATGTGCATCCAAAGTTATTATGGTTTAAAGTTAAAAAAGGACGTTTTACCAATTCGAGAAGTATGGAAACAGTATGTGTAGTTATAATGAAAGAAATGTTATCAATGTCCGTATGCAGAATCAACAAAACCCTTATAGAAATCCAAAGTATCTTGTCCAAAAGTGTATTATAATTATATAGTTTTAAAAATTACAAGTGACATATATTTAATAAGACATGTACCAGGCAAGTTTGACATCTCTAAAACTTCAATTTATTCTTTTGTTGGTATTACTGGCTAAATATGCAAACTTTGTATAAACATTAATAACACATAAGGAAGGGAAACCCGAGGCCTGTAAACAGTAAATTAATATTAGACAAACATAAAGGTATGTTTTCAGGCACTCGTTTGAAATAAAGAAGTAGAACACTTAGACAACAGAAAACAACAGACGTGAGTGGATTACACAGGGTTCGAATCCCGTACCTTCCGTACGACAACACCGCCTAGCTATACAAGCGAATCACACTAACCTCACGGCCAGCTAGGCATCATGCAAACTGAATTGTATTACTGTGTGTAAACCTTTGCAGCATGTGT
The DNA here is from genome assembly GCA_024509875.1 of Oreohelix idahoensis. Classification (NCBI taxonomy): domain Eukaryota; kingdom Metazoa; phylum Mollusca; class Gastropoda; order Stylommatophora; family Oreohelicidae; genus Oreohelix; species Oreohelix idahoensis. The sequence goes on along the minus strand of JAMPIV010008200.1, from coordinate 228,517 downwards.
GAATTGTTTTGCACCTCAGAAAAGAGTGTGTCTTCATTCTTGGACTCCTACTGTCTGTGTCGGGAGAAAGATCTTTGATAGTCATATAACTGTACTTAAAACAACAATCACCACTACAAGTAGCAACAACTATAGCAGAACAACAAAACCTCCATTAGATACAAGAAATAACTGAAACTACCCAGTCCTTTATCCCAAAAAGGAGTTATACTACCTGATACGGGGTATCTGGGTAATGTTGGCCCACTTTAATTTGGTACGCGTTAACACTTTGTTGTGCCACCAATGTTAGGTGCTTGGCACTTAAAGCCATTGTATTGACCGCGATTTTATAGGGTTGACTAGAGATAGTCATGACGTAGTATGTTGGTAGGCTGGGGCATGGCAACGCTCTTCTTTCACTTTTCTAGAGAACGACTTTGTCGGAGACAGTCGTGTTATAAATCGCTCTCGATGTTTATGAATTGTGCAGTGTTTTCTCCTAGATTATAAGGCATGGGTCAGCCTTTATTATATACGGGTGAAATGATAAGTTATCCTGATAGGATAAGCATTCGAATTATAAATGATCAAATTACTAAATATATTATGTCTTCAAAACGACAACGATCACTACCGAATGTTCGCGAGATGACATTGCGAGTATACACGTTGACACTTTTGACGATGAAAGAATGAATAAGGAGACAATAGCTGGACTACACAAATGTTTGCATGTTGATAATGATATAACTCATCTATGAACTGATTGAATGTATTTCTGTAATAAATCGTATTGTTCTTGTGGACTCAACCCACACAGCCTTATCAACGTTATCAAACTGGACTTAGATTTCATGTTCCCAATTCGCGTTTCAACATCATTAGCACGATCGCTAGAAAGTTCACAATAATAACAAGATGACCAAGCCCATATAATAGTTGAACAATAATAGACTTCCAATCATTGTGTTACAGTCAAAACCACGGAGTTAACAAATGGCGGCCCGTGTTGGGGACGAGAAAAATCTTTTTCAAAGAAGAAAAGCCAGTCACAGACTTTTTCCAGAGTAAATATTCGTCGTGCCAAGAACTTTTCAATTTTTCCATACGTTTGACATGACTCAAATAAGCATGGTAACCAAGGCGCATGCGTACTAGGGAGGTAAATGACGTCACAACCTTCTCAAGTTCATTGAAGCAGCCGTTTGGAAAATCTTCAATCAACAAGGCAGCGAGCTTTCAATTATTCAAGATAACGCAAACGAATGAACAACTACTATTAAGGAATAATCAATACTTCAAGCCATCTACATAGTTCTTTGGTGCACGCCTGCACTGTCGGAGATTGTTTTCCATCAAAAAGATAAGTACACAATGTTGCCTCATGCAATGTGGGTCCATTTCAGTTCTCAGGCATGTCTATTCTTATAATGTGTGTTACATGTTTTTTATATAATGTTATATGTATGTCCAATTTGCTGGCGGATGGTGGGAACTAGAATTTCTGTTATGTCGCAGTCAGCTGACCGCAGAAATTGTGGTCGTTCCTAGGGCTTGTTGATTATTTTCAATTGTACAAGAGATCCCTTGACATTTGCGTGGGCATACTCTGCTTGTAATTGAATTTAATCAACATTAGTTGTTTAGCTGTGAAGTCGTGTATATACACGTTGTTTTATTATTGTTTTCGTTTCATTTTATTTAATTTCGTCAACTGTTTGTCAAATGTCCGTTAAGCCTAATCTTACTATCGTTTAGTTTTACACACAAAACTGTTACGTCGTTTGTAAAGAGTCCATTTTTGTGTGCACATTTTTTTTAGATTTTTTTGTGGTCCGACCAATTTTTATTTCTGTATAGTTCGTCACTTCCTGTACTTTTATTCATTTCTTAGTATCATTTTAATGTTGGTAATTCGTAATTGTGATGTGAAATTGTACTTGTAAATTCTTTTGTTTTACTATGTTTTACTTTTACTTCTTCACATAACTGTATAATAATAATAATAATAATAATAATAATAATAATAATAATAGCCCCTTCAGTCATAACTGACTATGGGAATGTGCCCCTGAGGTGGCAGCCCTCAGCTGCTTATTTTCCTGGTGCTCCTATCGACGTTTTCTCCTCACCTCTGCTTCTTGTGTGAGCCTCTCTTCGCCCAATCTGAGGTGGTGCTGTAAATAGCATCGCCACTTAGTGCGATCGGCAGCTTCATCCTCCCATGTTGCTGGATCCATGTCCAGTGCCCTCATATCTCTCTTGCACACATCTTTGAACCTCAGCTGTGGTCGCCCAACTGTTCTCTTGCCATCTGATAATTGTCCGTAGAAGATATCTTTTGGGATGCGACCATCTTCCATGTGGCGAACATGGCCAAGCCAGCGAAGTCTGCGCTGTCTAAGCAGCGTATACATACTTTGAAGGCCAGCACGTGACAACACCTCGACATTTGTCACTTTATCTTTCCACGAGATGCCGAGGATGCGGCGTAGACACCGCAAATGGAAGGTATTGTGTCTTCTTTCTTGCTTAGCATAGGTCGTCCAGGTCTCGCTGCCATATAGGAGTGTGCTGGTGACGCAGGCATTATATACCGCAGCTTTGGTCTTCATTGTGAGTTTAGAGTTTTCCCAAACACGCGGTGTGAGGCGGGCAAAGGTAGCTGCAGCTTTGCCAATGCGGCTGTCAATTTCTGTATCCAGTGAGAGTTTGTCATTGATGGTAGACCCTAGGTATGTGAAGTGGTGCACCACTGCAAATTCATAGTTATCGATAGTGATAACTGGTGCAGCACCCACATCCTGACTCAGCACATTCGTTTTCTTTAGACTTATTGTGAGGCCAAAGTCCTTGCATGCTTTAGTGAAGCGATTCATCAAGCTCTGAAGCTCCTGTTGACTTTGAGTGACGACTGCAGCATCATCAGCGAACAACAAGTCTCTTATAGTGACCCTTCTGATTTTTGTTTTTGCCTTCAGCCTTGAAAGATTAAACAGACGGCCATCTGACCTAGTGTGAAGGCATATTCCTTCAGTTGCATCTCTGAATGCATGTTTCAAGAGTAAGGCAAAGAAGATTCCGAAGAGGGTCGGAGCCAGAACACAGCCTTGTTTAACGCCACTTCGTATATCAAAGGGCTGTGACGTGATTCCAGCATATTGGACTGTTCCCTTCATGTCGTCATGGAATGACTTTATCATTTCCAGCATTTTAGAAGGGCAGCGTATTTTCAGGAGGATTTTAAAGAGTCCATCCCTACTAACCAGGTCGAATGCTTTTGTGAGGTCTATAAAGGCGATATATAATGGTCTTTTCTGCTCTCTTGATTTTTCCTGAAGCTGGCGGAGAGAGAAGATCATGTCTGTTGTTGATCTGCCAGCTCGGAATCCACACTGTGCCTCTGGATATATGCGATCAGCTAACTTGTGTAGTCGCATTAAGATGACTTTGGCAAAAACCTTACCAACAATACTAAGAAGAGAGATGCCTCTGTAGTTATTGCAATCACTTCTGTCTCCTTTATTTTTATACAGTGTTACAATCTTGGCATCTCGCATGTCTTGAGGAATAGCTGTCTCTTCCCAGCACTGGCACAGCATCCTATGCAGGGGATGTAATAGCGTGCTCTTACAGCATTTGATTAAATCAGGAGGAATCCCATCACTGCCTGGTGCTTTGCCAGAGCCCAAGCTATCAATGGCCTTGCTGAGTTCCTCTAATGTTGGTTCGGCATCCAGCTCCTCCATAGTTGGCAGACTGTTGACACCATCAAGGGCTGCAGGCGTAACGGTATTGTCTCTAGCGTAAAGCTCAGAGTAGTGCTCGACCCACCTCTCCATCTGCTTACCCTTATCGGTTAGCTTCTCTCCGCTGATGGTTTTTAGCGGTGCCGTCTTACTTTTATGGGGGCCAAGTGCTTTCTTTATACCGTCATACATTTGTCTAATGTTGCCTGTTTGCGCTGCGATCTGGATGCTCTCACTGAGCTGGAGCCAATAGTCATTTGCACAGCGTCGAGCAGTTTGTTGAACTTTGCTTCTCGTAGCCCTCAGGATCTGTAGGGTTCTGGCACTCGGTGAACGTTTGTATTCATTCATAGCACTGCGCATAGCTTCAATAACAGGTGCCATCACATCTGATGAAGCGTCAAACCAGTCATTTGACTTTGCTGTTTTCTTACCAAAGGTGGCAAGTGCAGTACTTTGAATGGTGTTCCGTAGATGCTCCCAGTTCTCTGTAATAGTATCACCATGCTGAGGGCTACTGAGCACTTTCTTGGAGGTCTCAGTGAATTGAGCGATCATGAAAGGGTCTGACATCTTGCTGGTATCAATGCGTGGTTTCTCTTCATGTCTGACACGATAGAGTTTTCTTGGTTGTGCTCTGATTTTGCAGCAAACCAAGGAGTATCTGTGTCACAGTCTGCACTATGGTACGAGCGCGTGGAGAGCACAGACCTGAGGAGTGGCCTTCTGACGAGAATCAGGTCAAGTTGGTGCCAGTGCTTGGATCGTGGGTGTCTCCATGACCACTTATGCTGGGGTTTTGTCTGAAAGTAGGTGTTGGTCACGCAGAGGTCATGGTGGACGCACAACTCTAAGAGCCGTTGTCCATTTTCATTCATCTTGCCAATACCAAACCTGCCCAGACATGAAGGCCATGAAACATTATCAGCACCCACTCTAGCGTTAAAGTCACCAAGGAGAACAAGCTGTTCTTGCCTAGGTATGCTTTTGATTACTGCTGCTAGATTCTCGTAGAACTCATCTTTAGCTTCTGAGACAGAGTACAGAGTAGGAGCATACACACTGACAAGGGTGATGGGACCTGTGCTAGTTTGCAGGCGGAGCGTTAACAGGCGTTCTGATCCATTCTCGCCTGGTTCAACCATGTTAGTTAGCGATTTTTTGACCGCAAAACCTACTCCGTGTTCTCTAGCTTTATTAAAATCTTTCCCTTGCCGATAAAATGTGTAGTCCTTCTCGCTCACCGTTCCAGAGCCCGCCAGGCGCATTTCCTGAAGTGCAGCTATATCCACCTGAAGTCGTTTAAGCTCATCATTAATTATGGCTGTCTTCCTTACATCGTTTACATCCTGTAGGTTTTCGGATAGTCCAGTCAACATAGTCCGGACGTTCCAGCATCCCAATCTGAGAGTTTGCTTATTTCTATTTTTTCGATAATTGCTTGGTGCAAAATTTTCTGTCCACAGTTCGGGTTTGACCCTAATCCCCATGCACCCAATGGGGAAAGCAGACAGTGGCGGGACAAAACCTTATTGACTGGGGGCTGCCCAGCTTGAAGCGGGCGGTAGTTGTCCAGTGAGATCCTAGAACCTCTCCCACTGTCGGAAGTAGCCCCTGGCGCCATGCCCTACGCCAATTGAGCAAAATGCTTATAACCGGTAACTGCTACTTCCCGTGTTTTGCCGACACCTATAGGGTGAAGCTGGAGTGTCCTCTCCAGGGCGCGATCTTGGGCACAGTTATATGGAGATCAAGCTGTTGCCCATGCAACATGTTCCCCCTCTCCACACAGCCGGTAGATCCAAAGGAACGGCAGTAGCCGATACCGTTTGGTACCAGCCATGTCGCAGGAGTTGCCAGAATAATGTCGAATCGACATTAGACTGCCTTAGGGACTCCGACTCCGGATTTATCCTCAGGGTTTACTCCCGAAGCCAATTCCATAAATGGATATTCCCGCAAGGCAGCGGTGGTTTGAATTCAGAGTTCCTTCTCTTAGATAAGCTACCAACCAAGGATCACGAGCCCTATCTGACCGAAGCTGCTGGTTTTAAGGCGCCAGTCACTCGCCTTTGCCCCTTCTCCCGTCAGTGGAAACAGTTCCGCCGGGCTCAAATTGAGCCACAGTGAAGGCCGGGAGCTGGACTTGGTTGTCAGAGACTGTTTGAGGCGCGTGCCATAGAAGTATTTTATCTGCAGTGAGAGCTTATCCTCACTACAACTCCCGGCAATAACAACCTTTGGAACCACATATTACATAACTGTAATAATATGATAAAATAACTATAAAATAATGATAATATAAAACTTATGATTAATTAATTGAAAATATTTAATGACTGAAATAATTTCAGCATAGTGTTCTAGTAGTTTTTGTAACCACTAGTTGTTTATTATGCGTAAGGCATGGTGGTATAAAATATTGGTAAATAAGTATAATTTTTGAGCTTACAATGAATTTGTTAAGCACATTAATGGGTAATTAGTTGACTGAGCTAGTCACATTACCATATTGGCCATTGGGCATATATAATTGAGTATATAAATATTGACTAAGTAGGTGCTTTAGTTGTTTGACATGACCATCCTAGAATATTATATGTTGCCTGGAAAGAGGGTTGGTTATCATGGTATGGCATTACAAATATTTGCATCCAATGAGCTTGCATATGCATTGCAACAGGATGCGAAATGGCGTCTTGAAAAATTAGAGAAGAATAAGAAACTTCTACATCGTTAAGATGAAGTACAGAAGAAAAGACGAGATTTGGAGAATAAAATGCATCTTAATGACTTACATAGGCTTTCGGATGAAGGTGTGAATTTTCAAGTCAATGCACTCGATAAAGAAAATAATGTTGATGTTGAGTTAGATAAGGTTGATACTGCTTTAGGGGCAGATTATACACAAGAAAAGAATGTTGATAGTGAGTTAGATAAGGTTAATACTGCTTTATGGGCAGATTGTACACATATGGCTCAGATTCAGGAGCTGAAATCTGAGGTTTCGCTTTTGAGATTAAAAGTTGATACACAAGAAGTGGCATTTGGGAATATGAAGAGTTCTTATATTCAGTTAGAGAATAAGGTGGAAAAAATTGAACTCGAGAATCGGGAATTCAGACGAATTCAAAGTCAACATGAAAAGTTGACTAATGAAAAGTTGGCTAACCTTGAGGCATTGCTCCTTAAGGAGAACAATTTAAATGAAAGGCTAGATAAAATAAATAAGAGGCAGAATAATGAAATTTCACTGAAAGATGAAAGATTGTTAAGTTGAGAAAAAGAGTTGATGGTCTACTAGATGTCTTGTTGGACAAGAAGATATTGTCACAAAACAAGTACGATAGGCCTAGTTTACGACATGCCTTCAATACTAAGGGTGATACTAAATTACCAGCACACCCAGTGAAGATTATCAAATCATTTCGAGGCAGATACACCTTCCCTCGACATAATAATTACTGCCAATTCAGGAAACAAATCTTATCGACAGGATCAGAGTAAAATTGATCTTAAGAAAACTGTTGAGGTGGTCAACAGTAAAGATGACTTTACCAAAGAAAAATAATGTTGGAGTTAGGATGAACTTGAATAATAAAATTAATATAAATAAGTCTGTCAGCAAAGTTTTTACTTTGCCTAGCAAGCACTGGTCTATGACATGCTTTAAACCTACTGCTTTGCATACTGATAGGTATCATCCTAAGTTTGATCAGGACGATACTTCATGGAATAAACTTACTAAATCTATGAGAATGGAGAAAGTGGACGTTTCTCATGGGAACACACATACACATAATCCTTATTCACATTGTAGTGACAATAAGACTACTTATATTGGTAAATGTGCTTATTCTCGCACCGTTCTAGTGCGCAACCTGCCACAAGAAACTACATGGCAGACACTAGGAAATTTTTTTTAATTACACGGCAGACGTTAAGTTTGTACGTCTGTTGCCACCTACCAATTACAGGTATGGTGAGGCTTTGGTAACCTTTAGGACCAATAGAGATGCTCGTATGGTTATCGAGCGAGACAATGGTGTATATTTTCATCATCATTCTCTCAGACTACAATTGGTACCTGATTCTGCTTCACGCAGATATTAGCCTATTGATATTATGATTTGTTATCACATTCTTTGATGACTCAGCATATGCAGTCATCGTTTCTTTTCTTTACTAGTGATCTATTCTTCGATAGCTTAGTTATTGTAGGCTTTTCTTATAGGTAACACTTTTGTTATCTTATCTACGATAACACTTTGTCTTTTCGTCTTTATTTTATTTTCACATGTCTAAGTGAGACAGTAACTTCGTGGATTTTTACGCTTCTGCTCAGCCAATGCGGCATAAGCTTGTATATCGTCTACCCTTTAGTGGAAAGACATGCTTGTGAATGGAACGTGGACTGGAGAAGATAGTACCGCGTTCACTAAATTTTTAGGAACATTTTAATTGAAACCTCTTATTTTGAGGTCAACAGATATTACAAGGTTTTTTACTCTTTGGCAGATGCAGGCAATTTCGATTTCGATATTAGTCTCATTCAAGTTCAAGTAATCGTTTGAAAAGAACTCAAAGTCGAATAATATGACGGCTTGCTCTTTGTTATCGACACCATATGATATGTTATGATTGAAACGAGCAGAACTTTACGAATCACCAATTCTGGACGTCAAGTTCTCCTGGGACATAAAACGCTTTATAATATCGAAATTTGTAGCTCAAATGACGTTGGCACAGGCTACTGATGCTGCATTTTCGATTGTTTCAAATCAGTGTTTCTGATGGAATCGATTTCTGGTTCTGAAAACGTCGTTACGGATTCCTTTTCTGGACACCCAACATCCTCATCAGATGAACAACATAACAGTTATGTACTATATACATATTCAATAATCAAGAACTGTAGATTGGCAACACTGATCACATTTACGAATCCTCACGTTTTATCGTTTCAAAGTTATGAATCCTCACGCTTTCATAATTGAACTTACAATGAACCTCGACTACCAACAACGGATTGATATTTATTACTTCCATACATCTATACATTTCAATCCAGCATTCAATTGTACATATGCTACAACATTATCGCTGACATTTTCAACACAGATGTTGATATTTCGAAAAGAATTACGTATTCCGGCTCAAGTCAGAACATTCAACATAACCTACGCCTTTTGATATGACATCGTTGGATTACAGCGGTTTCATGCTGCGAAACATTTGCGAGCGACAATTGACTTTTCATCTTCCGGGTATTCGCATCAATCATTCCAATATTGTACAGGATTATTTCGATTTACATTGCTGAATTAATTTGAATATGGACTTTGGTTTGTGTCCATTCTCCTATCAACCATTACAGTTTGATTTACAAAATTTACCCGTTTGAACGCATGTCATCTTGGTCTCCTGCAACGGAATGAACACTTCCAACCAACATGATAGCGACCATATAGGCCTTCTATACGAACAATGACCTTATTTTATCGTGCTTCACACGATGGATTTTCAAGACTATTAAACGTTTTAATACTATGAAATAAAACAATTAAAATTTTAGGATAATTAAATTTTAATTAGTACTTTAACCAGTACACATCATTTTATTATTTCTTACTATGTATAATTTTGTATTAGTATTTTATCTAAGTTAACTTAGCGGTAAATTAGATAAATTTTTCACATGTAAATTTATTGATAACATTAGTTTATAAACTCTATTCTTTTATTCTTTAATACTTCTTTTTCATTATTTTTTTTTCTTATTTCTATGTTCTAATGTATTCCTTCTGTATTCTTTATCTTACTTCTCTTTTATGACATTTAATTAGTGTAATTAATTAGATTCATGTTCATAATATTACCCACACATGACATCTACACTCTAGTACATTGATTACTTAAATAATTTTTAGTTCTTATTATTTTCCTTAATTAACTAACTCCTCTTTATTTAAGACATTAGATGATAGTTTCTTCTTCTGTCTTGACAGTTGACATTTTTTTTCTTTGATGACTTATATGACATTGTAATATATTGACAACGACCATCGACATTGTTTTGCTCAAAACATCGTTGGCCTTTGTTACGCACAGATTCTTTCGTAGGCAATATATATATATATATATATATATATATATATATATATATATATATATATATATATATATATATATATATATATATATATATATATATATATATATATATATATATATATATATATATATATATATATATATATATAAAGATATTTATATGTCTGTTAACTTTTTTTGATAGTCAAAGGTACATAACCCTTAGTTTAGTTGATGGAACTGTTTCCACTGACGGGAGAAGGGGCAAAGGCGAGCGACTGGCGCCTTAAAACCAGCAGCTTCGGGCAGATAGTGCTCGTGATCCTTGGTTGGTAGCTTATCTAAGAGAAGGAACTCTGAATTCAAACCACCGCTGCCTTGCGGGAATATCCATTTATGGAATTGGCTTCGGGAGTAAACCCTGAGGATAAATCCGGAGTCGGAGTCCCTAAGGCAGTCTAATGTCGATTCGACATTATTCTGGCAACTCCTGCGACATGGCTGGTACCAAACTGTATCGGCTACTGCCGTTCCTTTGGATCTACCGGCTGTGTGGAGAGGGGGAACATGCTGCATGGGCAACAGCTTGATCTCCATATAACTGTGCCCAAGCTCGCGCCCTGGAGAGGACACTCCAGCTTCACCCTATAGGTGTCGGCAAAACACGGGAAGTAGCAGTTACCGGTTATAAGCATTTTGCCCAATTGGCGTAGGGCATGGCGCCAGGGGCTACTTCCGACAGTGGGAGAGGTTCTAGGATCTCACTGGACAGCTACCGCCCGCTTCAAGCTGGGCAGCCCCCAGTCAATAAGGTGTTGTCCCGCCACTGTCTGCTTTCCCCCATTGGGTGCATGGGGATTAGGGTCAAACCCGAACTGTGGACAGAAAATTTTGCACCAAGCAATTATCGAAAAAATAGAAATAAGCAAACTCTCAGATTGGGATGCTGGAACGTCCGGACTATGTTGACTGGACTATCCGAAAACCTACAGGATGTAAACGATGTAAGGAAGACAGCCATAATTAATGATGAGCTTAAACGACTTCAGGTGGATATAGCTGCACTTCAGGAAACACGCCTGGCGAGCTCTGGAACGGTGAGCGAGAAGGACTACACATTTTATTGGCAAGGGAAAGATCTTAATAAAGCTAGAGAACACGGAGTAGGTTTTGCGGTCAAAAAATCGCTAACTAAAATGGTTGAATCAGGCGAGAATGGATCAGAACGCCTGTTAACACTCCGCCTGCAAACTAGCACAGGTCCCATCACCCTTGTCAGTGTGTATGCTCCTACTCTGTACTCTGCCTCAGAAGCTAAAGATGAGTTCTACGAGAATCTAACAGCAATTATCAAAAGCATACCTAGGCAAGAACAGCTTGTTCTCCTTGGTGACTTTAATGCTAGAGTGGGTGCCGATAATGTTTCATGGCCTTCATGTCTGGGCAGGTTTGGTATTGGCAAGATGAATGAAAATGGACAACGGCTCTTAGAGTTGTGCGTCCACCATGACCTCTGCGTGACCAACACCTACTTTCAGACAAAACCCCAGCATAAGATGTCATGGAGACACCCACGATCCAAGCACTGGCACCAACTTGACCTGATTCTCGTCAGAAGGCCACTCCTCAGGTCTGTGCTCTCCACGCGCTCGTACCATAGTGCAGACTGTGATACAGATCACTCCTTGTTTTGCTGCAAAATCAGAGCACAACCAAGAAACCTCTATCGTGTCAGACATGAAGAGAAACCACGCATTGATACTAGCAAGATGTCAGACCCTTTAATGATCGCTCAATTCACTGCGACCTTCGAGAAAGTGCTCAGTAGCCCTCAGCATGGTGATACTATTACAGAGAACTGGGAGCATCTACGGAACACCATTCAAAGTACTGCACTTGCCACCTTTGGTAAGAAAACAGCAAAGTCAAATGACTGGTTTGATGCTTCATCAGATGTGATTGCACCTGTCATTGAAGCTAAGCGCAGTGCTATGAATGAATACAAACGTTCACCGAGTGCCAAAACCTTACAGATCCTGAGGGCTACGAGAAGCAAAGTTCAACAAACTGCTCGACGCTGTGCAAATGACTACTGGCTCCAGCTCAGTGAGAGCATCCAGATCGCAGCGCAAACAGGCAACATTAGACAAATGTATGACGGTATAAAGAAAGCACTTGGCCCCCATAAAAGTAAGACGGCACCGCTAAAAACCGTCAGCGGAGAGAAGCTAACCGATAAGGGTAAGCAGATGGAGAGGTGGGTCGAGCATTACTCTGAGCTTTACGCTAGAGACAATACCGTTACGCCTGCAGCCCTTGATGGTGTCAACAGTCTGCCAACTATGGAGGAGCTGGATGCCGAACCAACATTAGAGGAACTCAGCAAGGCCATTGATAGCTTAGCCTCTGGCAAAGCACCAGGCAGTGATGGGATTCCTCCTGATTTAATCAAATGCTGTAAGAGCACGCTATTACATCCCCTGCATAGGATGCTGTGCCAGTGCTGAGAAGAGACAACTATTCCTCAAGACATGCGAGATGCCAAGATTGTAACACTGTATAAAAATAAAGGAGACAGAAGTGATTGCAATAACTACAGAGGCATCTCTCTTCTTAGTATTGTTGGTAAGGTTTTTGCCAAATTCATCTTAATGCGACTACACAAGTTAGCTGAGCGCATATATCCAGAGTCACAGTGTGGATTCCGAGCTGGCAGATCAACAACAGACATGATCTTCTCTCTCCGCCAGCTTCAGGAAAAATCAAGAGAGCAGAAAAGACCATTATATATCGCTTTTATAGACCTCACAAAAGCATTCGACCTGGTTAGTAGGGATGGACTCTTTAAAATCCTCCTGAAAATAGGCTGCCCTTCTAAAATGCTGGAAATGATAAAGTCATTCCATGACGGCATGAAGGGAACAGTCCAATATGCTGGAAGCACGTCACAGCCCTTTGATATACGAAGTGGCGTTAAACAAGGCTGTGTTCTGGCTGCGACCCTCTTCGGAATCTTCTTTGCCTTACTCTTGAAACATGCATTCAGAGATGCAACTGAAGGAATATGCCTTCACACTAGGTCAGATGGCCGTCTGTTTAATCTTTCAAGGCTGAAGGCAAAAACAAAAATCAGAAGGGTCACTATAAGAGACTTGTTGTTTGCTGATGATGCTGCAGTCGTCACTCAAAGCCAACAGGAGCTTCAGAGCTTGATGAATCGCTTCACTAAAGCATGCAAGGACTTTGGCCTCACAATAAGTCTAAAGAAAACGAATGTGCTGAGTCAGGATGTGGGTGCTGCCCCAGTTATCACTATCGATAACTATGAATTGGCAGTGGTGCACCACTTCACATACCTAGGGTCTACCATCAATGACAAACTCTCACTGGATACAGAAATCGACAGTCGCATTGGCAAAGCTGCAGCTACCTTTGCCCGCCTCACATCCCGTGTTTGGGGAAACTCTAAACTCACAATGAAGACCAAAGCTGCGGTATATAATGCCTGCGTCACCAGCACACTCCTATATGGCAGCGAGACCTGGACGACCTATGCTAAGCAAGAAAGAAGGCTCAATACCTTCCATTTGCGGTGTCTACGCCGCATCCTCGGCATCTCGTGGAAAGATAAAGTGACAAATGTCAAGGTGTTGTCACGTGCTGGCCTTCAAAGTATGTATACGCTTCTTAGACAGCGCAGACTTCGCTGGCTTGGCCATGTTCGCCGCATGGAAGATGGTCGCATCCCAAAAGATATCTTCTACGGACAATTAGCAGATGGCAAGAGAACAGTTGGGCGACCACAGCTGAGGCTCAAAGATGTGTGCAAGAGAGATATGAGGGCACTGGACATGGATCCAGCAACATGGGAGGATGAAGCTGCCGATCGCACTAAGTGGCGATGCTATTTACGGCGCCACCTCAGATTGGGCGAAGAGAGGCTCACACAAGAAGCAGAGGTGAGAAGAAAACGTCGAAAGGAGCACCAGGAAAATAAGCAGCTGAGGGCTGTCACCTCAGGGGCGCATTCCCATAGTCAGTTATGACTGAAGGGGCTATTATTATTATTACATTTTATTACGTTTGTTACCTTCTCTTGGGTCTTAACCTGGCGTATGAATACTAAGATTTACGTCGGCCCATCTTGAGTTGAACTCTGGGGGTCACGCGCTTCTGCGCATGTGTCGAATTGAGGTTGTTGAGAGAGACTTCCGTCATGATGGTGGATCCTGGTAGCTGTACGGACAGAAGTCCGAAGATTTGTTCTTTGCTGTAATTCTGGTGGGAAAAGCGACGTCTTCTGTGTGACTATTATGTCTATGTTCCTTCCCCACAGTCTATTCTTTACGCCAAAGGATGGCCTGTGCTATTTGCTAGTGTTTTTCTAGGATGATAAGGTAAAGAGAGACAGTTGCTGTACCTTTTCAAACGCCTAGATCTGCAGCCATGGTATGGTCTGCATATGTATATGATTGACTATTTTCGAGACGACATTTTGCTAGCAGCACAATTATTCATATGATGTACATTGCATTATTATGCATATGATCTACACAGCATTATTTATATCATGAAAAGCGCCCTTTACTTATGCTTCATTATGCATCTTCGGAGTGAGCGCAGGTCATCGAAGTTAGGAGCCATTTTTGATCTCGCCTTTGCCTAAGCAGATCATCGTTCGGAGAACAGGGATGCCTTACTACCTGATGATAATACAGAGATATGTCTACTATGTAATCCACTACTGGTGGTTTAAGATTGTCGTCATAAAAGCCTGCTAATTTACTATTGTAATTCTTCGTCAGAAGAGGTTCTGTCAGAGAGCCATTGATGATAAATATTTGCTAACATTAACTGACGCGACCAGTCAGTTAGGCTTGAAAGTAAATACAACCAGAGCCCTGAGTGACTAGCTACTTATGTTCTGTTGTATCCACATTCTATACGAATGCATATTTGATGTCGTAGACCATTTTCAAGCATGTGATGTTTTTTGCCAACCTGTTCCAATGACTGTAGCTGTGTTGTCAGAGTGTGCGTCCCATTAAATGTATGCAACTGTTAACAGTAGTTCCAGCCGTCATTGACTTCTAGATATGAGTGAATGAGTGCCTTGTTACCTATCAACTCTACAGAACAGTACACCCATTCGCGTAACTCACATCTGTACTCTCACTCAATATAAACACTGTCCCTTGCCAGGGCCTCAATACTTTATGGACAAGGTGACCGGTATATCCAACACTGTGTCGGTTCGAGATGATCATTAGCCTTTATCAAGATGACTTGTACACACACACTAAACTAGCATTCCTACCATGTATGCAGCATTCATCGGTGTGGTTGGTAGTCTTCAGTGTAAGGGTGGTCATCAGTGGAAATGAGCCCTTATCAGTGTGGTGGCCAATTGTTGGCCTTATCAATCTGGTGGCCAGATTTCTGGGTCTAACCTTCGCAGTGTATCTATTTAGAAGTCAACTAATGATTGTTTCCTGACGCCTGATACGACACAAGAACACCAGCAGTATAAGTCTACAGTCGATGTCAGCATTTTTGTCACGTAACCTGTCCTGTCAAGCGAATGCGGTAAATAGGTCAGACGTTGTTTACATCGAACAGACAGTCTACACATCAGTGTCGAATAATATATTTAACAGTGTTAGCAAGAAGTACAGTGCAACTGAAGTGAGAAGTCCTACTTGTTATAGTTATAGGAACTGTCAACGGTGGATCTTCCTGCACTGCTCTATGTTGTGTTGAACTTTACAATATTTAAGGCCAGAATTAATTATCTATTTAAGTTGCAGTTCATGTTAATTGGAAACTGTACCATTACATTGTAACAACTGAGCCTTCTTTGCAACACATTCTATTATATGCTACATATATTTATGTTTACATGTGATATTAGTGTCTATATTTCTGCGGGTCGGTTGGGCAGGTGACTAATATAGGATTTCCCACGTCATAGAGGGCCTATATTAGTGTTCTGTAGGTGCAATTTTCTTAATTGAAAATTTGCTTGCAACATTTGTTGCTATTTTTGTTAGGTGTGACGAGCTGTACCCATCATTGTTTTTGTAATATTTTTTCTGCTCTTTAGTTTTGTTTTGATTTGTTTGTATTTGTAGTTCTCCTCTTACTTTCATTTGGTTGTATACACCCTTCATATTTATACACTGTGACGTCATTTGTTTTGTTTATTCCTTCGCAGTTATCATCACAGGATCTGTGATTTTTTTTTTCTTTAGTTTTTCTATTTTGATTTATTTGATTCCTGCGAATGTTTTCATATTGTCTTTTATGATTGTCCTTTGTTTATGTTGTTGGTTGACATATGCAATTTATGGATATATTTGATGATGCACTTGTGGTATAGAATCAACTGGAGGTGTATTATTATTATTATACAGTTGATTATACAAGACCTTAGTAAAGGCTTGTCTCCCACAGAGATTGGGATAAAAAGAGTTGCTTATTCAAGTTTATTAAGAACTTGCTTCCATTTACATTGAAATAGATTGCATTATAGTTTCAGGTAACTAGTCTCATTATTAGACATCATGTCGACTTTAGACTACTTTATCAAGCAAGGGATAGCCTTGGGCAAAACTGAAGAGAAACTGAAAGAGTTTGCGCTCACTCAGTTTGCCAAGGCACAAAAGGCAGAAGAGAAAAAAAATTCAAGCACAGCTAGACAGAGATGCTGAAGCTGAACAAAAGAGATTAGACAGAGAAGCAGATGAGAAAAAGATGCAAATGGACAGAGAGGCTGAAGAAAAAAGATTAGACAGAGAACATGAGTTAAAACTCTTAGCATTGGAGATAGAGAAATTGAAATTGACAAATGTGAGTGATGTTAATCAGTCATCTGGTAGTAGTGGTAAGCCTTCTACTTATAAGGTCAAGCTACCAGCTTTCAATCCGTCCAGTGACGATATAACATTTTGGCTGGATAGGTTTGAACGTTCTTGTCGAACTCATAATGTGGATAGATCACAATATGCTAATCAGTTATCGGAGATATTGAAGGGTGATTCTCTTACAAGTTTAAGCTTGGTAGAAGAGGCTGACAGGGATAATTATGATGTTATCAGAGCAGCCTTGATAAAAAATATCAATTGACAGAAGAAGGTTACCGTCTTTTGTTTAAGACAATGGTACCTCAAACAGGGGTAGAATTCTCAGAATTCATTGCAAAAGCACGTCTTACATTTACACGATGGATTTGAGCTATCCAAAACAGAAAAAACATATGAAGCACTTATGGACTTGTTGCTCAGTGGCAAAATTATGTCATGTATAAATAAACCATTCCTTGAATTTCTACATGAGCGTAAACCCAAAACACTAAAACAAATGGAAGAATATTGTTCCCAATACGTCACTGCACACCCAGACGTAACTATTGGCAACACTAAGATTAAGGAGAGTATGCCAGTTGCTTCAGCAACACCATACAATCCTAATTACTCACACAAATTTCAAGGAGCTCAAAATACGTTTGATTAAAAAGGGGAACTTGAATAGTTATCAAAAGCAAGGTAATCAATCATATCAGGGTTCTTCTTCGAAGAACTGGAGACGAGCTGACAGCCCTCGATACAGTGGTTGCCACAATTATAGAAATTTCCGCAGGGGAAGTCATAATAGAAACTACCCAAGTTATCCAACATGGAGACAACAAAATCAAACTTACAGAGATTCTCATTATAATGAGCATAATAATTGTAACCATGAAAACTATGACTCAAACCCAAATAGGGGTTACAATAGGGGAAACAATAATAATTGCAGAGGCAATAATAATCGATGTAGATCACAATACAAAAGACATAAATCACATTATCAGGCAAACTCTGCACAGCAAGAGTCCCATGTAGCCTGTAATCAGACTAATGATAATAAAGACTCTAATAATATGGCATGTTCTGCTTTTGATTTTGGGAGAGCATCTCAGTGCCCCCAATGCAAAACCTTATTTGAACCAGCTACGGTGTCTACTTTAAGTTGTTGTCACCCTCTTCCCGCTCTTCCTGCGTCAGTGGCACATGATGGAAGAGGATCTCTTGTCTTGCATAAAGGTCTAGTAATTGATAGTCCAGTCTCAGTTCTTTTTGATTCTGGATGCACCACCATTGGTGTCAGAACTAGACACATGAAAATACTTATGCTGTCAGAGCGAACTCTCTACTGGTACTATGGGTTTAAGGCACTCTCACACTAGACTCTTAACTCGCTGTCTCAAAGGTACAACCATAGCACACAAAAGCTGACATAAATAACATGATAACACCTATAACAGGTAATGGTCCTTTTAATGAATACACATAGAGGAGCCGCACCCGGCTGACGATACACATGAACATGCACTGCACAATGCACTGAAATAACTGCCACATACTTGCCACACACTATAGCTCAACAAGACATCCAAATAATTGTCGCAGAGCTAATCTACTCAGCAACCGCCATGACTATCACTCACATAGGCGGAATACACTACTGACAAAACGCAATACGTAATTGCAATCAGCTTATCAGAAATACAATCCAGGAGGAAAACACTAGCATGCACAATATCAAACTAGCAACAAATCACTACTCCTGATCTCATGAAAATAACGGCAAGAAGTAATGAACAATAGTGGCACCCATATAACTTTCCCCAGCAAAAGCTGCTGACAACGGCCATCAACGACTTCTCAGTCGAGCGGACATATCTAGACTCCCCTTGCCGCCAAAACGTTTCTTCCGGTTTTCCTTCTAGCCAAAAACCGGCTGGACAGGTATTCAAAGATGAATATCAGTTTTGTCCCACTACAGTGCAACTACTCTAAAATTTAGTGAACAACGCTGTGACAATTGGTGTTAGGCAGTCACTCGTAGATCCTTCCCGTGCCACAGGCAAAGTAGTCAAATGTGTAACATTCGGCGGCACTTTGGAGAAGTACTCTACTGCTATCATTAAGATTGCTACTCCTTTCTTTACCGGAGATGTACACGCATGTCTTCTACCGAAGCCGATCGCTGATCTTATCATCGGTCGTATTCACGGAGTCAAATAATGCACTCCGCAACAAATTGCTGCTTGGGAAAATCAACATTTGCAAACTGCTAATGCAGTAGTCACAAGAGCACAAGCTCTTAATATGCCTCAAACTTCATCTACTGAAGATAATGAAGCGCATAAATAAGATGATCCCTTGGTAATTTCTCGTGACTCGTTTATAAAACAGCAAGAAGATGATCCCTCTTTAAAGAAATTCTTCACTCTTGCAACAAAAGGTGATCCAAATAAAGATACAAATCGTAAATCTTGGATTACAATGAAGAATGGCGTACTTGTACGTATGGTTCAAAACTCCACTAAGTCCATGCATTCTCAGATTTTTGTCCCCAAGAATATGAGAGTTAAAATTTTGCAGCACGCTCATGACTCTCAGTGTGCTGGACATATGGGTTTTTCCCGTACTAAGTCAAGAGTTCTTGCGGCTTTCTTTTGGCCTTTCGTAAACAAAGACATACGAATTTATTGCCGATCTTGCAAAGTATGCCAAGAAGTCAAATCTAAAGGTCCACGCCATGCTGCACCTATTCAGGCTGCAGACATTCCTATTTGGCCGTTTCAGAAAATGGCAATAAACATTATTGGTCCGTTTAAGATCAAGTCTGCCAGAGGACATCAGTTTATCTTAACGTGTGTCGACATGTGCACACGTTGGCCAGAGGCTATTTCTCTGAAGAGCATTTCTACTACTGATATTGCAGATGCTCTGTGGCTCATATTTTCTCGTCTGAGATTCCCTGGAGAAATATTATCAGACCATGGCACCCAACTAATATCGGATACCATGTCTCAAGTGATGTCTACTCTGCAGATAGAAAGATCTTTGAGTAGTATCTATCACCAATGTCTAATGGGATGGTTGAACGCCTAAATAGAACACTCAAAAACGTACTTGGGAAGATAACTGAGGATCATCCTCAAGATTGGGACAGGGTTTTGCCCGCGGCCCTCTTTGCTTACAGAGAGGTCCCCAATGAACATACAGGATTTTCTCCCTTTGAACTTGTCTTTGGCGCGCGACCGCGCGGCCCTATGTCTTTGCTTCATGATCTTATAACCGCTGATAATATTAACGATGACACAAAATCTTCTTACGAATATGTCATCGCGATTAGACACAAGATTATCGAAGCATGCAAATTAGCAACTTCTTCTTCTGAATTTGCTAAACAGAAGGCAAGGCAATTTGCCAATAAGAAGAGACGCTTACGACAACTTTGTCCTGGTGACAAAGCATTTGTTGTGCTACCTTGTAGGGAAAACAGATTTCTTATCTCATGGAAAGGTCCGTACGATATATATCGAAAATTTCCGATGTTGACTATATTGTCGATATTGACGGGAAGCATAAAACCTTCCACATAAACATGCTTACGGAATTCCATGAACGTCCAGATTATTTGCAGCCTATTTTCCAGGCGACGGACGATTCTCCAAGCCCACATGGTCATCACTCATCCCTGTCCGTAATACAGGATGAGGAAACAAGTTTCTCGGAAGTAAATCTTCCTCTTCCGATGATTACACTTCATTCTAGTGAATCGTGGAAAAATGTCACTGTTTCTCCTAATTTATCTATGGCGGAACAGCAACAAGTCTCTTCAATGTTACAAACATTTCAGGATGTTCTTACTGACATTCCTGGACACACCCATGTCATTGAAAATGACATTATTATAACTGACCATAATCCTATTAGGGTCAGACCTTATCCTATCCCTATCCATTTTCAAGCACAGGTCGAGAAAGAGTTGGATGAGATGATAGAATTAAAAATAGTCGAACCATCCAGTTCAGCATATTCTTCGCCGATGGTTATTGTTCGGAAAAAAAACAATAACATACGTTTTTGCGTTGACTATCGCAAATTGAATCAAGTTACGAAGTTCGGTGCTGAACCTATGCCTTTATTAGAAGAGCTACTTACTAGGCTTTCTAAATCTCATTTCTTCACTAAACTTGATTTGTCTAAAGGATATTGGCAAGTTCCTTTATCTGAACACGCCAAACCTCTTACTGCTTTTTCTACACCTAGGGGTTTGTTTCAATGGAATTTCATGCCTTTCGGCCTTATGAACGCCCCAGCTACATTCGTACGCATGATGCGTCGAATCCTATCTTATCGTTCATATGTCATTGCATACTTGGACGACATCTGTCTTTTCAGTGATACTTGGGAAGATCACTATTTGGGGTTATATGAATTACTGTCTACTTTACGCGAGCATAAGTCGACAGCGAAACCCTCTAAAGCCTGTATTGGTTTTAGCGAAATTTCTTTCCTAGGCCACCATGTCGATCATAGTGTCCTAAAGACAAATACCATAATACCACTAAGATACTTAACATCTCTATTCCTAAGACTAAAAAGCAAGTGCGAAGTCTCTTAGGTCTTATACAATTTTATGGACGATTCATTCAGAATCTATCCTCTATCATGGCACCTCTTTCTTCGTTACTAAAGAAAAGGTCTCCTAATATGGTCCACTGGTCTCAGGAATACCAATCCTCTTTGGAAAAGATTAAAACTTTGTTTTCAACTCCACATATCTTGATGTTACCTACTACAGATAAGACATTTGTTCTTCGTAGTGACGCTTCATCCACTGGGATTTGAGCGGCACTAATGCAAGAGTACTCAGAAACTCTTCATCCTGTAATGTATATTTCTCGAAAACTTAATGCGGCAGAAAGGAATGACTCGGTTTTAGACCGTGAACTATTTGCTATGGTTTGGTCAATTCTCAAACTTCAAAGATTCCTCCTTGGCGGGCATTTCATAGTGGACACTGACCAGAAAGCTCTTACAGCTATTCAAAGTAAAAATTTTAAGAGCTTGAGATCAACTCGATACGCCATTGCTCTTCAACCTTTTCATTTTTCGGTCCGAGCTATCCGTGGCTCAGAAAATGTGATGGCAGACATTTTGTCTAGATGCCCACATGATTCCACCTAACTGTTATGTCTTAGACTTCCTAATACGTCTAACTATACAACAGTTCTTTTCTATATCAAAATATGTACACATTTGTAATATATGATATATTGATTGTATCACCACTTAGCGGTTCATTAATATATATTTACCGCTGGTCTTTTGATGATTGTTTCTTCCTTGTTAATCATGAACTCATGGTACCTAATATGGAATTATTGTATGAATTTTTTGTATGCATTTTGATATTGCCAGTATTGTAGTATACGTTGGTGGCACCTCCCTGGAAATATTTATACTTAGAGAAATACTAAGATGATGAGATATATTCTCACCTGTCGATCTATACGTCGACTTAGCCTATTTGGCGTTATATAAATTGCTGATATTTTTCATCTGCGCATTATTCGTGCGTTGTGAGCCTATTGTATGTTGCTCTCAAATGAAAAAAAATGAATTCATTTTTTCTTCCCGGGGGGTGTGGTAGTCTGTTAAACACAGATTCTTTCGTAGGCTATATATACATATATACATATATATACATATATATACATATATATATATATATAGAGAGAGAGAGAGAGAGAGAGAGAGAGAGAGAGAGAGAGAGAGAGAGAAAGATATTGATCTGTCTGTTAACATTTTTTGATAGTCAAAGGTACATAACCCTTAGTTTAGTTTATGGTACATTTTATTACGTTTGTTACCTTCTCTTGGGTCTTAACCTGGCGTATGAATACTAAGATTTACGTCGGCCCATCTTGAGTTGAACTCTGGGGGTCACGCGCTTCTGCGCATATGTCGAATTGAGGTTGTCGAGAGAGACTTCCCTCATGATGGTGGATCCTGGTCGCTGTACGGACAGAAGTCCGAAGATTTGTTCTTTGCTGTAATTCTAGGGGGAAAAGCAACGTTTTCTGTGTGACTATTATGTCTATGTTCCTTCCCCACAGTCTATTCTTTACGCCAAAGGATGGCGTGTGCTATTTGCTAGTGTTTTTCTAGGATGATAAGGTAAAGAGAGACAGTTACTGTACCTTTTCAAACGCCTAGATCTGCAGCCATGGTATGGTCTGCATATGTATATGATTGACTATTTTCGAGACGACATTTTGCTAGCAGCACCATTATTCATATGATTTACATTGCATTATTATGCATATGATCTACACAGCATTATTTATATCATGAAAAGCGCCCTTTACTTATGCTTCATTATGCATCTTCGGAGTGAGCGAAGCTCATCGAAGTTAGGAGCCATTTTGGATCTCGCCTTTGCCTAAGTGGATCATCGTTCGGAGAACAGGGATGCCTTACTACCTGATGATGATACAGAGATATGTCTACTATGTAATCCACTACTGGTGGTTTAAGATTGTCGTCATAAAAGCCTGCTAATTTACTATTGTAATTCTTCGTCAGAAGAGGTTCTGTCAGAGAGCCATTGATGATAAATATTTGCTAACATTAACTGACGCGATCAGTCAGTTAGGCTTGAAAGTAAATACAACCAGAACCCTGAGTGACTAGCTACTTATGTTCTGTTGTATCCACATTCTATACGAATGCATATTTGATGTCGTAGACCATTTTCAAGCATGTGATGTTTTTTGCCAACCTGTTCCAGTGACTGTAGCTGTGTTGTCAGAATGTGCGTCCCATTAAATGTATGCAACTGTTAACAGTAGTTCCAGCCGTCATTGACTTCTAGATATGAGTGAATGAGTGCCTTGTTACCTATCAACTCTACAGAACAGTACACCCATTCGCGTAACTCACATCTGTACTCTCACTCAATATAAACACTGTCCCTTGCCAGGGCCTCAATACTTTATGGACAAGGTGACCGGTATATCCAACACTGTGTCGGTTCGAGTTGACTATTAGCCTTTATCAAGATGACTTGTACACACACACACCAAACTAGCATCCCTACCATGTATACAGCATTCATCGGTGTGGTTGGTAGTCTTCAGTGTAAGGGTAGTCATCAGTGGAAATGAGCCCTTATCAGTGTGGTGGCCAATTGTTGGTCTTATCAGCCGTATGTCCTAATTCAATTTTCATTGATATAGTTAATTGCGATGGAAAGATTATGATTTTTAAACCTGGGCTGTCAGGGGAGTTGATACGGGGTATCTGGTAATGTTGGCCTACTTTAATTTTATACGCGTTAACACATTGTTGTGCCACCAATGTTAGGTGCTTGGCACTTAAAGCCATTATATTGACCGCGATTTTATAAGGTTGACTAGGGATAGTCATGACGTAGTATGTTGGTAGGCTGGGGCATGGCAACGCTCTTCCTTCACCCTTCTAGAGAACGACTTTGTCGGAGACAATCGTGTTATACATCGCTCTCCATGTTTATGAATTGTGCAGTGTTTTCTCCTAGATTATAAGGCGTGGGTCAGCCTTTATTATATACGGGTGAAATGATAAGTTATCCTGATTGGATAAGCATTTGAATTATAAATGATCAAATTACTAAATATATTATATCTTCAAAACGACAACGATCAATACCGAATGTTCGTCAGACGACATTGCGAGTATACACGTTGACACTTTTGACGATGAAAGAATGAATCACCAACACAACAGTATTTAAATTGCAAAACAGTAGTCACAGGTGAACCATTTGGAGAATTCTGCATTAATTACCAAGCAGAAATTAGAGCAATAAGTACCACTCTTACAGCAGTACTCAACCAATTTAAATAAGAAACCGTTATACCCCCAGATATTTTAATGTTCACTGATTTAAAATCAACACAAGAATGCCTCCAAAGTGATTAAAAAAATTATAATACAGCTGGCTGAAAGATTGACATCCTGCTAACAACATAAGTCACTCTACAGTGGATACCTTGACACAAAAGACATACCAGACAACGAAAAAGCAGGCAGACTAACAGAACGAGGAGCAAGCATGGCTCAAACAGTCCAGCCTACAGGCAGACAGCTGGACGTATACTTAAAAAAACTTGAAAGAGGAATGGCTACTGGGTCTACTGGTTGTGCCTTGTATGAAGAAATGACCCAACCCAGCAAGAATGACAACATCAGTAACCTGTAATGCATGGGGCAGAGCATAATTTTCCAACTAAGAACAGAACACATCAGACTCGACAAGCATGTAAACAAATTAAATCCCCAACACGAGCCTAACTGCCGCAACTGTACCTATCCATCAGAGACAATTAAAAATGTGCTGCTCGAGTGCCAAAGACTCTTCACAGGAAGAAGAAAGTTACTGTCGGACAGCACAACAATCACAAACACTCTGTGCAGCACTGCTCAAGAGTTATAGAACACATGCACATTCTTTCACTTAGCATTGGCTGAAAAGAGGAATAAGCTCAGCAGGTCTTCGTAATCAATATAACAGTACTTACATTAAGATATTGTGGAGAACAATGTTATCATGATACCATGGGCATCAGTATTCATAATTATTGAAGTCTGAAGATTAGAAACATTGTGATCGACCAGGCAAGTCACAAGAGGCACTAAAAAAAGTCACAAAAGAAACGCAATACAAGTAAATTTAAGTCAGCCATCCGGGATGAAAGGAGACCGTCAACCACAAAGGATAAAGCTTTCATGCTGAGAACATCATTGGGAAGTCTCGACTTCTTATTTACGATATCAGCATTGTCAGCAACATATGGTACAATGTTCTATTGGTCAACACGTGAAGAAGACAGTTGATAGGTTTGTTGTAACTTCACAAGATACCTGCATTTACAGTGTTGTTAGCTGACAGTGAGTCCTTCACGCAACGGGATAACACATACGCTACCACGTTTTGAATGCCTTTAATGGCCGCTTTCTCATTACGACAATTTGCAGTTTTAAGATAGGACAAGGCCCTCAGATTTGTCTCTAAGGCAAATTTTGCACCAATAAGGTAGCGTTGCAATTTTGAAAAACAATATACCACAGCGAGCAATTCCCGCTCGAAAATTGGGTATTTTTTTCTGTGGGTGTCAATTTACGACTGACATACAGAATTGGATGTAGACAGTCATCGATATCCTGCATACGTGTACCGCCGATTCCCGAAACAGAGGCGTTGACTCTAAGGATAAAAGGAAATCGAGTATGTGGCAATCTTAAAATTGGTGATTTTGAGAAAAAATGTCTTAAGCAAATTTAATGACTCATTACACGAATGTGTCTAAACAATCTCATTTGGAGAGTGGTGGGGTCTCGCCGCTGGTGGCTAAAACACTCTATAGAGTGATGAAAAAGAACTTTAGAAAAATGGCACTTCTCGGCTGTTCAATGAAGTGATGGCAGGGTATGACCAGTGAGTTTTCTTTAAAGGAGGGGGGGGGGGGGGGGGGTTTCCGGTAGGAAAGTTTTTACTGTCGAGTGTAAAAAATAGTGGTATAAATTCTGCCACAACAGATCAGTAATATTTATGGAATGACTTCTGGCAACTGTTCTTCTCCAGTTATACTTTAAAATGGCTTATTGTTAAAGTTCTTAGTTTTACTACTCTCGTGGATGGAGAGGTGGACCACATAGGGGTCACAACTGGAAGATTTAACCACAATAATCGCTGGATGGTGTAAGAACCAAAGTCAGTAAGACTACAAGAAACGCTAGGACGCAAAGGTATGACCAGCCGCAACACAAGAAACTGAAATAAATCTCCACGTATTTCTGTAGGAAATCCAGATAAATAAGATTCCAAAAAATGCACGCTAGACCATTCAAGAAATCCTGATAGCAAACTGATAACTGAGTTTGATGAGCATGACTATATATATGAAATGGCGGATTTTTCCCACAACTATGATGAAATTCACACCTCTCGTAGATTCTTCGTTCAATTCCTGAATCAAAGTCACAAATCACACCAAAGCCTACCGTAGATTCGTTTCCCTAGCGAGCGAGCTTTTAGGTTCGTTTCCCTAGGTGAGCAAATTTGCGTCTCGTGGAGCACGATCAAAGGGCTTGCGATCGGTGAGTGGTTAACGCCCCTTGATACTGCAATAAACGAACCGTTATCTCTTTAGAAACTACAAAACCCGTGGTCTCGCCCTCCCCGTGTTTCTGGGATCAAGCGCTGACGTGATGGCGTAATATGACAGCAGGTAAACGTCCTTTTTTTAAAAAGAGAAGACAGTTAATTATGAATAGTTAGATTATTAGTGCTTGAAACAAAGACAGGAGGTTGCTGAATCAGGCAACAATGATTTCAGTTTCCATCTGTAACCATTTTTCTCCAGTTGATACTTTTTTTAGCAATATAGCCTTCACAGCATCATAATCATTTCTAGTATGATTATCCATGGTGCAGACTTCAGTAAGAGCCTCACCAACTAATAAACTCATTAATCTGCTGGGCCATGTAGCTCTATCAATCTTAAACTCCTAGAACATGTTTCATATCTATTTAAAAAGGATGAAATATTGTCTATATACATTTTGGGCAAATTTAGTTTAAAAGTAGAGGCATAGTCTTTCTTTCCAGCCTCATCACCTGCTGGATTAGACTGTTTATGTTGAAATCTTAATTTTTCCAATTCAATTTCTGTTTTTCTTTGAGCATAGGTCAGTTTTCTCTCCTCAAGTTCTTGGTGGGCCTTTATTTCTGCTTGAACTTAGCGTGTGCCAATTTTTTTTCCCTCAAGTTCTTGTTGTGCCTTTATTTCTGCATGAGCATGTGCCAATTTTTTCTCCTCAAGTTCTTGTTCTCTTCTATTCGCAGCTAATTCTTCCTCTCTTCTCTTCTCAGCTAATTCTTCCTCTCTCTTCATATCCTCTCCATCAAACAGCCTCTGTTCTCTTGCCACGCCCTCTAACCTATTTATTTCCTTTGCATGCTACGTGAATGCAAATGTTTTTAAAGCCTCACCCTCCAAACTATAGTCTTTACCAACCTTTTTAAAATACTCCAAGGTAGCCATAATTCACTATTATTGTGACTCCAAATTGTCAAATAATAATTTAAGCAATATATATATTTCACATGTGAGCAATATCAGCAATAATTAATTCACCACTCAATATCAATAAACTGCATAAATAGAGATACACACAAGATTACATGATAACAATAGAAAGAGCCAACCCAAGAAAATATTAATGAATAAATAAAGGCAGAAATTTATGAACTGTAGAAAAATGAACAAAATTTGGCTTTACCACACATATGACACTACAAGCACAATTTCACAACATATAATACATCTAATAAATGAATGACAGCAAGATAAGGTGCACACATTTCACAAACATTAATGAGGAATAAACCAAATAAAATACAATGAACCTGACAACGATTACAAATTTACAAATAAACAGGGCAAAACCGCTAACAGAAAGGGTAATGATTAGCTCTGTAGTAGCAGTAAACACACATCTTTGTAATGCCGGCCCCATTATCTAAGAAAACCTTGCACCAAACCATATAGAACACCCAAGAATTCACGACCATGGGATTGGTATGGTGAATTAGTTGTTACCTCCCCAACCAACCCGCCTATCACACAAACATGTAGATACAGAGATACATAGAAAAAAAAACCTGTCAAATGAGATCCTTCAAGACTCAAAATGTATGAAACAAGAAATTCACTTATCTGTCTTATAAAAAACAATCCTTCTGGGTCCAACTTCTGCCTCATGGAAACAACGCTTCAACAGATATGCAGCGACCAGGATTAGATACAGTATTCACACTAGCATTAGATTAGCACCACCATCTTGAAAAAATATTTTCACTCGAACAAATTTAGTCCACCGACTTGAAAAATTACTTGAAAGTACTGGATACAGTTCCACATATAATGTTCAAGATCCCGGCTTGAGCACAGTGGGCTGATCACCTGCTTGCCAACCAATCTGATTACGGAAACAACGATAGATTGTTTGGTCTGTTTCTGTTCCACAAAGACGCCACTAGGCGTGGTGGAAACAGCGATAGATTGATCAATTTGTTGTTGCCCTAAGACGCCACTAGGCGTACTGGCCACATACTGCTTTGCCGGTTGGTGGCTAAGGATGGAAGAAGAAGAAGAATCCCGGCTTGAGGCCACCAATACTGTTACGTGCTGTTACGAGTGGTAATATTAGTTGCAGGATTGTTGTCCTGGGCCAAGTTAAAATCATAGGGGTAGCAGTAACAGCTAACGAACCGTCAACAAAATAATTACTGAGCCACACTGGATTACGAGGACAATATTTTTATTTACACACTTCAATATTGGCTCCATTGTTTAATACATTGTTTATGCACTTTTGCTTTATTAAGCTGTCGTATTCAATATAAATTAAGCAGTCCGTCCATGTCTCAGACGCTGTCCCATTATTCTCATTATTTTTATGCGGTAAGACGTGGAATACAATGGGTGGGTTTGAAAAAAAATCGAAAAAAGGTGATTCGTCTTACGAGGACAAAAGACAAAGAAAATAGTCTACGTTACGGCCACAAGGCCTTCGTCAGGAAAGGAAAGAAAGTGAAGTCTAGATAGGACACATAAAAAACTTAATAAAATAATAAAATAAAAACTGGGTACTTCCCTGAAGGCAAGAACCGAAATTCGCTGTCTGTTGAAGAGCGCGTGGCTGAACAGAAAGCGACTTCCGCCGCCGGGTGTACACAATACATACTGAAAAACTAAAAAACGAAACCGGACAATAAACTACCCAACGGGATAAAAGTGGGGACTGGAAATAGAAGAGGACAGAATGAGTGGGAGATAAATAAATATGAAATTAAAAAATGTATATGGCATACAAATAGAAGAATAGGATAAGAGTGGAAAGAGTCAAATAGAGCAAGAGAGGAAAGGGTGACCTCAGACAAAGGTGTGAAAAGTGTTGAGACCGGCTGGTTTTAGACACCCCATGCGGTGTATAAGACGGTTCTCAAGCTGTTCTCGGCTGGCAGTGTCAGAGGAGCAGGATCGGATCGCTGTGACCTGGATGTCGATGGGACCATGGTGGTCAGGACCATTGAAGTGTATGGCAACTGGTGTGGACTTTTGCTGAGCGATGTCATTTAAGTGCTGGCTGAATCTGTCCCCAAGTCGTTTGCCTGTTTGGCCAATATAGGTTTTGCAGCAACGTTTACATATGATCGTATAAATGACATTGCGCGATTCACACGTGAAGCTACTAGTGATGGTGTACGTAGCCTTAGGAAAGGACACCTTCTGGGTTGAGGTGACATACTTGCACGTGTTGCATCTTGTCCGACCACAGGGTAGTGTGCCAAAGTGAGTGGCATTCTCCTTTGGGAGACGGCTGTGAACAAGAAGATCCTTCAAGTTCTTGTCACGTCTATATGCCACCAAAGGTGCTTCACTGAATACTTTTTGGGTCACAGGCTCTGCTTGGAGGATAGGGAGGTGGCGGAAAAGGATCTGTTTGACAGTAGTACTATGAGGGTGATGGGTCAAGATTAATTTGACTCTATCCGAAGTGGATTTATGGTGAGGTATGAGGGCCTCCTGACGAGAGATGGGGAGCACACGTTGGAGAGCAGAGGTGAGAACATGTTCTGGATAAAGTCGGTTACGGAAGAAATCCAACATCTCATTTGCTCGTAAGTGGAAGTCATCGTCGTCTTGGCATAAACGGCGGAGGCGGAGAAGTTGTGAAAAAGGAAGGGAGTCACGACAGGCCCGAGGATGAGAAGAGGTATACAGGAGGTAGCTGTGGGCATCTGTCGGCTTGTAGTATACTGAGGTATTAAGGCCGGAGGGCGTGATAGAAATAGTAATGTCAAGGAAGTTGACAGAAACTGTGGAGACGAGGGAGGTGAACTTAATGGTGGGGTGAAAGTAGTTCACAAAGTCGATGAAGCGGTGTAAATCAGTCTCAGACATATCTGTGAGACCTATGCCATCATCGATATATCTGCGGTAAAACCCAGGGAAAGGACCGGAGTATTGTTGCCATATCTGATGCTCCAAGTGGCCCATGAATAGACAGGCATAGCTGGGACCCATCTTCGTTCCCATGGCAACACCACTAATTTGGTCAAAAAATTGACCATTGAATTCAAAGGAATTCAGGTTAAGGACCAGTTCAGCAAGACGGAGAAGGGTGTCAGTGGATATAGAAGGGCAAGTGCGCTGATCCAGAAAAAACCGAAGAGCTCGGAGACCATCAGAGTGGGGAATAGAGGTATACAGAGAGCAGACGTCTAGCAAGAAAAGACGGTAGGAGCGGTCTGCTGGGAGTCGGATAGAGGAGAAAGTAGTAAGAGCGTGATTGGTGTCTTTGATGAAGGAGGGAAGACTCTCAACGATAGGCTGGAAAATGCTGTCGAGGAAGTCAGAAATGTGTTCAGTAGGACAAGAACAGGCTGAGACAATAGGTCTTCCAGGGTTTTCGATCTTGTGAATTTTGGGGAGCATGTAGAATACAGGCTTGCCCAAAGAGCTGTCATGAATCCTAAGACGAGATGCCCCGGGAGGAAGATCATTACTATTGATAAGCTGTTTAATGGTGTTGTGTACAATGCGATTGTTAGAGACAGTCGCATCGCTGGTCCTAGACCTGTAAAAAAGAGCCATTGGTCAACTGGTTTTTACCTTCACTTAGGTACAAGTCTTTCTGCCAGACGACAATGGCTCCTCCCTTGTCAGCCGGTTTGATGACAATGTCGTCTCTACGGCGAAGAAGGGAGAGAGCACTAGACTCTGCCGAAGTGAGATTGGAATAATGCAATCTACGAGGGCGGAGCTGCTGAATGTCATGGATGGTGTTCTTGATATACAGGTCCAGGGCATGAGAGGCTCCAGGTTTAGGTGTAAAGGGAGGTTTAGTAGAGTCAGAAAAGCGTGCAAAGATGTCGGATTCAGCCTGAGACTGCGGAGTGCTGTCTTCCTCTCTAAAATGGAGCTTCAGCCTCATGCGACGGTGAAACCGATGAACATCCTGGAGGAGATTGTATTGGTCTAGGGTCGGACGAAGAGGAACAAATTTTAAGCCCTTACTAAGAACAGAGCGCTCTTCCTCAGAGAGGGGTAGATCTGGGGGGATGCAGACTACCTGAGCGCATGATGGAGTGGAGGATGGAGGGGTAGCTTTGGGGGTAGGGATGAGACGGGATAGTTTATGGTGTTTAGACGTGGAAAGGAACTCATGAAGCTGCCGGTTCAGTGTGTGGATAGTGGTGCGTATCATAGAATATAAAGGGAAGTTGTTGGAGGTGAGACAACGTAAGCGAAGCAGAAGCTGGGTCTGTTGGGCACTGAGGTCTGATAAAAGGCGGGAGTGACTGGCGACCACTACGCGCATACGTTGAAAGCCACATCTGGTCTCAATTCGTTGTAGGAGACGTTGTTCCCTAGGATTGAGTGTACCAGCAGATGGATGAAAATTGGAAGAAAATCCATTAGGAAGAATTTTGTGGTGGAGGCAGGTGTGAATAAAGTGGAGATGAGAGGTGAATCTAGTTTTCTTGAAAGTAACGAACGCAAAGTCAATAGCGACACGGGATATATCAGGAGGTAGGGAGCTAAAGCTGGTGGTGACCGACACACGGAGAGAGTTGATAAAATATTTCAGAGAGGGCATAGTGGGGAAAAAGAAAAAAACGTCCAGAAAATAAAATATGAAATAAATAACGCTAAATGAAAATAGAGATTAATGAAACAATAAATAAATAGGGTAGATTGCGGTAATATAAGGTATGAAGGAAGAATAGGGAAATACGAAAAAAATAATAATAAGTAGGCCTAAGTAGGATATAAAATACTGAGAAAAGGAGATAGGATAGGATCAGGGAGATAAGCAGGATAGGTAGATAGAGATACGAGATAACAGAGACACGGTGCAGTCAAAAAAATATATATATAATCGAGGAAGTGGAGGGGAACTGCGGTAAGACGTGGAATACAATGGGTGGGTTTGAAAAAAAAATCGAAAAAAGGTGATTCGTCTTACGAGGACAAAAGACAAAGAAAATAGTCTACGTTACGGCCACAAGGCCTTCGTCAGGAAAGGAAAGAAAGTGAAGTCTAGATAGGACACATAAAAAACTTAATAAAATAAAAACTGGGTACTTCCCTGAAGGCAAGAACCGAAATTCGCTGTCTGTTGAAGAGCGCGTGGCTGAACAGAAAGCGACTTCCGCCGCCGGGTGTACACAATACATACTGAAAAAACTAAAAAACGAAACCGGACAATAAACTACCCAACGGGATAAAAGTGGGGACTGGAAATAGAAGAGGACAGAATGAGTGGGAGATAAATAAATATGAAATTAAAAAATGTATATGGCATACAAATAGAAGAATAGGATAAGAGTGGAAAGAGTCAAATAGAGCAAGAGAGGAAAGGGTGACCTCAGACAAAGGTGTGAAAAGTGTTGAGACCGGCTGGTTTTAGACACCCCATGCGGTGTATAAGACGGTTCTCAAGCTGTTCTCGGCTGGCAGTGTCAGAGGAGCAGGATCGGATCGCTGTGACCTGGATGTCGATGGGACCATGGTGGTCAGGACCATTGAAGTGTATGGCAACTGGGGTGGACTTTTGCTGAGCGATTATTCAGTGAAGCACCTTTGGTGGCATATAGACGTGACAAGAACTTGAAGGATCTTCTTGTTCACAGCCGTCTCCCAAAGGAGAATGCCACTCACTTTGGCACACTACCCTGTGGTCGGACAAGATGCAACACGTGCAAGTATGTCACCTCAACCCAGAAGGTGTCCTTTCCTAAGGCTACGTACACCATCACTAGTAGCTTCACGTGTGAATCGCGCAATGTCATTTATACGATCATATGTAACCGTTGCTGCAAAACCTATATTGGCCAAACAGGCAAACGACTTGGGGACAGATTCAGCCAGCACTTAAATGACATCGCTCAGCAAAAGTCCACACCAGTTGCCATACACTTCAATGGTCCTGACCACCATGGTCCCATCGACATCCAGGTCACAGCGATCCGATCCTGCTCCTCTGACACTGCCAGCCGAGAACAGCTTGAGAACCGTCTTATACACCGCATGGGGTGTCTAAAACCAGCCGGTCTCAACACTTTTCACACCTTTGTCTGAGGTCACCCTTTCCTCTCTTGCTCTATTTGACTCTTTCCACTCTTATCCTATTCTTCTATTTGTATGCCATATACATTTTTAAATTTCATATTTATTTATCTCCCACTCATTCTGTCCTCTTCTATTTCCAGTCCCCACTTTTATCCCGTTGGGTAGTTTATTGTCCGGTTTCGTTTTTTAGTTTTTCAGTATGTATTGTGTACCCCCGGCGGCGGAAGTCGCTTTCTGTTCAGCCACGCGCTCTTCAACAGACAGCGAATTTCGGTTCTTGCCGTCAGGGAAGTACCCAGTTTTTATTTTATTATTTTATTAAGTTTTTTATGTGTCCTATCTAGACTTCACTTTCTTTCCTTTCCTGACGAAGGCCTTGTGGCCGTAACGTAGACTATTTTCTTTGTCTTTTGTCCTCGTAAGACGAATCACCTTTTTTCGATTTTTTTTTCAAACCCACCCATTGTATTCCACGTCTTACCGCAGTTCCCCTCAACTTCCTCGATTATATATATATTTTTTTGACTGCACCGTGTCTCTGTTATCTCGTATCTCTATCTACCTATCCTGCTTATCTCCCTGATCCTATCCTATCTCCTTTTCTCAGTATTTTATATCCCACTTAGGCCTACTTATTATTATTTTTTTCGTATTTCCCTATTCTTCCTTCATACCTTATATTACCGCAATCTACCCTATTTATTTATTGTTTCATTAATCTCTATTTTCATTTAGCGTTATTTATTTCATATTTTATTTTCTGGACGTTTTTCTTTTTCCCCACTATGCCCTCTCTGAAATATTTTATCAACTCTCTCCGTGTGTCGGTCACCACCAGCTTTAGCTCCCTACCTCCTGATATATCCCGTGTCGCTATTGACTTTGCGTTCGTTACTTTCAAGAAAACTAGATTCACCTCTCATCTCCACTTTATTCACACCTGCCTCCACCACAAAATTCTTCCTAATGGATTTTCTTCCAATTTTCATCCATCTGCTGGTACACTCAATCCTAGGGAACAACGTCTCCTACAACGAATTGAGACCAGATGTGGCTTTCAACGTATGCGCGTAGTGGTCGCCAGTCACTCCCGCCTTTTATCAGACCTCAGTGCCCAACAGACCCAGCTTCTGCTTCGCTTACGTTGTCTCACCTCCAACAACTTCCCTTTATATTCTATGATACGCACCACTATCCACACACTGAACCGGCAGCTTCATGAGTTCCTTTCCACGTCTAAACACCATAAACTATCCCGTCTCATCCCTACCCCCAAAGCTACCCCTCCATCCTCCACTCCATCATGCGCTCAGGTAGTCTGCATCCCCCCAGATCTACCCCTCT
Source organism: Oreohelix idahoensis (assembly GCA_024509875.1). Lineage (NCBI taxonomy): Eukaryota > Metazoa > Mollusca > Gastropoda > Stylommatophora > Oreohelicidae > Oreohelix > Oreohelix idahoensis. The sequence goes on along the minus strand of JAMPIV010008200.1, from coordinate 193,321 downwards.
CTGAGGAAGAGCGCTCTGTTCTTAGTAAGGGCTTAAAATTTGTTCCTCTTCGTCCGACCCTAGACCAATACAATCTCCTCCAGGATGTTCATCGGTTTCACCGTCGCATGAGGCTGAAGCTCCATTTTAGAGAGGAAGACAGCACTCCGCAGTCTCAGGCTGAATCCGACATCTTTGCACGCTTTTCTGACTCTACTAAACCTCCCTTTACACCTAAACCTGGAGCCTCTCATGCCCTGGACCTGTATATCAAGAACACCATCCATGACATTCAGCAGCTCCGCCCTCGTAGATTGCATTATTCCAATCTCACTTCGGCAGAGTCTAGTGCTCTCTCCCTTCTTCGCCGTAGAGACGACATTGTCATCAAACCGGCTGACAAGGGAGGAGCCATTGTCGTCTGGCAGAAAGACTTGTACCTAAGTGAAGGTAAAAACCAGTTGACCAATGGCTCTTTTTACAGGTCTAGGACCAGCGATGCGACTGTCTCTAACAATCGCATTGTACACAACACCATTAAACAGCTTATCAATAGTAATGATCTTCCTCCCGGGGCATCTCGTCTTAGGATTCATGACAGCTCTTTGGGCAAGCCTGTATTCTACATGCTCCCCAAAATTCACAAGATCGAAAACCCTGGAAGACCTATTGTCTCAGCCTGTTCTTGTCCTACTGAACACATTTCTGACTTCCTCGACAGCATTTTCCAGCCTATCGTTGAGAGTCTTCCCTCCTTCATCAAAGACACCAATCACGCTCTTACTACTTTCTCCTCTATCCGACTCCCAGCAGACCGCTCCTACCGTCTTTTCTTGCTAGACGTCTGCTCTCTGTATACCTCTATTCCCCACTCTGATGGTCTCCGAGCTCTTCGGTTTTTTCTGGATCAGCGCACTTGCCCTTCTATATCCACTGACACCCTTCTCCGTCTTGCTGAACTGGTCCTTAACCTGAATTCCTTTGAATTCAATGGTCAATTTTTTGACCAAATTAGTGGTGTTGCCATGGGAACGAAGATGGGTCCCAGCTATGCCTGTCTATTCATGGGCCACTTGGAGCATCAGATATGGCAACAATACTCCGGTCCTTTCCCTGGGTTTTACCGCAGATATATCGATGATGGCATAGGTCTCACAGATATGTCTGAGACTGATTTACACCGCTTCATCGACTTTGTGAACTACTTTCACCCCACCATTAAGTTCACCTCCCTCGTCTCCACAGTTTCTGTCAACTTCCTTGACATTACTATTTCTATCACGCCCTCCGGCCTTAATACCTCAGTATACTACAAGCCGACAGATGCCCACAGCTACCTCCTGTATACCTCTTCTCATCCTCGGGCCTGTCGTGACTCCCTTCCTTTTTCACAACTTCTCCGCCTCCGCCGTTTATGCCAAGACGACGATGACTTCCACTTACGAGCAAATGAGATGTTGGATTTCTTCCGTAACCGACTTTATCCAGAACATGTTCTCACCTCTGCTCTCCAACGTGTGCTCCCCATCTCTCGTCAGGAGGCCCTCATACCTCACCATAAATCCACTTCGGATAGAGTCAAATTAATCTTGACCCATCACCCTCATAGTACTACTGTCAAACAGATCCTTTTCCGCCACCTCCCTATCCTCCAAGCAGAGCCTGTGACCCAAAAAGTATTCAGTGAAGCACCTTTGGTGGCATATAGACGTGACAAGAACTTGAAGGATCTTCTTGTTCACAGCCATCTCCCAAAGGAGAATGCCACTCACTTTGGCACACTACCCTGTGGTCGGACAAGATGCAACACGTGCAAGTATGTCACCTCAACCCAGAAGGTGTCCTTTCCTAAGGCTACGTACACCATCACTAGTAGCTTCACGTGTGAATCGCGCAATGTCATTTATACGATCATATGTAAACGTTGCTGCAAAACCTATATTGGCCAAACAGGCAAACGACTTGGGGACAGATTCAGCCAGCACTTAAATGACATCGCTCAGCAAAAGTCCACACCAGTTGCCATACACTTCAATGGTCCTGACCACCATGGTCCCATCGACATCCAGGTCACAGCGATCCGATCCTGCTCCTCTGACACTGCCAGCCGAGAACAGCTTGAGAACCGTCTTATACACCGCATGGGGTGTCTAAAACCAGCCGGTCTCAACACTTTTCACACCTTTGTCTGAGGTCACCCTTTCCTCTCTTGCTCTATTTGACTCTTTCCACTCTTATCCTATTCTTCTATTTGTATGCCATATACATTTTTAAATTTCATATTTATTTATCTCCCACTCATTCTGTCCTCTTCTATTTCCAGTCCCCACTTTTATCCCGTTGGGTAGTTTATTGTCCGGTTTCGTTTTTTAGTTTTTCAGTATGTATTGTGTACACCCGGCGGCGGAAGTCGCTTTCTGTTCAGCCACGCGCTCTTCAACAGACAGCGAATTTCGGTTCTTGCCGTCAGGGAAGTACCCAGTTTTTATTTTATTATTTTATTAAGTTTTTTATGTGTCCTATCTAGACTTCACTTTCTTTCCTTTCCTGACGAAGGCCTTGTGGCCGTAACGTAGACTATTTTCTTTGTCTTTTGTCCTCGTAAGACGAATCACCTTTTTTCGATTTTTTTTCAAACCCACCCCTCAACCTAGACAACAGCTTCCAGCATGAGAATGGAGGTAGAGGCAGCTACTGTAGCCTTAAGGTGGTTGTCTGAGATTTCATTAATAAGGGCAGTTATTGTGTCAGACTCACAATCCATGCCTCGGAAAGTCCAAAGTGGATGGCTCCGACATGACTGGAAAACCTCCATAGAAGGCTCGAACCTTCAGGAACTGGTGTGGATCTACTGTGCCGGTCATGCAGACGTATGCGGTAATGAAAGAAACTAGCGTCAAGAGAACCCACAGAAGGTGCACTATACATTGATAAGGGAGAGATACTTAGGGCAATTAATGATTGCCAGTTAGAGAATGACACTGCAATCGATGAACCGAGGATAAGGTTGCTGGAATGAATTTGGCATCAAACGTAAGATCGGCAGGGATAGACAAATGAGAGGACGCATCCGGCGTGTATGCAACCAACGTGCAACAGGAACAATTATCATTAATACCCTTTGACATTTGCTGAGGGAGACTCAGCACCTATGGGTTTGCTCGGAATACAGTGATGTCAATTCTGATCAACAATAACAATTGTCACAGGCCCTGGAAACTCTCACCAGAAGGCCCTTCACCACATTAGAGTTTCTATTGTTGGCTCGTGTTTATGGTGTGATCATATAGTGTTTATTTTTGGTGGTGGACAATGGTTGGGAAATACCAAGGTACCTTTCCTTGGTCGCACGATCTAAATCTTTATGATGTCTGATATGAACATTCAACTCTTAACTCTTCACTCACAGGAGTCCAAAATACGACATGCACAGATACCCGGTGGAAACGCAGTTTTAAAAGAAAGTCACAGATCTTTATTTGGCTTCTATCTTCACATAGGTTAGGTTCTTCTTTCTCTGTCTTCTGGCCCTTAGACACTTTTTAACCTATCTAACATGCTATGCCAATTCTAAAGCGTCACTCTGGGATTCCCCTTTTATTCAAGCGTTCAACATAGACCCTGGGTTGGCATTCGAAGTCACTTTTAGGTTCTCTTCTATTCTATCATCTATCAAATAACCAGACTCACCCTATTGTTCATCATTATCGAGTTGACCAATGATGTAATCTTACTTCAGGAGCTCAGCGGTTACCCATTTATACTACCATTCTCCTTCTTCTTTCATCTGTTAAATCCTCCTCATGATGATGTAATTCGTCTCTGTAATCAGGACAGTCATAACTGTTTAATTATCACCCTGCCCTTTTCCTTCCATTTGTCTTTTAGTTTCTTGACCTTTCACTTCATGGCTTTCGATGTTCCGCCCTTCTGTTCCATTCTTCATCTTGTAACTCTGTGTGTCGTCATCGTTGTTCCGTATGACGTGGTGGTCTCTCGAACCCTTTCCTTTTCCCGTAACCCGCATCGAGAGTATTTCTTTTCTCCTCATAGTCAGTCCATTATTCTTTATTTTTTGTCATATCGACCCATATGTCACTGCTCCTGTGACACAACATTTTCAAAGAAAGTAGTTGAAGCTTGATGCCATTTAAATCTCCGTAGAGTTTTTGCAATAAACGAGCTGGAAATGCTACTACACTGAACAGTCACTGCTCGTAATACTGTATACAGCAGTGGTGAGATAATATTATACTATGGACTCAGTATAGTATTATCATTAGTGTGGTTATGCTTAGTTTATCTGATCACTATTTAGTTCCCTAGAGAATATTAATTTTATTATTAATAGATTTATACTTTAATTTCATTAGTTTATTTTCTTCCATTATCTCATTTTTAATGATTTATAAATCTATAAGTGTTGATATTTGACCAATAAAACTAGCATAGCCTTGTTGATCTTAACTCATGTTTGAGTCCCTGTATTACTCACGCTGTCTTTGTTGCGTTTACATATAGACAATGTGGTGAATGTCACAGGTTGCCTCCCCCTGCTTTGCAGTGATGGTGCAACAATGGCCAAGACCTAGATTGTCTAATGTGGGTCTTCAAAGTTATCTACCTTCGCACCCGATTACTCTTCGCAGAGAAGCAAATAGAAGGATGATGATGCTTCTACCTTGAGGGTGTTTCACAAGATATTCAGAAGTCGAGAACAATGCTGCATGTGTCTTAGCAAAGTTAACTTAGTATTTCCCAGCCGTCTTTTGTAAAGAGATATCTTGGATGATTTATCTCGTTCAAGCCCCCAACTGAATTAACAGTAAAATTCTTCTTTTTAGCTCTATGTAGATATATATTAAAGATACTGATTCATACGTGTGCACTTCTCTTTGTAGTAACCGAATCAACTAAGGCTTTGTAAAATAACATCTAACAAATTTAATGATCAATTATTTTAACACAATTAAAATGAATATGGGTGATAGATGTGATAAAGAAAAAAATGTTGTCCTCACTGAGGTTAAGGTGGAGTTCATAGAATGCTGGCCTTCTATAAGTATGACTTTCCAGATCTCTGAATGCGGCTGCTGCTGTTTCGTCAATCCATTTTCTGTGACGAGGGCACGTCCCGAGCGATGTTACATGGGATAACCTCTTTTGATGTCAGTGCTAATATCTTCACAGGCTCGTCGAACGTAGCCATCTAGTGTCAACAACAAGCTTCTGATCACAGATTTGTAGTGTTGAATCGTACCATAAATGGTCTTGTAGACTCGTACCACAAACTTCAGAAGAAATAAAAAGAACAAACGCCTTTGCTGAGTCTTTGTTGTTCTGACATTAATCAAGTGCGTTTCCCGCTTTCCGTCCACCAGTTTTTGTCTCTCAGAAATTTAATCCTCCCTGAGTTTGCATCATAACTCAGGACCTATGATGAGTGTAGCGAAAGGTTTTTCTAGTATGATAATAGTGGTAGATGAGAAGTAGAATCCCTCTCCAGAAAGGATGAAGTTCCAGTGCCCGAGAAGTACACTGGTATCACAAGTGAGTTACAGCTGTGAATACTCTAAGCTGGACAATAGATTTAGGCTTCAGAAGTATAAGTTGCTACTTTCGCTATAGTAACCCTATGTGATAATATAATTAAATTTGAAAAGGTAACTCAAAATTTAACAGTTAAAAATTTAACAAGTCAAATGTGTACAATTTCCCAATTTATTATGTACATCTATATATTCTTGTAATGAGAAATGGGTGTTGGAAGATGGTAAAATGTATGATTATTTACAGTTACAAATCAAAATAAACAAGCGAAAAAGTCTTGGATTTATCTTCCACTGAAATTACAACAAAAGTTTGTCACATTATCTCTTGCCATCTAGTTGTCATCATTAGATAGTCGTTTTAGAAACTGCTCACAGGATTTGGTGGATTGAATAAAACATAACTCATCTGAAATTAGTTCGAAGTTCCTGAGACACACTTGAATACACAGACTGTCCTTCAGCCCGCCCTATAACTACGGGGGACTAAAGTGTTGAAGATTGGTTGATCTCTAAGCTTCAGTTAGCAGGATCAACGGTCCTCAAGTCGTTAGTTTCTCGATCAGGAATGATCATAAACATTGATCATAAAAACCTGGAACAAGAGGTAATAGGTGGCCATGGTGTTCCAACAATCTCACCACCAACTGCTGTTCATGATGCGACCATGTCTTCAGTGTTTGTATATAAATGAATGAATCATGGTAGTATGTTACAGAGATAGCATGATAAGATAATGTCTACTGTGCAGAATTAACAAAATACATGAATAAATCACATGTTATGATACATGGGTACGATATAACCTTTGCCTTCCACTCATGGATGTCAAGTCACTTATGTACTTGCTGGTATGTCGTAAGCTTCCAGGCAAGAATTAGCCATGATATATTTGGCTAACCAATTAATGGTTATGCTTCCTGACAATGCCGGTGGAGGTTATCTCTGGTTAGCGTCATTCCCTTTTTATTATATCTGATACAATAAAATCGTAAATAAAATCTGGGTTCTTGTGCGTTAATTCACCGGGAAATTATAATTTTACAAATTTATTACCCAAACTGAGAACCGTCCTTTTTCTTGACTGAAAAAGGTTGATTTCACATTGTGATTTGGGAGTGCCGCTGGTTTAAAAAAAAAAAAAAAGGAGGCAAGTTAAAAAAAAAAAAGCGTTTCTCGCTTACGACAGACCCGCCATCAACATCCCCCCCCCGTATTTTTTTAAAGTTTATAAACCAATAGAACGGAATTGAATCAGTTCTACAAGTTAACGGTACCCATTTACAGCTGGTTAGACTGATGCGTGACACCTGTTCCCTTCCTCGCTGCCGTTGCCTTCTCTAACTCAAGATCAGAGTGAGGTACCCATTTACAGCTGGTTTGACTGATGCGTGACACCTGTTCCCTTCCTCGCTGCCGTTGCCTTCTCTAACTCAAGATCAGAGTGAGGTACCCATTTACAGCTGGTTTTACTGATGCGTGACAGCTGTTCCCTTCCTCGCTGCCGTCGCCTTCTCTAACTCAAGATCAGAGTGAGGTACCCATTTACAGCTGGTTTGACTGATGCGTGACACCTGGTTCCTTCCTCGCTGCCGTTGCCTTCTCTAACTCAGGATCAGAGTCAGGTACCCATTTACAGCTGTTATGGAGTGTTAGAGACTTCACCATACTAGGTCCAGCATCGAGAGATGGGCCTACCTAGCTATAAATGGGTACTTAACTTTGAGTTAGGGAAGGAAAAGACAGCGAGGAAGGAAACTGGTCTCCCCACCTCTCGATGCTGGACCTAGTATGGTGAAGTCTCTAACACTCCATAACCAGCTGTAAATGGGTACCTGACTCTGATCCTGAGTTAGAGAAGGCAATGGCAGCGAGGAAGGGAACAGGTGTCACGCATCAGTCAAACCAGCTGTAAATGGGTACCTCACTCTGATCTTGAGTTAGAGAAGGCAACGGCAGCGAGGAAGGGAACAGGCCACCCCACCTCATAAACCTGGGACCCAGTTCATCAAAGGCTATAACACTTCACTCCCCTACGGCAGAATGTGCTACGTGACTACAACCTTACGAACGGCAGGCGCGTTTTAAAAAAATTTCTAAGCAACGGGGGAGGGGGGAGAGGACAATGTGAAATGACACTTTTTCAGTCAAGAAAGAGTACGGTGCTCGGTTTTGGTAATAATTTGTAAAATTATAATTTCCCGGTGAATTAACGCACAAGTACCAAAATCTCAAACAAAATGATATTATTCATACATATATCTTTAATAAACTTACATACCCTCTTAGGATTTATAAGCTCACGGTGAGACTATATTGGTTGAAGTTTATCTGCCCTGCATGCAGCGTGAAAAAATAACTTTTCTTGCAGATTTGGTTTCCATTTTCAAACGCACTCTGGCTTCTATATGGTATATGGTGTGTTACGAGAAAGCACCTTTTCAACGCGCCGCTCTGGCCTTATATATGTGTATATCTCACGTACGAGAAAGCACCTCATAAAATTCCAAAATATTTCCGTTTCCTCTCTCGGTTTGAGGCGATTTGAGGCAATGAGTGCTTTTCCTGTACTTGTTTTCTCTTCTGTTCACTACACACTTATATCCATCCTTCCTTCCTATGTATCATTTCCTTGTCCCCATATGAGGCTTTCAATCTATATAAGTTTTATTGCCATCCGTTTAGGCATGTATTTATAATACATTTTAAAAATTATTAGCTAAGTTTTAGCAGATGTGATGATGATGAAAACTGTTAATTATCTTTAAAACTATTTAGATTTGAATAATATTCTTTTGGGTATAATTCATAATCTATCTCCTTTAGTGAATTATTTTTATTTAATTGATTTCCAACCAAGCGTTTTCTTGTAGTTAATAATTTAATGTCCAGTAAATGCAAACTTTGAAAGTCCGCCATACATTCCTGTATAGCTATTTCCTCATTTTTGCAATATTGTCTGGCTTAGCCGTAATTCACATTTCCGCCGTCTTCAACTTCAAAGAAATACCGCTGCGTTGTCCTTGCACTGTGTGTGTGTGTGTGCGTGTCGCGCTACAACCAAGCAAGTGGAACCAAATCTCGCTACAATGAGAAATCACTATTATTTTTTAAGTTAATTTAATGAAAAAAAGTGACTTACTTCTCACGCTGTTATTTTTCTCGGACACTTTTTTCGCCCTACATCGTTGATAATTTCAACTCAGTCTGGACTACTTTCACTGCTATCCTTTCTCATTAATGAAGAGGGGTTCGTCTATCATGAAACAGTGGTCAAAAAATGTGCACGGCCACATTCGGTAGGATAAAGTTAATATTTTCATCCAATAATATCCTACGATTACCAAACAGAGAATTTCATTTGATTATTCGCAGGGACACCTTCTCGATGGGAATCGGAGCTGTTCTGCTACACGATTATGCGGGTACTTTCCAATCAGTACTCCACTTCTCTCGTCAATTGACTACTGCAGGATGAGTTTTCGACCGTGAACTTTTGACTATGATTTGGTCAATACTACGATTCAACCACTTTCCGCTTGAGGTCCATTTCATCGTCGAGTCATACAAGCTTGAACTTATTAGACTTAAGCGTCAGGACTTAGAGAATTCAATATCTTCACGAGATGATATAGCCTTGCGGCCATTCCTTTTCTCCATACTAGCAATCCATGGTTCTGACGATGTAACATCCTGTCCAGAAGATTCTCCCGGGCAGCTGAACCTCTGATCTTGTGCCGCCACTGTGCTGCCGCGTCATCACTAATGTACTTGTACTTCTGCCTTGGTACGTTAACGCCACGTAATACTGTCGTTTTGAAGCACTACCCTCGCCAGTGGATATGTGGTTTTCTTATGCGCCACAATTTAACTATTTTGTGAGCATTATTAACTAACTTGACTTTTGTAGTGACTATGAGTGATTTATTTACTATTACCTTACTTGATTTTAATGACTTCTTCTGCTAGTTCAGGGCCGTACTTTTCAGCTCGTACTGAGTTATTTATAGTGCTTGACTTATGTGCACATATCTAGCCATGGATATGAAACTACACGTAAATACATGACTTTCTAGCGCATGATCGATTAATGACATATTTCTTTTACTTTCAAGTGATCGCTTAATAACATTTTCCTTACGGACTTGTTGACTTTTTAACAAGTCTTTCATTACTGCCATTTTATTCGTATGGACCTTTCTGACACTTATTCCAGATTGATTACTTACACTTTCATTCTAGAGGAACAGTGTGCTAGGTTTATTACATGTTTCCTTTAATTAGGATATTTCTTTCGCTGCATTATGGGGTCTAGCTCATCATTAGCACCTAATGTATTTAGCGTGCGTAGATATTTAATGTAATCATACTTAGCATTTTGTTTACATTTTGATTTTATTCTCGATTGATATTTTTTGTGTGCTTTGGTTAGTTATCGCCGCCTCTGTAGAAAGCGAGGGACATAACTCTTTCTTTTTATGCCTTGATATGCGTTTATTTAACTATGTTATATCTATCACTCTCCTCTTTTCGGATGTGTTCTTTACTTCTTGTGTTTTATTTTTCACACTGTTTTGAGTTTCATTGAGTTTTCAATTCTTTTTCTGCACGCACGATACACATTTCAATTTAAAATGTTGACGTGTTTTATAATTGCTTTCTTTCCCGATACACATTTCTTTTGTGATCAGTCTCCATTTAATTTCATTTGCTCATTTCACTTTCCGCTTATTGGTTTCTGTTTTTTACATAGTTGATCCATGTCACCTTTCTTTTGTTTGAATTTGGTGTTTGATTCTTTTTACACACTTCCATCCCACTATTATTATTTAATGACTTAACATATATTATCATTATCTGTTGTTAGATGATGGATTTGATCGACCTCACTATTCTCTTCGGTGTAATATTCATAAAAAAAGGCTTCGTCCCCGCGGGTCGGTATAAACTGTTAAGCCCTTTTTTCGCGTGGGAATTAAGTGTTTGAGATCCTCACATGCGGGTTTAGTCTTTTGCAGATACACATGTGAGCGCATCTAAAGTAATTATATGCTTAAGTGTTTGTGCGCGACCGTGCGCTCTTTTTGAACAGAATAGCGCGGCTGCTGCGGTCGTTTTGTTGCCATTGAGCTTTTATTCAGGAGTTCTTGTGAACCGTTATTTGTAAAACTGATTCAATACCGTTGTATTGGTTTATATACTTTTATTCAGGAGGCAGATCCGAAGGTCCTTTGAGATAGACAGACGTCTTCGAGGAATATTATTATAATGTCTTGGTCCCAAGTGTGTTGGAAGACACTGGATTATAGTATGACATCTCCTTAGTTGTAGCATACCGGTATATATATATATATATATATATATATATATATATATATATAGTATATATATATATATAAATATATATATATATATATATATATATATATATATATATATATATATATATAATATATATATATATATATATATATATATATATATATATATATTAGCCGGAACTGGCTTTCCTCAAGTATCCTGTTGATACTCAGTTTATCTTTTACAAGTATTTGGCAGAGCTTCGGCACGTCTGTCTTTGACGTGTCGCTAGTGTGTCCCAATTCCTTACTAAGAGGTTTACCGGATCATTATGAATTATCTTTGTGGAATGCCTCCGAAATATTATACAAGTTGAATCGTCTTGTAATGAAAACTGAAATCATTGTACCACAGATCTTCTGCCGTCCTTGAGATGACGGTGGTTAGTGAGTCCGGTCAAGTTTGCTATTGATTATTTGTATCAACATACATACGCCTGCCATGAATTTGAATTTAACTCTGAAGTGTTACAACCTATCAGAAAATAAATCGGCCATAGGCTACCGTGTATAAGCCTGACAATACCACAACGATACAACAAAGGTGGTAACAATAATGAATGCCTACTCGGGCGGGCAATACTTGCAGAAAAGTGTAACAATAACACCAAAGTTTATCTTGATTGTAAGAATCTGGACACCTGACATATCACGTAATGGTTTCTGGCAAATGTCTTTAACAACATTCAATATTAGGACTGGCGATATGACATAATGGGTACCAGTGATGTTAATAACACTCTGCTGCGATACCTTATGTGGTTATACCAATGATCATGATGATGGGAAGGGGGAATTTTACTAAATAAAAAAAAAAAAAAAAAAGGCACTCTACCTCGTGACTGGCATTTCCTTGAAAATGAACTAAACTAAATTGTGATTGGGTTCAATCGCGAGGTTACGTTTTTCGTGGGCAAAAATCTGAACTTTAAAACCTGGAGAGTTTTGAAATTTTCCCACTGTATTTTCTATCTTCATCAAGGATATCACAGACAACCAGAATATGAGTTAGTAATAAGGATTCCATTATAGGGCAGGCCAAAGTTATTAGAAGTAACTTGTAAATATAAAAAAAAAGTGTAAAACTTCTTTATAAGACGTCGAGCCAAAAGTCTGTGGAGACCTTGCTCAAGTGTTAGAAGGTAAGACTGTACAATTACAAGTAGCCTTAACTAGCTGAGGGAAGATACACATTCTAAAGAGGTGGCAAGACATATTACGGCCATTCTGTGCATCAAAGTCTGGATACAAATCTAAACCTATTTGGGGTAATGTGTAACATGCATACTGTTTATACTTTATATTCATCGAGGGTCAGATAAATGTTTAAAGTTCTCATATACACGCCTGATATTTTCAGACGCGCATTTGAGCACAGCAATGATATGTTTTGTAATGTTATTTGCATACGACCGTGCACCATTGTAAAACGGGGTATGGCGCGGTATGACGCAGTGATTTGATACTATACGGGCAATGTACTTGAGGCAGATCCTGATAACTAGCATCTTGTATAGACGTGATTTTTGTTATAAAGAAATTATGATAATCTGAAAGATGAATATACTCTTCTTGGGGGAACTATGCCAAGAAGCTTGTAATTTGAATATTTAGCCAGAAACGGCTCGTTTTAAGTAACTCGCCTCCGATACTTGGTCTCCTGTAATGTTATGGCAGAGCTTCAACTCGACCAGATATACCAAGTTGCTAGTGCGTCTCACTAACACTAGGAGCTTATTGGAGTGGAATGGAATATGGATAATTACATAAATAATATAAACATGGTCACTTCGTCAGAACCATGTATACTACCAGTCCGTTCACGTAAAACTTCCGTTAACCTTGATGTGGTAACGGCTAGTGCAATCAGCCAACGTACATGTTGATTGTAATTGAATATGTATTTTTCTACCATGACCGTTGCTGATGAAGAATGTCTGTGAACTACTCATGTAAAGTTTCGTCATGAATAAATATGTTGTTATCACTAACTCTCCCAATGAGTACAGTGTTTATCCGTGCCATTTGGTCATCCTGCATTGACCCATCCTATTATCATTAACCAGGTCATCACTATAAGCCAAAGAAATGGCCCACATCATATTCCCGTTGTCAAGCAATACGTCGGAAACATTACAAGGTCCGACCGATTACTAGGTCCTACAAACTACTTGGCAAAGTCTGAGAGAGAGAGGAAATACCAGCAGAATGGAAGAAATGTTATCTAGTCAAGTTGCCTAAGGAGGGAAATTTACAAGAGTGCAAAAATTATAGAGCAATAATGTTACTATCAGTGTCAGGAAAAGTATTAAATAGAATCATCCTTGAGAGATTAAAAGAGTCTATAGATAAGCAACTGAGAGATGAACAAACAGGCTTTCAACAAAAAAGATCATGTACAGACCAGAAAGCCACTTTGAGAATAATAGTTGAACAAAGTCTGGAATGGAATTCTCCACTATACATCGGATTTGTGGACTATGAAAAGGCATTTGACAGTGTAGATAGAGAATCACTCTGGAAATTGATGAGGCATTATGGAGTTCCCATGAAGATCATTAACTCAATAAAGAAGACTACGAAGACATGACAGGCAGAATTCTTCATGAAGGACAACTTACAGAACCGTTTAGGATTGAAACGGGAGTGAGACAGGGATGCTTCTTGTCTCCATTTCTTTTCTTACAAGCAATAGATTGGGTTATGAAAACATCAACATCACACAATAGAATTGAAATGCAGTGGAATCTGAATAAACAGCTTCAAGATTGTGACGGTAATGCCTTCTCTGCTTTGCAATAGTAATCCAACAATGACCACAACCCAAGAGTATCTAATATAGGCTTCAATGGAGTGTTTCATAAGAGGTTTTGATGTTAATAAAAGTATAGGCTATCCTGGACAAATAGTTGTATCAGAGGATACCAGGATAGTGCCAGATAAGAGACTGGTCTTATAAGTAATACCCACTTCTCTGAAAATAGCAAAGGTGTATAGACATCAAAGTGGGGTCAAGCTATGTAAGTTCTCCGAGTAGATGATGAGTCTCTGAGTCCCTAACGGCTACCTCTCCTGATCCCAAATTGATTGAGCTACGGGTCTAGGGGAATGTATTTAATATAATTAATGATTAATTTTAAACAGAACTTCAACTTTAATAAAATTATTTAAGCAAGGATGTATGAAATTTTATGTACAATTTAATTGTCCTGAACCTCAATCTTTTTGGTCAGGCATTCTCAAAATCAAGAAAATGTTATTTTTATTAAAAAAAAATATTTTGGAAAATCTGTTCCATTTCTGTAAAGGGGTCGCTGGAATGACGACACACACAGTTCCTGTCCCTAATAATAATAGGGACCCAAAGATGCAGCAATAGTGAATGCAGTCAGCGACCCATAGCTTGACTGCTTGCATCAGGACCAGCGAACCAGAGCTGGTCAAGACCGTACTCCACCTCCCCGTGGTGGTCCTGGAAACCGTCTGCAGCAGTGCAGTCTGGCTGAGTGAGTACGGATCGCAATGTGAAGGCAAACCCAGTCCCTAAAAATGCCGTGCTGAAGTCGGATGTGTCGACCGAAAGGTGCAGATATCACAGCTACGGCGCAAGCAGACACAACGCAACCACCGACGTTTCTGGGCGAACGAGAAAGAAGAAGTCCCTAATATTGATAATGCTACTAGTCCTACACTGTAAGGTCTGATACTCTCATACATACAACGGTGTTTAAGTTTTCTTGGGTGAATGAGTTTTGATGAACTGACATTGCCTTCTTAAAGGACTTAACTTTAGACTGTTGCTGCTGCTTTTCTTTCAATAGTAGTCAGGATCACCAACTTTGTGACTCCTGGCTGAGACGATGGGGTCTATCTCCAGGCTTTATATGGAGCTCTCAACTCCCACACGCTCCTCTTCTCAATTGAATGCAGCCACGAGGTAAATTCGTGATATAACCTGGAATAGAAGGACAACCCATTCCATGTAGAAGTCTGCCTCAAATCAAATTTCACCCCTAAACAATATTAAACTTACCATCGTCAGTTATTTGTGCTAACAAGTGGGTAATTTTTAAGGCATTACCCTGATGTGAAAATATCTCTAAATTAAATTTTTCTAAGTTAATATAATTTTATTATGAGGGAATCTTCATGTTTAGGTGTTAAGCAATATCAGCGCTATAATTCGAGATATCCCTTTCATTTTAATTATCTTTAGTTATTAAGAAATAAATTATCAACGTTCGGTCAAAAACACAAAAGAGGCATTATTTCCACTTCAACCAAAATTTTCTTGTCACTACAAGAAAAGGAAACGATTTGATTGGTTGTTAATTGGTACTATGCTCTTAGATAAATTTTGGGTGGGCGGTAACTTTTGACTTGTTTCCTAGGCAAATTCAAATACACTAGAGAAATTGTTGGCGGTAAATTTGACTGGGCCCTCAGACAAATTTCAAATACTGTAGTTATTTATAGATTTTAAAAACATATTAACTAGTTTTTGAGCATGGAATGTTTGAGCGTGTTGTCATACAGATTCACTTGACTACAAATATTCCCCGTTTGAAAAGCGTGAACCACTAGTGCAGCTTTTAAATCTGTATTACAATCACGTTCAAATTATGTCAAATTGACTCTACTCTGCCTTAGTGTGATCTTGGATTCCTGCAGGTGGGTGCCTACTCAAGAAATCTGCTCCAACGTTCTTTGATCCAGGAATGTACTCAATGGTAAACGAGTAAGGTTGTTTGAGAAGAGACCACCTTAACAATCGTGCATTACCATGTTTTGCTTGAGCAAGAAAAACCAGTGGCTGATGATCGCTTTGGACCACGAAATGCCTATCATATAGATAGATTTGGAATTTCTTTATTACCCAAACTAAGGCTAAACACTCTTTTTCTACAGTGGAGTAATTTTGCTCCGCTCTGTTCAATTTGCGGCTGGCATAAGCAACGGGGTTCGATTCTCCGTCTGGTGATGAAGACCTTTGTAACAACGTGGCTCTTAATCCCACATTACTGGCGTCCGTTCTCACCACAAATTCCTGACTCAAATCAGGTAGCTTCAATTCGGGCTTACTGGGGAGTTTTTGTTTCAGCTCATTATATGCCAGCTCACATTCTGCTGACCATTCTATTTTGTCTGGCTTCCCTTTACGAGTTAGATCTGTCAGAGGAGCACACACAGAGTTAAAATTCTGGATATATTTTTGGTAGAATCCATTAAAGTGAGACAAAGCATCTCACATCTTTCTTAGTCTGTGGTCTGGGTGCTCTCTGTAATTTTTCTAAGTTCTTAGGATCAGGGGTTATGCTAACCTGATGTACCGTGTGTCCCGGGAACTCCAATTCCTTGCAGCCAATACAACATT
Organism: Oreohelix idahoensis; assembly: GCA_024509875.1. Taxonomy (NCBI): domain Eukaryota; kingdom Metazoa; phylum Mollusca; class Gastropoda; order Stylommatophora; family Oreohelicidae; genus Oreohelix; species Oreohelix idahoensis. Next base: position 177,059 of record JAMPIV010008200.1, on the reverse strand, counting down.
AGGTGGGTCTAGCAGTCAGATTTGCCTCTCTGAGACTGTCAAATAACATATTTAGAGAGTCTAAATGTTCCTCAAATGTTTCAGTGGCAATGAAGATGTCATCCATGAAATTAGTAATACACGGATTTTTCAGGGGGTTCCAATAATTTTCTCATCATTCTGGAAAACACACTCGGAGCATTCTTCAATTCAAAAGGCAACATATTGAACTCATAGTGCCCTTCCGAGGTGCTAAAGGCCAGATAAAGTCGAATCTCAGGCTTCACTGGAATCTGATAATATCCCTTACTGAGATCTACCTTTGAAAAATATTTTGCCTTATTCAATCTGGCAAACAGTTGATTAGTATCAGGTAATGGATCCACCTGACTTTCTGTGACAGCATTCAGTTTCCTGTAATCTATGCACAGCCTATGTTCCCCAGAGGGTTTCATCAACAATACCACACTGGAGCTATAAGGAGATTCACTATGAGAAATAATTCCTTCTTGTAATAAATATTCTATCTCTCCTTTTAAAGCTTGTTCCTTAGCGAATGGGATAGTATAGGCTCTCATACAGATGGATGTTGGGTCTAGCAATTTCATATCATACTCCAATAAAATAGTGTGCCCCGGTTTGTCCGTTAACACATCTGTATGATTCTCCAGAACCTTCTGAATCTTCTCCCTCTGCCCTTTTGTCAGGTGATTGCTGACTTTTACCTGTGCAGGAGTTTCGCAGGGTTTCAGGGGGTATTCATAAGAGGTGAGAGGTTTATTTTTCATTTCAGTGGCTATGGCCAAGGTAATTAAATGTACACCTTCCAAAACTCTTCTATCATGGTATTTCTTGAGGAGGTTCACATGATAGACTTTTTCCTTTCCCTTTTTGTCTATCTTGTAATTAGTTCTAGATACCTTTTCCAGAACTGTTTATGGACCCTGCCATCCTTTCTGAAGTTTGTTGCTTCTGCCGGGTAACAGAAGAAGCACCTTCTCCCCCACAGCAAGCTCTCTATCCTTCGCCTTCCTGTTATAATACTCAGCATGCTTCTTTCTGGCTTTTCTCAGATTATCATTTGCTAGTTTCCAGCCAGTTTTTAACCGAGAGGTCAACTCGTTCACATACTGATATGATGAGGTTAGAGTCTCTTCTGCTTTCTCATCTGTCCATGTCCTCAATAAGGCTTCCAATGGACCTTTAATGGGCCAGCTAAATAACAGGGTTGCCGGTGCCATTCCTGTAGAATCATGGGGGACTTCCCGATAAGCAAATAAGGCTGCGGGTAAGTATTGATACCATGGGTCAGGTTTTTCATGTGCCAGCTTTCGCAGAATGGAAATAAGTGTCCCATTGAGAATTTCCACCTGCCCGTTCCCTTGGGCGTGATACGGACTACAGTGAAAGTGCCTGGCTTGAAAGATCATGAAAACGTCCTCAGTTAGTTTCCCCTTGAACTGTGATTCATTATCAGTCAATATCTGATGGGGGAATCCTAACCTTGTGAATATTGTAAGTAACGCCTCTACCACATGTTTGGAGTCGATTGATGACATGGCTACTGCCTCTCCCCACATAGAACAAATGTCTACCAGAGTAGGAATGTAACTGTTTCTCCTCTTGGTTCGTGTGAGAGGTCCAATAATATCCACTGCAACTCTCTCTGAACGGGTTCCCATGTTTGGCATTTCACCAAGAATTGCAGGTGCAGTCCATTGTTTTGGAGCTACCCTTTGACATTGTGGGCAGGATTTTACCTATCTTTTTATATCTTAAGTTATTCCTGGCCAGAAGTAGTGACAAGCTATACGTTGTCCTGTGGCGCTAATCTCCATATGACCACTGAAGGGGATAGCACGCCCTAACTCCATCACCTTTTTCCTATATGAAGTTGGAAGTACTAGTTGTCCATGACCATTGGATCCTGTTCCAGCCTTCCTATACATCAACTTATTCTTCATATAAAATTCTCCTTTGTTTGGAGGGGTATGGCTTTTTGGTAGTTTTCTGAAGCACGGCTTTCATGACTTATCCTCAGCCTGTGCCTTCCTCATCACCGCTGGATGAGTATTTATTGGGTTATCTTCCTCCTTCCTTGACTGTGATCTGGTCTGTACTGCTGCTATAATCACTGGTCTTTTGGGACTTCCCAAAAACACATATCTGTCTCTGAGTCCCTAACGGCTACCTCTCCTGATTCCCAAATATGATTTAGCTGCGGGTCTACCAGGGTGAATGTATAAGTAATTAATATAATTATAGACATGATTGTAATTTTCAAACATGATGACTTCAACTTTAATAAAATTATTTAAGCAAGGCTGTATGAAATTTTATGTACAATTTAATTGTCCTGAACCTCAATCTTTTTGGTCAGGAATTCACAAAATCAAGAAAATGTTATTTACATAATAAAATAAATATTTTGGAAAATCTGTTCCATTTCTGTAAAGGGGTCGCTGGAATGACTACACACAGAGTTCCTGTCCCTAATAATAATAGGGACCCAAAGATGCAGCAATAGTGAATGCAGTCAGCGACCCATAGCTTGACTGCTTGCATCAGGACCAGCGAACCAGAGCTGGTCAAGACCGTACTCCACCTCCCCGTGGTGGTCCTGGAAACCGTCTGCAGCAGTGCAGTCTGGCTGAGTGAGTACGGATCGCAATGTGAAGGCAAACCCAGTCCCTAAATAATGCCGTGCTGAAGTCGGATGTGTCGACCGAAAGGTGCAGATATCACAGCTACGGCGCAAGCAGACACAACGCAACCACCGACGTTTCTGGGCGAACGAGAAAGAAGAAGTCCCTAATATTGATAATGCTACTAGTCCTACACTGTAAGGTCTGATACTCTCATACATACAACGATGTTTAAGTTTTCTTGGGTGAATGAGTTTTGATGAACTGACATTGCCTTCTTAAAGGACAACTTTAGACTGTTGCTGCTGCTGTTCTTTCAATAGTAGTCAGGATCACCAACTTTGTGACTCCTGGCTGAGACGAAGGGGTCTATCTCCAGGCTTTATATGGAGCTCTCAACTCCCACACGCTCCTCTTCTCAATTGAATGCAGCCACGAGGTAAATTCGTGATATAACCTGGAATAGAAGTACAACCCATTCCATGTAGAAGTCTGCCTCAATCAATTCACCCCTAAACAATATTAAACTTACCATCGTCAGTTATTTGTGCTAACAAGTTGCACAAGACCTAGAATTCCGTTGCCTACAATCAGTTTTATGTAATAACTCTTTCTCTGCGTTGATTCAATGCTTGGGTCCCTTGTCCATGTTTGGCTTCCATACAATAATCATGGTAAGTACAATAAAACATGTGACCTATTGATTACTTCATGCTAGCCTTCCCTATATGTTTATCACATGATCTTTGAACAGTGTGTCACTCCAGAAGAGAATACCAAATTAAACCACTACTAACACTTAATGACACAAATTTGTGGCCAATTTGCAAACACTATACACCAATTTTTCATTTCGAACAAGCCTGCTTACTACACACATTCCTACTTAGGTCAGCGTGACACAACACATATCGCCGGCAGTATTCAAATTAATATGGAACACATAGCCTGTTTACTTACAGGTCAATTATTTAACAAAGTATGCAAATCAAATTATCATTCTTACCCTCAGGTAAATACGTTCACACTCACACAAGCTGACTGGCCAAAAAAGGGTTCTTAGCACTGCGCACTCAGTTCAAACGGCAAAGGCTTTGTCATACTGTCTTTTAGGATACGTCAGCTAGGCATGGTTTTTATGATTCAATGGCGGAAAACCACAAGAGGTTGTTACTATTTATAGAACTACACCCGACCAATCAGAGGAAAAGTCAAAAAGTCAATTTTTGAGACTTGTACTTATGCGGTTCTAAGCGTGTCTGTATAATCTTACCAAAGTTGAATATTTTATATTATTGTTATTAGTGGACCGATTTTAATTATCAAAAGTGATAATTAAACGGCCAATTTCTCTTTATCGTTCTATATAGTTTTCCCTTAGTTATTCCTTTGCATTTCAATCTGGGTAATTTTTCAGTAATTAAATTGGGCATTACCCTGATGTGAAAATATCACTAAATTAAATTTTTCTAAGTTAATATAATTTTATTATGAGGGAATCTTTATGTTTAGGTGTTAAGCAATATCAGCGCTATAATTCGAGATATCCCTTTCATTTTAATTATCTTTAGTTATTAAGAAATAAATTATCTACGTTCGGTCAAAAACACAAAATAGGCATTATTTCCACGTCAACCAAAATTTTCTTGTCACTACAAGAAAACGAAACGATTTGATTGGTTGTTAAATTGGTACTATGCTCTTAGATAAATTTTGGGTGGGCGGTAACTTTTGACTTGTTTCCTCGGCAAATTCAAATACACTAGAGAAATTGTTGGCGGTAAATTTGAATGGGCCCTCAGACAAATTTCAAATACTGTAGTTATTTATAGATTTTAAAAACATATTAACTAGTTTTTGAGCCTGAATTTTTGAGCGTGTTGTCATACAGATTCACTTCACTACAGAGTACACAAGATTACTCTTGGCAGAAATGTAGATATCATCATCATAACCCTCCACTCCCAAATGAGCATAGGCCTTCTGTAGTGGTGTTGATGGTATTGTATGATGGTGATATTACTAATTGTAATAGTATGAGGCCAGCTGTGAAGGCTCCTGAGATAAAATGTAGTTGGGAATAGTCAGAAGGCCTTTCTTGCTACCACTACGACCTCACACTTAAATTTTTTTTTGTTTGTTTGTAATGAATGTGGCTACGTAAAGTGTCTAGGGTTATGCTACGTAGTGTGGTGTAATAGGTTATAGATATACCCACAGATATTTAACAAGACCAATAATATTAATAAATATTAAAATACACTGAACTAACTCACGTGTGTAAAGTTTCTTGATAACTTATATTACATTTATTTTGTTCTGGATCAATTTTTTAGGTTGACCAGAACTTAAAAGGATTTAGAGATTATGAAAAAATGCATGGAATATTATATCATAAATGCAATAGTGTACATATATCTGTACTATACTAGTTAGTTTTATAAAAGGTTCGAGTAGTCATCTATTTGGGAGGATATTTACTGTTTATGCTGTTTGGGGTGGCCTCATCACACCTGTCTATATTTACTACACAGTGTCCAGAAAATGGTGGGAATTTTCATTGGGATATTAGTAACTCTAAATCGTTGGTGAATGTCCAGCAGACCAGAGGCTCACTCATCTGATAGTGGTATCTCTGGTGCTGACTCATGTGATCCCACTTCTCTGTGCTGGCGGGCTATAATGATGGTCTCTGTCTCAAGAACTGCACAGATACACTCTAGTAAATCACCAACGGAAGATACACTGCTTTGTTGTCACCAGAAAACTCACAGCTCAGATTATGAATAAATAACACAGAATTGCTAGCAAAACTCAGCTGAGCTGCTGGCTATAGTATGGCGTCCCTAAATTTATTTCACTGGCTTTCATAAGGAATCACCACACTTTAAAATCTGTGTCTATCACTGAACAACTATTGAAGAATGGCCCCACTTTCGCGTCTGAGCGCTAATAATATGATTATCTGTGGCCAATCACTGCCTAGGTTTTATTTTTTCAAATTTCCTACACTAAAGTCATATCAGTCATGCTTCAGTCAAGTATGGATGGTTATCTGTTGGTCTGTCCGTCTCTACTTGTGTTTCTACAAAATGTACTGGATTTTTGAACCAACCTTTCTCTCCCCTTTCAAAATTTTGTCGTAAAAAGTTATATTTAGACACAGCTACCACCAATGTCCCTTCACTTCTATGCTAAGTAACTTTGAACACCTGCGTCCCCAAGGTCGTGTTTTGTGTGCAAATAACGACACTTTTTATTCAATGCAGTCTGTCAATGATGTAAACTACACGGTCTTTTGTCATTATTTTCATTATTATCTATCCGTCTGTAAAATTAAGACCATATTATTTCATTGCTCAGAATAGGCCATCCGGCCAGCTAATTTTTATATTCCTAACATTAATATTAAGAAAAATTACTTTTTAAATTTTTGTAATTTTCCTACCATCCGCGTTCTGCCGCTCAATTCAAATCAAAATCTTAGTATCGCAAAAGCGTCCATTCCGTACCTCGTGTCAATTTGGGGGACGTGAATTTTTACTTTCCTCCATCCCCCCCAATTGCGTCTCCTTAGCCTTGCTACGCAATCTTTCCAGTCATATTTTTTCCTTTTGGATCCTCCGTTCCCCTCCTGTCTAGCAAGTCAATTTTATGGAGGGTGATGACCCGCGGTCTAGGCGATCATGTACATCAGCAGCCTACGCATTATGTTTTTTATCCTTAAATGTTATCTTTGGTGGTATTTTACCGTTGTATCTCTGTCAATTTCACTACACATCTCCCCACTTGAAAACATGCCTATGGCAAGTTCCAAAACCAGCGATACACATAGGTAAAATTACTCCTCACGTCTGCCACTACTCTAATTTTGATCACAGGGGTGCCGACTGAGGAAATCTGCACCGACATTCAATTTGCCTGGGATATATTGGATACTGAACTGATAAGGTTGAAGCAATAAAGACCACCTCAGCAATCTTGCGTTTTCATGCTTAGCCTGAGATAAGAATACGAGAGGCTGATGGTCCGTCTCCACCACAAAAGTCCTACCATACAGATAGATTTGAAACTTCTTTATTGCCCAGATTAATGCTAAACATTCTTTTTCGCTTGTGGAGTATCCTTGTTCCGCCTTATTCAATTTGCGGCTTGCATAAGCGACTGGTTTAAGTTCCCCATCAGGTGAAGATGATCTTTGCAACAAAGCCCCTCCGAGTCCTACATTACTTGCATCGGTTCTTAAGACAAAGTCCTGTGTCAAATCAGGCAGTTTGAGAATAGGCTTGCTAGTGAGTTTTTCCTTTAACTCTTGGAACGCTAGTTCACATTGTGCAGTCCAAATAATTTTATCTGGAAGTCCCTTGCGAGTCAGATCAGTCAGAGGAGCACAAATAGCGTTAAAATTCTTGATGTATTTCTGATAAAATCCGCATAACGACACAAATGATCGCACGTCCTTTTTTGTTTGCGGCCTAGGTGCTCTCTGCAGTTTTTTCCAAGTTCTTAGGATCAGGGGTCATATTACCCTGATATACAGTGTGTCCCAAGAATTCCAACTCTTTGCATCCAATACAACATTTTGTTGGCCTAGCAGTTAAGTTCGCCTCCCGAAGTCTATCAAACAACATCTCCAGAGCTTCAATGTGTTCTTCAAATGTCTCTGTGGCGACGAGAATATCATCCATGAAATTCGTGATACGTGGGTTATTCAGGGGATCCAACAATTTGCGCATCATCCTTGAAAACACACTCGGAGCATTTTTCAGTCCGAATGGTAGCATATTGAATTCATAATGTCCATCCGAAGTGCTAAAAGCCAAATAAGGTCTCACTTCAGGCTTCACTGGGATCTGGTAATAGCCTTTACTAAGATCCACCTTTGAAAAGTATTTTGCCTTGTTCAGTCTGGCAAATAACTGTTTTGTGTCTGGTAATGGATCCACTTGTCCTTCTGTGACAGCATTCAGTTTCCAGTAATCTATGCACAGTCTGTGTTCCCCAGACGGTTTTCTCAACAAAACGACACTAGAACTAAAAGATGATTCACTGTGCGAAATAATCCCCTCCTTCAACAAATACTCTATTTCTTCCTTCAATGCCTTCTCCTTCGCGAACGGAATAGAATAGGCTCTCATACAGATTGGGTTTGAGTCTACCAGTTTCATGTCATACTGTAGCAAATTTGTATGGCCTGGTTTATCTGTTAATACATCTGTATGTTCCTCCAGAACCTGTTGAACTCTCTCCCTCTGGTTTTTAGTCAGGTGCTTACTGACTTTTACCTGTGCTGCGGTTTCACAAGGATGTAATGGGTATTCATGTGAGGTGAGTGGTTCTTTTTGCATCTGGGTTGCAATAGCCAAGGTCAATAAGGGGGTGCTTTCCTGGAGTGGTCTGTCCAGATACTTCTTTAACAGGTTTACATGATAAACTTTTTCCTTCCCCTTTTTGTCAATTTTATAGTTTGTTCTAGACACCTTCTCTAGAACCGTATATGGACCTTGCCAACCAATTTGTAATTTATTCTGGCTTCCGGGTAGTAGAAGCAGCACCTTCTCTCCGACTGCCAGTTCCCTGTCCTTTGCCTTCCTATTAAAATATGCTGCATGTTTCTTCCTGGCTTGTTTCAAATTATCATTTGCCAGTTTCCATCCAGCTTTCAAACGAGTGGTCAGTTCGTTCACGTATTGATACGATGAGGTAACAGTCTCTTCCGCCTTCTCATCTGTCCAGGTCCTTAATAGAGCTTCTAAAGGCCCTTTTTATTGGCCTCCCAAATAGCAGAGTTGCGGGAGCCATCCCGGTTGAACTATGTGGTACCTCCCGGTACGCAAACAATGCGGCGGGCAGGAATTGATCCCACAGATCCGGTTTTTCGTGTGCCAGCTTTCTCAGGATAGAAATGAGAGTCCCGTTGAACCTCTCTACCTGGCCGTTCCCTTGTGGATGGTACGGACTACAATGAAAGTGCCTGGCTTGAAATAGCTTAAAAACTTCTTCCGTTAGTTTCCCCTTGAACTGAGAACCATTATCCGTCAAGATTTGATGCGGGAATCCTAATCGGGTAAATATTGTAAGTAGTGCCTCTGCTACATGTTTTGAATCAATTGATGGCAGGGCTACCGCCTCTCCCCACATAGAACAAGTGTCCACCAGAGTAAGGATGTAACTGTTCCTCCTCTTGGTCCGAGTGAGAGGTCCTACAATATCCACTGCAACCCTCTCAAAAGGTGTTCCCACTATGGGCATTTCCCCTAGAGTTGCAGGAGCAGTCCAGTGCTTTGGAGCTACCCTTTGACATTCTGGGCAGGATTTGACATATCTTTTTATATCCTCCGTTATCCCTGGCCAGAAGTAATGACAAGCTATACGCTGTCCTGTGGCGCTGATCCCCATGTGACCACTGAAGGGAATCGCATGCCCGAGTTCCATCACTTTATCTCTATATGAAGTGGGAAGAACCAGCTGGTTGTGACCATTTGTTCCAGTTCCGGCCTTCCTGTATAAGAGTTTGTTCTTCATGAAATATTCCCCCTTGCTCGGAGGTGTGTGGCATTTGGGCAATTTTTTAAAACAGGGCTTGAGTGTCCTATCCTCAGCCTGCGCCTTCCTCATCTCCTCTGGATGAGCATTTATAGGTTCACCTTCTTCCTCCTTCTTCTGTGACCTGGTCTGCACTGTCGCCATGATCACAGGTTTCTCGGGATTCCCCAAGAAGACGTATCTACACCCCAATATCAGAGGGTAGATTGGTTCATCTATCACTGCTGCTCTGATTTCTCCTTCCACATAGCGAGTTTTCACCGTTATCCTTGCGATGGGAAGTGTCATGAGTGGTATGTCCTTAGTCGCCCCTTGTATTTCCACTGTTTGTGTGGTATACTGACTTGGGTCCACTAGGCTAGACTTCACAACTGAATCATAATCCAAACCTGTATCATAAAGGCACCTTATGGTGACCCCATTACAAATAACATCCTCACAAACTGGGGGGTGATAAGGTTCCTGTTGTCCCTTAGGATTAACCTTTAATCTTTGCGTCCCCGACTTCATTGCAGCAATGTTTGAAGGTTTCCTTCTACAAAATTCGGTGTTATGGTTATCCTTCTTGCACCATTTACACCATCTTTTTCCTTGGTTCAACGGTTTTCTTTCATTGAACTTTTGGTCATTGAACTGTGAGTTTCTGTCGCGATAGTCATTTCTTGGCCGCTCAAAGTTTGTCCTACCTTTATTTCCCTGCTCTCTATTATCAAATTTATTAAATTGCTGTGGAGCTTTAAAATTGTCTATGTGCTTCTTTTTAGCACCACTTACCTCTGCCTGAGCTGCCTGATACCTCTCAGCAACATTTAAAATTTCCCCCAACTTCTCTGCACCTTGTTCCATGAGAAATTTTCTCATGTCTGGAGCCATGGACTCTCTCAATTGCTCAATCATGATCATTTCTTTAAGATCTTGGGTCTTCCCCAGAGCCGTCCATTTCTCCAAATAGGTTTCTAGTCTAGCAGAGAATTGGTGGTATGTCTCCCCAGACAACAGTTTGGCATTTCTAAATTTCTTACGATAAAATTCACCATTCTTCTCGTACCTTAATAACAAAGCCTGCTTTAACATGTCATAATTGTCTTGGTCTTCCCTGTTCATTTTGGCAAATACTTCATAAGAAGTACCCCTCAATCCCTGTGATAGCTTTAAACTCCACCTCTCTCTCTCTCTAACCCATATGTAGTAGCTAATAACTCAAAACGTCCTAGGTACCCCTCTATGTCATCGTCTTTTTCAACAAAATGGTCTAAATGAAACCCCATAGCTGAGTTTGAGGCTCCCAGACTGGGCGTAGCATCTGAGGCAAAAGGGCTGGCACCATTTTCAGGAGCCTGGCCTTGTAATTCCAGCTCCCTTAGTCGTAATTCGTGCTCCCTCTGCAACCTTCTATCTTCTGCCTCCCTTTCGGCAGTCAACCTTTTTTCTTCTGCCTCCCTTTCGGCCTTTTTATCTTCTGCCTCCCTTTCGGCCTTTTTATCTTCTGCCTCCCTTTGCTGTCGTTTTTCTTCTGCCTCAATCTGCAGCCTCTTAATTTCTCTATCAGCCTCTAACCTCTTCTCTTCAGCTAACCTCCTTTCTTCCCGTTCAATATATTTATCACATTCAGCCGTTACGTATTGAATTAAAATTTGACCATCCATTCCCATCTCCTTCGCGGTGAGCACAGCAGCTGATCTAAACTTTGCTAGCTCTGCCATACTTTTCAGACAATATAATAATATACAAGCTAAGTACTTCTTATGACTATAATCTAACTAATTCTAACTAACCAGTTAACTAATTAATGGGAGCCGCGCTGGCGTAGTGGTTACAACACCGCTCTGGCGACCGGGTGATTCAGGATCAAACCCGGGCGACGGCATTTGAGGATTTTTCGTCGACCGGGAATTGGACTGGATTGACTCGAGACCTGGCGAGTACATTTGAAGGAGTGTCGTCGACCAGGGATTGGCGGCTCCTGAGCCGACCCAGCTGCAATGGGTACCTCCGAAATCGGAGAGTATTTGCCTGAATGGCGAGGGACACCTGTCTCTGTACAAGTAAAAAGGGATACTCACGTAAAATCAATGTCAGGTTAGACATAGTAATAACCTGAGATTTCGCCTCGAGTATTAGCGGGCGTACGCAAAAAAAAAAAAAAATAAAAAAATAAAAAAAATAAAAACTAATTAATTATTACTGGCTGTGAAGATTCACCAACTTTTATCTGCAGGGACACTTTTAATTTTAAAGGAAATTTTACAATTTATTTCCCTACTTTTATTTCTCCCACCAGGAGATCCTAATATTAATATTGGCTAATTATCCCTGGACAAGACCCCAATTTATGTAGTGGTGTTGATGGTATTGTATGATAGTGATATTACTAATTGTAATAGTATGAGGCCAGCTGTGAAGGCTCCTGAGATAAAATGTAGTTGGGAATTGTCAGAAGGCCTTTCTTGCTACCACTACGACCTCACACTTAATTTTTTTTAATGAATGTGGCTACGTAAAGTGTCTAGGGTTATGATATGTAGTGTGGTGTAATAGGTTATAGATATACCCACAGATATTTAACAAGACTAATAATATTAATAAATGTTAAAATACACTGAACTAACTCACGTGTGTAAAGTTTTTGATAAAATTATATTACATTTATTTTGTTCTGGATCAATTTTTTAGGTTGACCAGAACGTAAAAGGATTTAGAGATTATGAAAAAATGCATGGAATATTATATCATAAATGCAATAGTGTACATATATCTGTACTATACTAGTTAGTTTTATAAAAGGTTCGAGTAGTCATCTATTTGGGAGGATAGTTACTGTGTATGCGGTGTGGGGGGGCCGCATCACACCTGTCGATATTGGCTACACAGTGGCCAGGAAATGGTGGGAATTTTCATTGGGATATTAGTAACTCTAAATCGTTGTGAATGTCCAGCAGACCAGAGGCTCACTCATCTGATAGAATTGCTAGCAAAACTCAGCTGAGCTGCTGGCTATAGTAATGGGCGTCCCGCTAAATATTATTATCACTGGCTTTCAATAAGGAATCAACCACACTTTAAAATCTGTGTCTATCACTGAACAACTATTGAAGAATGGCCCCACTTTCGCGTCTGAGCGCTAATGATATGATTGTCTGTGGCCAATCACTGCCTAGGTTTTTATTTTTTCAAATTTCCTACCCTAAAGTCATTTCAGTCATGCTTCAGTCAAGTATGGATGTTTATCTGTTAGTCTGTCCGTCTCTACTTGTGTTTCTACAAAATGTACTTGATTTTTGAACCAACCTTTCTCTCCCCTCCAAAATTTTGTCGTTAAAAGTTATATTTAAAGACACAGCTACCACCAAATGTCCCCTTCACTTCTATGCTAAGTAACTTTTGAACACCTGCGTCCCCAAGGTCGTGTTTTTTGTGTGCAAAATAACGACACTTTTTATTCATACCATGCAGTCTGTCGATGATGTAAACTACACGGTCTTTTGTCATTATCTTCAATATTATCTATCCGTTTGTAAAATTAAGATCATATTATTTCATTGCTCAGAATAGGCCATCCGGCCAGCTAATTTTTATATTCCTAACATTAATATTAAGAAAAATTACTTTTTAAATTTTTGTAATTTTCCTACCATCCGCGTTCTGCCGCTCAATTCAAATCAAAATCTTAGTATCGCAAAAGCGTCCATTCCGTACCTCGTGTCAATTTGGGGGACGTGAATTTTTACTTTCCTCCATCCCCCCCAATTGCGTCTCCTTAGCCTTGCTACGCAATCTTTCCAGTCATATTTTTTCCTTTTGATCCGCCGTTCCCCTCCTGTCTAGCAAGTCAATTTTATGGAGGGTGATGACCCGCGGTCTAGGCGATCATGTACATCAGCAGCCTACGCATTATGTTTTTTATCCTTAAATGTTATCTTTTGAGTATTTTACCGTTGTATCTCTGTCAATTTCACTACACCTTCAACAAACACATGCCAAGTCCTCCTGTCACGTGCCATCATCTCAAGTTCTGTCCACGTTCTCCTCATCATTTTCACCTCTGTTTCCAGCTCTCTTCTCCATGTGCTTCTCGGTCTACCTCTGCCTCTCTTGTCCTGGGGGTTCCAGAACAAGGACTGTCTTGTAATGCTATCAACAGGTTTCCTCAGAGTGTGTCCTATCCATCGCCATCGTCTTCTTCTCATCTCTTGTTCCACTGGCACTTGTCTAGTTCTTGTCCACGTTGGTAAACTTGTCATACTATTTTAATCCCTATATTCTACGCAAGCAAACATTTATGAAAGTCTGTAGCTTTTTTGTTGTTGTCTTTGTTGTTCTCCATATCTCAGAGCCATACAATAGGACTGACTTCACATTTGAGTTGAAGATTCTTAATTTCGTGTTGGATCCGATTTCTCTTGATCTCCATATATTTCCCAATGCAATGAAAGCTCCTCTTGCCTTTTGTATTCTTATTTTGATATCGCTGTCTGTCCCTCCAACTTTGTCTATATTACTGCAAAGATATGTGTACGATTCTACATCTTGTATTGGTGTTTCTTCTAGTTCTACCCTGTTATCATTACCTGCATTTATTCTCATTATTTTTGTCTTTTCCCTGTGCATTTTCAGGCCCAATTGCTGTGACCTCTCATAGAGTGTTTTCAATTTGTCCACTGGATTCCATTTCTGTTGTGTGTTGTCGATGATCTCATAACCCAGTCTATTGCTAGTAAGAAAAGAAATGGAGACAAGAGGCATCCCTGTCGCACTCCTGTTCTTATTCCAAACGGTTCTGTAAGCTGTCCTTCGTGAAGAACTCTGCATGTCATGTCTTCATATGTTTTCTTTATTAAATTAATGATCTTCAGTGCAACTCCATAATGCCTCATCAATTTCCAAAGTGATTCTCTTTATACATGTCAAATGCCTTTTCGTAGTCCACAAATCCGATGTATAGTGGTGAATTCCATTCCAGACTTTGTTCAATTATTATTCTCAAAGTGGCTATCTGGTCTGTACATGATCTGTTTTGTCGAAAACCTCCGTGTTCATTTCTCAGTTTCTTATCTATGGGCTCTTTTAATCTCTCAAGGATAATCCTGTTTAATACTTTTCCTGGCACTGATAGTAACATTATTCCTCTATAATTTGTGCACTCTTGTAAATTTCCCTTCTTAGGCAACTTAACCAGATATCCTTCCTTCAATTCTGCTGGTATCTCTTCCTTTTCCTAGACTTTACCAAGCAATTTATGTAACATCTCTGTAGCCGTGTCGATATCTACTTTTATGGCCTCTGCTGGAATGCCATCAGGTCCAGCCGCTTTTCCATCTCTTAGAAGCTTTATGGCTTTCTTTGTTTCTTCCTTCGTTGGTCTTTCACTGTTAATTTGTAGCTCTTCTTCTGCTGGCTGAATGTCCGGGGGGGTTTTTGGAGCTGGTCTATTGAGAAGGTCACCAAAATATTCTGTCCACCTCTTCATTTGCTCCTTTATATTGCTGAGCAGTTACCCATTTTTGTCTTTTATGAGGCAACTTGTTTGCTTGTACTTCCCTGTTAGATTCTTTGTGCTGCTATACAGTTCTCTCATATTTCCTTTGGCGGCAGCATCTTCTGCCTCTCTTGCCAACTCCTCAATATACTTCCTCTTGTCTCTTTTGATACTTCTTTTTACTTCTTGTGTAGATAGAAGAGTAGTAAAGCTTCTATCACATGGGAGTCTTCACAAGAAATTCAGGTAAGCAAAAACAATGCTGGCTTCGCTGAGCATGTTAATTCTGTAACCTGCCGACCACTTTTGTGAAGAATTTAAGCACTTATTTATCAGCTCGTTGAAGCCCCCACCCCTGATTTACTCAGTGGAATTCTATTATTCATTTATAGCTCTGTTTAGAATGTGTGTAGTAATTGACTGAGACAAACATGCAGTAACTTTAAAATGATTAAATCGAAGTTAAATTTGTAATATTACAAATAACAAAATTTAATAACCACTTTAGTTTTAACAGTTTGAAAATAATTTGAATAGTTGTGGATAAAGAAAAGCTATCATCCTCGTATTTGGGGATTGCGAAAAGGGTTAAGAAGTTCAAAAGGCAGCATATTTTTGAACTTAGCCGCCAATGACGGTTCTGTCTTTTCACACTGATCACTCGTCTCTGGTCAAGGTTGTCAAGTGTAGCTCGTCTCCAAGAAACTTCAAGGAAAATCTACACAGTGTGTCCTTTGTCTTAAAGCGTAGGCCACTGATCCCATCTTGTTCCAGAAATAGTACGTTTTGCTGGTACCACTAATAACTGTGATAGAAGAATATAAAAGAACACTCTTCTGAGTATGGTGTTCGCAGACACGTAGTTAGGTGTCCCCCTCTTCTATTTCACCATCCCACTTAACTCAGAGTTTACCCTCAATGAGAATTACATTTAATCCCTCGGGATAAAACTTCCTTTACGTTTAAATAGAATAGTTTTAGCTTTACATGATATTTTAATGAAAAGTTAATAATACAGATAGAGTCTGTTTACATATACATCTCCACTGATTTAAAAGTGTTCATAATATAAATTGAATATGTCTTCATTTATGCTTACACTGTTCGAAAAGTTTGAACCTTCCATTCACTTTAAAATGAATGTGTTCACAGAGACATTTACACTGGTTTAAAGTTTTGCAAACTTATATTAATTTTAAAGTGAATATGTTTATATGTACATTTACACTGCTTTGAAATTGTAATTATAATAATTAAAATGGATGTCATTTCTTCCATCTTTCCCTCCCTGCCCCGTAAGGAACCTCGGACTGTCTATACGTTTAGTTATCTTTAAGAAACTAGTAATAAAGCAGTCACCAGCCCTAGTAGTGGTGGTTCATGAATCATCATTCTAACGCTGAGGTTGCCAGCCTCACATAACTGGGACATCCTATAGCGATTTCACACATAATAATGTTCACATGGTAATATATATATATATATATATATATATATATATATATATATATATAATATATCATATATATATATATATATATATATATATATATATATATATATATATATATATATATATATATATATATATATATATATTATATAATACTATATATATATATATATATATATATATATATATATATATATATAATATATATATACATATATATATATATATATACCAACGGGCTGATCACCCGTTTGCCAGTCACTTCGATTACGGAAACAACAGCAAATGGATTGATTTGCCGTTGCCCTAAAGACGCAATAGGCGTGATGGGAAACAATGGCAAAGAAAACCTATCTGCTGTTGCCCTAAGACGCCACTAGGCGTAATGGCCACTGACTGCTTTGACGGTCGGTGGCTAAGGATGGAAGAAGAAGAATATATATATATATATATATATATATATATATATATATCTATATATAATATATATAATATATATATATATATATATATATATATATATATATATATATATATATATCTTTATGTTAGTTCACATGTTAGTAATAAAACATGAAATGTAAATGACTACTTATACCAATTGTGGCTGACAGACGTTTTGCTCAGATGAAGTTAAGGCTCTTAATTAGGCCTCTTACGCGTGTCTTGGGAGTGATTAATTTAATGTTCCCTGTCTGACTTCATGCGTGGTCCTTCAGTTCCGCAGTCCTGGATTCCTTAGTAAATTTGAAAGAGATTTCCTGTGCTTTGTAAGTCTTATAAGGTAGATTTCCTGTGCTTTGTAAGTCTTATACGGTTCTCCAATAAAAAAGTGTCCGGTATATTTAGAAGGAATTCTAATCTCTGGCAAGTGTGGGTTGTCTTGGTGAGCATGAAATTCACAGTGAAATAAAACTGCGAAATCGTCGGCCTATATTCCTATCTCTCACACCTTCGAGTCAAATAAACGACCCAATCAAATTCAAACAGGCAAAGCAGGATGTTGCAAAATAGTTCCTACATAGAACAATTTTGCAAAAGTCACTCATTACCATATTTGGCAATAATACCTGACGCATTGCATACACTCTGGCGAATATGCCGATAACCTCATATGACAACATTTGTCGGATATAGTTATCCCTATTTATCAGAAATTAATCTCTTATATGTGGCTGTCCCTCGGTTGTTTCTCTGAATTCCCAGCTTTGCAGAAGAGATCACCCGTGTTTGATCGTTGATAATCTACCATGCCCATGATAGCCAACATGGTTATCACTACCACTCCTTGAAATGTAGTGAGAATTGGATAACAATCAGTAATGTCTAATATTGCCTGAGAAGAGTGAAAGGAGGTAAATGCATAGTATTTGCTACACATAGCAGAAAAG
The DNA here is from genome assembly GCA_024509875.1 of Oreohelix idahoensis. Taxonomy (NCBI): domain Eukaryota; kingdom Metazoa; phylum Mollusca; class Gastropoda; order Stylommatophora; family Oreohelicidae; genus Oreohelix; species Oreohelix idahoensis. Next base: position 159,569 of record JAMPIV010008200.1, on the reverse strand, counting down.
AAAGAAAGAAAGTGTGAGAAATGAAAGTTCAAGATAAAATCAGTACCACAAATGTACCGATACTGCCGGACCATTTCATCACATTGATCTAAATTCTGCAGATGACTTGGTTCTTCTGTCCCATAACTATAATCAGATGCAAGACAAAATCAATATACTCAATGAGGGGTCACAACAAGTAGGCCTGAAAATACACCGGGAAAAGAGAAAGATTATGAGAATAAATGCAAGAAATGATAACAAGGTTGAACTTGAAGAAACACCGCTACTAGATGTAGAATCGTACACATATATTGGCAGTAATATAGACAAAGTTAGAGGGACAGACAGTGATATCAAAATAAGAATACAAAAAGCAAGAGGAGCTTTCATTGCATTTGGAAACATATGAAGAACAAGAGTAGTTAAGTCCAATACAAAACTAAGAATCTTCAAGTCAGTCCTATTGTATGGCTCTGAAACATGGAGAACAACAAAAACAACAACCAAAAAGGTATAGACTTTTATAAACGGGTGCTTGCGCAGAATAGAAGGACTGAAATGGTATGACAAAGTCAAAAATGTGGAATTGATGACAAGAACCAAACAAGTGCCAGTGGAACAAGAGTTGAGAAGAAGACAATGGCGATGGATAGGACACACTTTGAGAAAACCTGTTGATGGCATTACAAGGCAGTCCTTGTTCTGGAATCCACGGGAAAAGAGAGGCAGAGGTACACCAAAAAACACACGGAGAAGAGAACTGGATACAGAGGTCAAAAAGATGAGGAAAACATGGAAAGAACTTGAACGGATGGCACAGGACAGGAGGACTTGGCATGTGGTTGTTGAAGGCCTATGCTCCTTGGGTAGTTAAAGGGTATTGATTGATTGATTGATGTTCAGTTTTAATAAAGTCAAGACCTGTCCATGAGCACAGTGAAATCTTGGGACAGCTCCATATACTTATCAGAGAAGTCATCAACCACCTATCTGCAGAATTGAACTGTTGTGCGAGGGAGGAGTCAACGACAAGCTGAATTTGGTACACGAGAAACAAAACTAAAATGTCCAGGAAAAAAATTCATGATGAAACAATGACTAATTGATGGTATATTATTTTTGATACCGCTAAAGCATATTATAGATTTAGCGAGGTGATTTACTTCACAGCTCTCTTACTACAGCAATCACCTAGATCTGTGCGGTTAACTACCTATCTGTCCTGTGCGATCCCCTGCCTCTATTTCACCAATTCTCTTCTCAACTTTTCTAGGAACTGCTCCAAACTATCCCTCCTGCCACTGGCAATGTCCTTCAAGTGAAAGGTTGGGGTGCTTTTCTTTTGTCGAGACATTAGGGATAGAAGTTCTTGTCGCGGAGATACAGATACATCTCTTCAAGATTCCTTAGATATCACTATCTAGTCGCGAGGATTTGACCTTTCTTCTACTTTCCCCCTAGCTTGAATAGGTCTCTTGTCTTAACTGGCCAATTTCAGGAAACTATAAACAATATTTTATAGGTCATAATTCCCTTATACGCCTATCATAATGCGGCACAACAACAGATAGCAGCAGAAATGAAAAAAAAATATATATATATATAAAAGTTCCATTCTAACAATGTATGAAAAAAGAAGAAAAGAAATAAAATTGTATTTTCAGCAGAAATAATGCTATCGTTACAACAGGAAGAAAACAGAGCACTTCGGAATAAATGTGTTGTTCTAATGTTGTCAAAGGAAGTGTACATGGCACTTTGTTACGTACATTTATTACCTAAGGGGGTAGTCTTCGGTCCTGCCAAATGTACGCACCAGTCTTAATATAGTTATATATTTGTGCGTTCGATTGATTCACGCACTGACGTGCACAATGCAGTGTGAGTTGCTTTGGGACGCACGGGTAATCTAGTTGGGTAGTTTCTGACGTCATGATTTGGAGGGGCAACATGGACCTTGTTTATGTCCGTGATTGATATATATTATTATTGTATTCATGGCACGTTTATGGAAGCCATTTATTCTAGTGATCTGTATTGGTCTTCAGGTCGAAACCAATAGCAGCAATGTCACGTAAGTTATCGCCCCACTTCTTATTGTATGCTGTATTGTAAGGCCGCTCTTATACTAGTCTAGCGGGAATATGTTATTCCTAGAATGGACCTACAGAGTCGTTAGCCTTTAGGATTCGTATCGTAGAAGAAGGATTCCTACTAGCGGAAAGAAGTTAATTTGATTGCAGTATTCATATGTGTAAACGTCTTTATTGTAATGCCGAAGTCGTGGCATGATTTTGAGAGGTTAGTTAAAACCTAAAGATACTAACTCAGATACCTCTTCATATATGTACCAGTGAATATATATTGAGTATACGTTATATGGAACTATGTCTTGGATAGAAACAGTCTCTTATTGGACGAATGCGGGAGTTCGTGGTATGGGAGTACATGCTTAGTTGGATGACCTCAGGCAAGGTCAACGGACATTTTATCTAGTTTGAACATTACTGGATTCGTATTAATTGAATGTAAGGAACATGGTTGAAAGGATCCCATCACAGTACCCGACCATCATCATTCACCAGAGTATTCTTGTCATGCATTTATGTGATTGTTCTAGTCAAGAACAGTGTATCGTAGCGTTGAACTTATATCGTCAATAAACAATGTTAACTGTTCTACCAGCCTTCACAGTTTACTTCACTTCACGGCAGGCTTTGATTAACATGCCTGAAGTTTACATCGTTGTGTGTTGAACTTATTTGACAGTTGTGTGGATTCGCGTTTTATTATCAGCACGATAGAAAACCATCTATGGAAACTCAGAAGAAAAGATCTTTCAGTAAATGGCGGCCAGTGTGGCTTGAATTGCTCAAGATTCAAAACTGGAATTACCTCACAAGTTCCACACTAGTTGAAAGTACGTGGATTCTCTAACAACTCATATCCTTTATAACGGCTACCTCAAGGTCAAGGTACATTGAACCTCAATCTCAAGTTCTACATCAGTGTATGACTACGTGGGACCTCAGCTGTTAGTCCTCATCTGGCAGAACTCAAGTATTTGAAACAGAGTATTTCGTTGTCTCAAGCGTACATCCACGGAGACGAGGCACATTGATTTTTTACCTGCACGCGAGATGAGTATAACGTGTTTTCGTTGTACACTTTATTACGTTTAGCTGTGCCTCATGTAGTTATGTCCACATTTATATTTTTCATGTTACATGTTATATGTGTTGTATTCTTCGTGGGAGGTAGGGAGGTTGATCTGACGAACGAGATCCATCTCGAAGCCAATTCGGGCTCTTCGTCAGACGTTCTGTAGGGCTCATTTTGTAAGTTTCAATTGAGCGATAATTCCGGTTCAAGGCTAGAAACCTTGCCGAAGTTCCGATCGCTAATTGTTCCTTATAATAGTATCTGTTTAGCTGTTTCGTCACGTTTAACACATTAACTACCGAATTGAAAAACACACTGTGGCCGAATTAAATTTTTTTCCTTTTTCATCCTGTAGGTGTTTGCACAAAGTAAGCTGTAGTTTTCGTAATTGTTTGCAGATTTTTATGAATTACTCGTCATTTTAAAGATAAATAAATGTACTATTACAATAAGCACCGGTTGTAACTCTAATAGAGGTTGTTGCTATTTAATGGCCCTCCGATGGCCGAGGACTTGCAATATTTTCACAATTATAACTGCTTGCGCCCCATCTCTATCAAAATCACAATTTCAATCAATGTGCACACTGTTTTCACTCTTGTCCTCGTAGCTAGATCTATCAGTCAATTGTTGAAACACGTTTCTATCCTATTCAGCCGTTAGACGAGATGTACACGCATTTTTTGTAGTCCTATCACTAGTTGCCACGGTAAACAGTTTTACACGATTTGGTAACTAACCCAAAACGCTGAAAAATATGAACATAATATCCATTTTCCAGTGTTCTACAACAACCATGCTTTGGGAATTTGTTTTCCGGTGGCAACTTAAAATCTCGAACCAGATCAGAAAGTGTTTCAGTACATTTTTCATTCGTTTTATTACTAAAATTAGATTGGCGCTCTGAGCGGCTTGCGGTCCAAATGTGATTATTTTGTGAGCCGCTGACAGCGGCTTACGGTAGTTAATGTGTTAATTGTTGTTCTCGTAGTTATTTTTACTCGTATTTAGTTTCATGATGAATTTTGTTTGTATTATGCGTCCGTCTCACCTTTCCTGTCGTTCAGTTTTTTACAAAACCTATGTTTTTACACTATGTTGTCAATTGTCCTGTTGAGTATCTGATCGTAGTTGTCATCGTAAATTTTTACGATATTCTATTTTAGTTACACCTTTCTATTTTGTTGATTTCTACGATTGTGTTCATTCGTCTTTGATTATCGTGTCTTGTCGGTAATGTTTCTATTGTCTTTCACGTTGTTGCTTACATGACATTTCATTACATAAATTACTATATTGATTATTGATATATTTCATAACTATATGATAACAAAAGATACCGTTCTAGGACAGGAACGAAGAACACTTGTTATAGTAACAAGGTTAATTAATTTATATTGATTAATTATCAGTTTTATAAATCTAGAGTATTGTGACTACTTATAAAGCATAATGTATTCACTAGATTATTTCATTAAGCAAGCAAAAGCTCTTCAGATGGCTCCTGATGAAGCAAAAGCATTTGCACTTGCAGAATATAGGAAAGCTCAAGAAATAGAAGCCGAACAGAGAAAGTTAGAAACTTTAAGACTAGAAAAACTTCAATTTGAGGCAGATCAAAAACGGATTGAATCTCAGGAGAATGAGAAAAAAATTAGATTAACTGCTGAGGAAGATGAGAAAAAAATGAGATTAGCCGCTGAATTAGAAGAGAAACGATTTCAGCGAGAGGCAGAACAGAAGCAAAGGGAGGCTGAAGAAAGACTTAAAATTGAGATGGAAGTTAAACAAAAGGAAATGGAAGTTAAACAGAAGGAAATAGAAAATAAACAAAAAGAAATGGAAGAAAGAAGATTAATAGCTGAACAAAACACAAAACGACTTCAGCTTGAGATGGAAGAGAATGATAAAAAACGACAGCATGAACTAAAATTAGCAGAGTCAGAATATGAGAGACTTAGGTTAACTCAGGAAGCTAATTCTCAGAGAACTTTTGAAAGCCAAACTTCATCCAGACATGATCATTTTAAGGAAATTAACCTTAAATTACCTAAATTTAATCCCCCGTCGGATGACGTGATATTTTTCCTAGATAGATTTGTGGCCACTTGTAGGTCTTATAACGTGGATAAAACACTGTATTGCACATATTTATCCAGGTTACTTACTGGGGTGCTTTGGCAGTTTATCATACTACCAGTATTAATGAGAAGAATGATTATAATGCTCTTAGAGCCGCACTTCTGAAGAAATTTCAAATGACAGAAGATGAATACCGATTAAGATTTCGTACATTGCTACCGCAATCAAGCAGAAATTTCAGTGATTTTCTGTCACAAATACGACTAACCCTAGAAAGATGGATCGAATTATCCAAAATTGAAAAGTCGTATGAAGGTCTCTTCGATTTACTGATGCGCGATAAGGTACTATCGTCTGTAAATCCTACATTTCTCGCATTTTTACACGAACGGAAACCTTTATCAATGACAGACTTAGAAGAACATGCAAAAAATATTTGCACTGCTCACCCAACCATGGATCTAAGTAATGCACAGAGTAAGAATGAATTGCCTGTTGCTTTTGCAGCACAACAAAACAATTTTTCACGAAATCTTTCCTTTAGTGCTGACAGGTATGTCAATAAGGGAAATAATTACAATTTTAACAATGATAACTTTTACAAAGGGAAGCAATTTCAACAATCTGCTCCATTTAATGTTTCTTGGAACCAAGCTCACAGATCGCGAGATGTTGGTAACAATAATTTTAAAAATAATCAAGGACATTATAATAAACAAAACTGAAGATCAAGATCTCAGGGTCCGCAAAACAGACAAGGTTCTTGGAATAAAAATTTTAAAGAACATCATAACTTTAATTATACAAATTATCGGACTCATCCAAATTTTAACTCAAGCAGAAACGACAATTATGGCAATTTTAATGCAAATAATCAAAATCGATCGCGTCGCAGAGATAGATCGTCGAGTAATACGGGTAGACATTCTAATGTCTCTTTAATTGATACACAGGCTAACATTGAACAGGGTAAAGTAGCTGAAACTCACAATGCTATGTCTTGTTCTCTTGATTGTACCCAGGTGAAAGACTGTCCAGAATGCTCGACTCTTTTCCAGCCTAAGGCGATCACGACGCTGCGTTGCGGACATACCTTGCCTAGTCTACCTGCAGTCTGTACGGCCACTGCTGCGTCAGTACACCAGGGACAGGGCTCTCTTAAGTTTAACAAGGGATTTGTCAACAACATTTCATGCTCTCTCCTATTTGACTCAGGTTGTAGCACTGTGGGCGTCCGGACTTCGCTGATCAACCCAAGTTGTGCCACGGGCAGGGTTGTATTGAACCTACAGTTCATACCACTTGTGATGATGATGCTCCTATTTCACGGGAGTTGTTTGCAACATTGCAAAAGAATGATCATTCATTAAAAAAATTTCTTCCGTACGTGAACAAACAGAATACCAGCAACAAACTTGCAAAATCTAGACATGACTTTATACTTAAAAATGGGATTTTGGTTAGAGTAATACGGGAAAAGGATTCATCATTATGTTATCAGATCTTAGTCCCATCCTCTATGAGATCTCGTATATTACGACATGCGCATGACTCGCAATGTGCGGGCCATATGGGTTTTTCGCGTACCAAATCCAGAGTGCTTTCGGCATTCTACTGGCCAGGCGTCCATAGGGACATCACTCTCTATTGTCGGTCCTGTTTGATATGTCAGGAAGTTAAGGTACGGGGTCCATTTCATGCGGCTCCTATTCAAGCTGCGGACATCCCGATTAGACCATTTGATAAAATGGCCATAGACATTATTGGTCCGATGCTTCCATCTGCTAGAGGGCATACGCATATCCTTACGTGCATTGATATGTGCACTCGTTGGCCTGAGGCCATCCCTCTCAAGAACACTTCATCTGCCAGTGTAGCAGAGGCATTGATGTTAATCTTTTCACGCATTGGTTTTCCACGGAAAATCTTGTCGGATCATGGGGTTCAGTTCATTTCTGAATCCATGTCTCAAGTTATGAAGACATTAGGTATAGACAGATCTCTTAGTTCTATTTATCATCCGATGTCAAATGGGTTAATTGAGCGTCTCAATAGGACACTCAAGCAGTTGTTGGGTAAGATGACTCAAGACCATCCCCAAGACTGGGATCGGGTCCTACCCGCTTGTTTCTTTGCGTATCGCGAAGTACAAAATCAAGCCACGGGGTTTTCTCCATTCCAGCTTGTTTTTGGCATGCAACCACGCGGTCCTATGTCGTTAATCCACGACTTATTGGTTGACGAGAATATTGAAGAGGAAACTCAATCCTCTTATGAGTATGTGATCTCTCTGAGAAAGAGAATCATAGATGCTTGTAGACTAGCTACTGCATCATCTGAACAAGCCAAAGAAAAAGCTCGTCTATTTGCAAACAAGTATAGACGTCTTCGCCAGCTCATACCTGGTGATGAAGCTTTTGTCTTACTACCTGCGCATAACAATCGTCTTTTAATTACCTGGAGAGGTCCTTTCAGGATCATCTCAAGAATATCCGATGTCGACTACATCGTTGATGTTAATGGTAAACATAAAACCTTCCACATTAACATGTTGAAGGAGTATTACTCACGTCCTGATTATCTACAGTCAGTGTTCCAGGCAACTGACGATCCTACACCTCCTATTCAACACTATTCTAGTTTGTCAGTCATCCAAGAAGAAGAATCTTCTTTCGATGATGTACAACTACCAATACCAGTTGTACCACTCCATTCCACTGAGAAATGGAATGATGTTACGATCTCATCTACTCTCTCGGCTGATCAACGTCAGCAAGTCTCTAATATTCTACACTCGTATGAGGATGTCCTCACTGACATCCCAGGTCATACGTCAGTCATCCAACATGACATTATTCTGACTGACGATACGCCTATTCGAGTTCGCCCATATCCTATTCCTTTACACTTTCGTGATAAGGTTGATAAGGAATTGGATGAGATGCTTCAATTAAATATAATTGAACCATCTTCATCACCATATTCTTCTTCTATGGTAATCATTAGGAAGAAGGACAACAATATACGTCTTTGCGTAGATTATAGGAAATTAAACAAAGTTACAAAATTCGATGCGGAACCGTTACCTCTTTTAGACGACTTATTGGAGAAATTATCTCATGCCACATTCTTTTCGAAATTTGACCTTTCAAAGGGTTATTGGCAAGTGCCACTCACTACTAAAGCAAAGCCATTCACCGCTTTCTCAACGCCACGGGGTCTTTTTCAATGGAATTTTATGCCATTCGGACTAATGAATGCGCCAGCTACCTTTGTACGCATGATGCGCCGCATATTGTCTCATCGTCCCGATGTCATTACTTATATAGATGACATCTGTCTTTTCAGTGACTCTTGGGATGAACATATTCAGGGTTTAAAATCTTTACTTTCTACCTTACGGGATTATAACTTAACAGCGAAACCTTCAAAGGCTTTTGTCGGTTTTCATGACATCTCATTTCTGGGTCACCGCATAGGTCATGGTTTCATGTATACAGAAGACAGTAACGTCTCTAAAATTTTAAACATCTTGCACCTAAGACAAAAAAAAACAAGTTAGGTCGCTTTTAGGACTAATACAGTTCTATTCAAAATTCATCCCTCATTTGTCTACTATAACTGCACCTTTTTCGTCTCTACTGAAGAAAGGCACATCTAATGTAATAAAGTGGTCGCAGGATCACCAAGCGGCTTTAGACTATATAAAACAATTTTTTTCAAATAAGCCTTTTTTAAGGTTGCCTAACAAAGATCTCACCTTTGTTCTTCGCAGTGATGCTTCTTCCTACGCTATTGCGGCAGTTTTGATGCAGGAATACGGAGGCACCTTATTTCCGGTTATGTACGTATCCAGAAAGCTCACGCCGAGCGAGACGAAATATTCCGTTCTGGATAAAGAGCTCCTTGCTCTTGTTTGGGCAATCACTAAACTGGATCGTTATCTCCTCGGATCACACTTTGTGGTCGAGTCTGACCAGAAAGCTCTTACCGCACTGAATACAGGGAACGTTAAGTCATCAAAGTCAGCGCGTTACGCTATAGCGCTTCAACCGTTCCATTTTGAGATACGAGCTATTCCTGGAGTGCAGAATGTGTTCGCAGACTGTCTGTCAAGATGCCCAAGTGAACGTGTCGAAACTAAACCACTTCCACATGGTGAAACATCCTCACCGAAACATGAATAACTATGTACATTGTCATTGATGGTACATCTGTAAAGACTATGTATAGATCTGCAGTATTCGTACAAGTATAACTTCCAGGATATACTTACTTCTGGATTATAACATGACTTCTTATGTAGTAACATTTTATTAGTACGTGAACATTGGTACTACAGTAACTTTTTTATTAGTATGGAAACATTGTTAAAAGCGACAAATAGACATTCATTATTATTATGGAACATATTACACTACATATCGTGTTCGTAAATGTATTTCGGGCATGGAACATTGAGAACATATTCTTGTCGATTCTAAATAGTTCTAAACGAATATTCACAATGATTGAAATTAGAATTACTTAAAATAAATTAGTAGTTATTTATTTGTGTGTAATTAAGTAATATTAATTAGAATAATTCAATTTAATCGATTTGATTGATTATAAATCACACATCTACTAACTTTATTAGTGTCTCGCAATACGTGTATTCACGTATCCCACTACATGATATCTCACTTTTAGATAACTAGTCAAACTTACTAGTGTTAGAAAACAGTAAGTGTGTTGCTTCTTAAAGTGTTTAATTATGCTTTGTTTCATTTTGCATGTTGTATTTTAAAATTTTCTCTTTTATTGATTCTCTTATCATTGATTATCATCAGTGTTGCTGTTCATTTTCATTTTGAAATCATATGTTTCAAATTTTTTTTTTGAAAACTTAGTTGAATTTTATTATCATCCTTTTTTGGTTTTTCATTTTCATTTTCTTTTCAACTTGTTTTACTTCGTATATTCTTACCACATCGTTCCAAAGTAGGTCGAGTGTGGATGTGTGCTTTAATGCATACTGTCATTTAGTTATATTGATTTCAATTTAATATTCTTTTATTAATATGATATAACTTTATGCATTTCATATCTTGTTGTAGTTCTGACTCACCTCTCTCGGGTACTTAGTTCGAAAAAAATTAATAGAATTAATTTTTTAAGGGGAGGTAATAAGGGAGCTGTTACGTACATTTATTACCTAAGGGGGTAGTCTTCGGTCCTGCCAAATGTACGCACCAGTCTTAATATAGTTATATATATTTGTGCGTTCGATTGATTCACGCACTGACGTGCACAATGCAGTGTGAGTTGCTTTGGGACGCACGGGTAACCTAGTTGGGTAGTTTCTGACGTCATGATTTGGAGGGGCAACATGGACCTTGTTTATGTCCGTGATTGATATATATTATTATTGTATTCATGGCACGTTTATGGAAGCCATTTATTCTAGTGATCTGTATTGGTCTTCAGGTCGAAACCAATAGCAGCAATGTCACGTAAGTTATCGCCCCACTTCTTATTGTATGCTGTATTGTAAGGCCGCTCTTATACTAGTCTAGCGGGAATATGTTATTCCTAGAATGGACCTACAGAGTCGTTAGCCTTTAGGATTCGTATCGTAGAAGAAGGATTCCTACGAGCGGAAAGAAGTTAATTTGATTGCAGTATTCATATGTGTAAACGTCTTTATTGTAATGCCGAAGTCGTGGCATGATTTTGAGAGGTTAGTTAAAACCTAAAGATACTAACTCAGATACCTCTTCATATATGTACCAGTGAATATATATTGAGTATACGTTATATGGAACTATGTCTTGGATAGAAACAGTCTCTTATTGGACGAATGCAGGAGTTCGTGGTATGGGAGTACATGCTTAGTTGGATGACCTCAGGCAAGGTCAACGGACATTTTATCTAGTTTGAACATTACTGGATTCGTATTAATTGAATGTAAGGAACATGGTTGAAAGGATCCCACCACAGTACCCGACCATCATCATTCACCAGAGTATTCTTGTCATGCATTTATGTGATTGTCCTAGTCAAGAACAGTGTATCGTAGCGTTGAACTTATATCGTCAATAAACAATGTTAACTGTTCTACCAGCCTTCACAGTTTACTTCACTTCACGGCAGGCTTTGATTAACATGCCTGAAGTTTACATCGTTGTGTGTTGAACTTATTTGACAGTTGTGTGGATTCGCGTTTTATTATCAGCACTATAGAAAACCATCTATGGAAACTCAGAAGAAAAGATCTATCACACTTATATATATCAGCAGCTTTGAAGAGATCATTCAAATGACATGGTCGAATAAATGAATATGGTGAAATATTCTGTTCTGCCAATAAAAATTGTTATCTTTATTAAGATGAATTACATTGTTTTGTTTATCTCATTCCACCCTAGGGGTCTGGCCCATTTTTATTCCCCAATCCTAACCAAGGGGACGTAACTCAGTTTACCAAATAACATGTAATATTTAAAAGCATATTTGAGCATGCAAATATTCGCCAATTTCAATGAAATAAAAAATGTTAGAAAGGAAAATGAACGAACTTTCAAGAAATGTATACATTTATAGACTTCAGTGGTAACTTATTTTTTAGAAAAATAAAAATACTGATTTCCAGTAGGAGTCTCGCACACCTTTAGTTTCATGCTGCTGCTCAGCATATTTGTTTGTCTGTTCCACAAATAGTTTGATTATTGTAACTTGAAAAAAGAGGCTAAAATAGTCAGATGGTGGGCTATTTGGGTCCTAATTATGAAGGGCGCCTTGTATTTCAGTGAATGCACCCATTTTGTTCAGCATGTCAGACAACTCCAGGTCAACTTCTGTTTCACCAATGCTGTACTCGTTTCACTGTTTCATCAAATAAATCCACTGCATCATCGTCAAAGTCAACATCGGACTCGTCCTCTTGGCTGCTATCGTCGGGATCGTCATTATCAGTCAAATACTGAAGAAATTAAAAGGCCATTCTGCCACGGATCGTTGATAAAATATTCAAATTTAGAGCGCTGGTCTCTCGTAGCAAAGGTGTCGGGTTTGAATCACAGTACCGACACGCTCCAGTCTACTCAGCTGTAAAGGGGTACCTGACTTTGACTTAGGGAAGGAAAAGGTGGGGAGGAAGGGAACTTGTCACCCCACTTCTTGATGCTGGACCTAGTATGGTTTTCACTCCATTATGGCATAAGACAAAGAACTAACGTGCTATAGGAAAAATCTATTTATATACTCAGCTAACTTCAGAGCAAGATGATGCCCAGGAATAAGGTGAATAGACAGTGTTAATGAAATAGTCTGAAGAAACATGATATATACTAAAGAAAAAAATACACTTCACTCAAGAATGGAAACATTCCCATCTAATGCTTAATCAAAGAAAAAGTAAAGGAAGTAAGTTTCACTTACAGCTTTTTTCAGAGTAACCAGCTCATACAACACACACCCGACAGACCACATATCGCTGAAAGAAACACATTAATTAATTATTAAAATAAACACAGTATCTGTGAACCTGCACAGGCAAATAAGTTATTAATCGTTATACACTGGAATTTAAAAAGAAACTGAAATATTCTTGTGTTGCTCGAATTTCTTGTATCTATTAACCCAAAGTACATAACAGATAAAACGATATCTATAATACAACATACTAAGTTAAAATATCACTGTAGAAAAGTTCAGTTTTCGATGGGGGCATAATTCAAGTACAAAGGGAAATAAAATTAGAAGTAGCAAAGTGACAATTGTGTCATGATTTGAATCTGAATACACAACACGATCATATTTTCCGCGCTCAAAATCTAGGGTAAAAGGTACAAAAATAAGAACCAATCAGAAAGCTCCTTTTCTAGTGTCTATAAAGAAACTTTTTAGATTAAGCAGAAAGGGCCTAATCTGTGTTTTTGACGGGAAGGAGTTATTTTATTTCTCTAATAATAGCGATAAATAAAAATAAATACATAGCTAGTATAACATCTGATATATCACTTTATAATTAGGTACAATGCCAGCCTCATACGAATAAGTTATTTAAAGAGAAAAATTGATTTTAATGATATTGTTACATCAGGGAAAACCCCAATTTAATTACTTAAAAAATAATTATATTGACATGCAAGGAAATAGCGCAAGAATAAACATATAGAACGGTAGAGATTAATTAGCCGGTTAATTATCACTTTAAATAATTGAAATCGGTTCAATAATAACTGTGATAGAAAATAAATAAGATTAGTCACTTTGTACAGGCAAGTTAGAAAACCGTTTAAAGTAAAATCTCAAAATATATTTGGACTGTGCTCTGATTGGCCAGTCGTATCGCTATGAATAGACCGGAGACCTAGGAAGTTTTGCCACAAATTTAAAAAAAAAACAGTATCAAGCGGTTTAAACCTAGAGCACAGCACATGCAGATTCCTTTGCCGATCTGATCTGAAAGCGGCTTTAAGATTGCCTTTGAGGGCTGGTTCAGCCTATGTATTGTGTGCCTGATGGTAAGAGATATATATATATATATATATATATATATATATATATATATATATATATATATATATATATATATTTGTGTATATTATTAATCAATTGCCTGGGTATACCAGACATGTGTTCGGGGATGTGTAGGATTGGCCCAGTTGTAAAAGTGTGTAGTTTTAAATACGACAGGCCCGACATGGAAACAGTATAAGATATTTGCAAATTAGGTGTCGCAAAATTGTTTACAACACATTGCAAATCCACGTTCCAACACATTTGTTTTCCATACATCGCAACGATGGCTTTGGGTAGTTTTACAAACCATTCACCGATCGCTTATCACAGAGCCGGCCGCTTAAAAAATGGCGGCATATCGACGAAACGACGAATTGGCTACCGACAATGATAAATAAGAGCTAAACGGAATTATTGTGAAAAGGATTTCACCTTTTATTCCAGGAGAGGATTGTGTATAACTATATATAAAGAAAAACTGTAGGAAGTTATCATTTACGGAGATATATGCGTATTTCGGCTGCCTACAGTTAAGCTGAAAGCCTGTAAACCCACTTCTGTTCTAAATATTAAAATCAACAAATACCAGTTTGGGAAATTACATGGATAGAAAGAAAGAGATATATCGGATGTATAAAACAAGATAGGATGAAACAGTATGGATAATATGTAGGCCGAGGATGGAAAAGGGAAAGTTTCAGTCAAAGCACAGATCGGATGAAATCGCTGTTTCGGAAGGAAAGTTCAGCCGAGTCTTAAGCTGTGACGTCAGTGCTCTCCGATACGTACGTCAGAGTCTTATATATAGGGTTCTGTAAAATTGGAAACACACAATGAAATAGGTTTGAGACAGACTAAGAGGCAGAAATCGCCACTACGCTTGTACCACCTGAATTGTGAGCGGATCGCCTGAAAGGTTCAGTCAAGTGTCTGAGGTCTGAGGGTAAGCGAATTTACGATAGCTATCCTGTATAATAATTTTTTTTTATTACAGATTCGTATAGTCTTAGAATATTCATTGGTAGAAATGTATTGTAATTTTTAATATGATTTAAACATAGGCTATGTGGATGAGTGTTGCTTGTACAGAAATGTATCACAACTAGCCTCCCCGCCAAATGAAGATGATATTTATCATATTGCTTTATCGCTTACGAAGATAAAGGCAGTCCCATGGCAAGAGATTGTCATAGGGAAATGAAGTGTTAGAAACTTCATCATGGAAGATCCCGGTTTACGAGGTTAGGTGACCAGTTCCCTTCCTCGCTGCCTTTTCCTTCCCTAGTTCGATCGCACAACTGAGTGCCCATTTACAGCTGGTGAAATGGCGTGTTCCACAGCCAGTTTCAATTCAACAACTAGGTAATTGTACTGCTGAAGAAAGCAACTTGATCTTTTGGTCAGGCGGGCACTCACTTTATGTATTTGTGTATTAATTTTGTGTAGATGCTAAGAGTGGCATCAGTATTTAAATTTGTACCCTATATGGTTTGGAAAGATTAAGTTATAAATAAGTAAAGGATATACAGGAGCAGAATAAACCAGATGATGTTTATTACTGATAATGTTAATATTAATTCTGTATCATTGACATGATGTTACTTACTATGACTGTATAACTTTGACATCTGATGACTGACTAGTCTGACTTATGTGCTAGTCAGTTACAATTAATTAAAATGTTAATACTTCGGTATCACTGAAATGATGTCCTTATTCACTATGATTGTATAACGGTGACATCTGATGACTGACTGGTCTGACATCTGTGCTAGTCAGTACAAGTCTAGCCAGATACTAGCCAAGGCTGATAGGATATTTCAGGTTCCATGAAATAACTAAAACCAGACTGTCACGTATCAGAAGCCTGGGTTGTTCATCAGAGGTAATCCCACACAAGTGCAGGACCCCAAAGAGTGAACTTCAACTGGTCATTGGCATCCCTATAGCTGGGTCTACCAAGTTTGATATCTACAAAGGACAGTTCAGTGTCAGCAGTGTCAAGTTGAAAAGATAAGTGTCATTTAAGACACTGACTACCCCTATAAAGAAACAGCCAATAGTATTCAAACAATTAGATAGTCAGTCAACTGACGACATTAAGGTGTAAAGTCAGAGGACTAAGAGACCATTGATACCGGAAAAGTGATTCCAGTTTTCATTAACTTTATTATTCAAGAATCTGAAGCTAAAAGTACAACCCTACTTATTAACATTTCTGAGTGACGTTTTCGAGTAAATACATTGTCTACAAGTACAGACAATTCTATTATCATTAGGAATAATAGTAATTGTGTTAAGATTTATATATATATATATATATATATATATATATATATATATATATATATATATATATAATATATATATACTATATATATATATATATATATATAATATATATATATATATATATATACAATTCTATTATCATTAGGAATAATAGTAATTGTGTTAAGATTTATAAGGAGGAGAAGTTATTTGTCCAGTGCAACCTGTTAGCACAATACCTGAGAGGGTAAGTTGTGATGTTGAGTGTGAATGTGTGAACTGAAGCAGATACCTACATGGAATGGAGTCATTCCTTTATTCCAGGTTCTGTCTCACTGGTGCTAAGAAAGCACCTGTCATTGTTGAGGAAGTCTGTGGGTGACTAAAGTTCTACAGAAACCCAGAGCTACGCCCAGCTTTCAAGCTTTGAGCTGCAGATTGTGTGGTCAGGGAAGGTGGAGAAAAGATCATCATTTACCAGGACCCAAGATAAGTGAACTGAGGGTTCACTTCACAGCTACCTCCAGAAATTCACAAAAGTTTCACACTTATAAAAACTATACCTTTTATGATGAATACAAGGACTAAAATAAATAATGTGACTCTTACAAGCCAGGGACAGTGAATAAACTATTAGGAGAGATTTAAAGTGAAATTAGTAGTACTTTAACCTATTTTTATTCAGGAAGACCAAAAGAAACACTCAGAAGAACAATAATAAGAGAAGGAAGAACGTTGGGCCTAAATAATGTGCAAGAGCTAAGAGGAGTGGCGTCACAACGAACAACCTGGAGAGCATTGGTTTCTGCCTTATGCGCCGTGTTTGGCGCTTAAAGAATTTATTATTATTATTTATTCATGATGGAAAAATCTTTCCAGTTTATTTATTTTAATGTGTAAATATCATTACAGTTCCTTTGAGCATTCCTGACTGGAAAAGATATTACGGTTCAGGACAAATAAAATTGTAAATAATTTCATTCAGACTTGCTTGATAAGTTTTATTAAGTTTAAAGTTCTGTATTTGAAATTTATTATAGATATTACTTTAAATTACCCCTAGATACCAAGTCAATCTAAACATTTAATCATTAATCTTTATGGGATCTTGGGAGGTAGCAGTTAGGGACTCAGAGTACATCAGCATCCTCATCTTCTCTGGGAACTTACATAGCATGACCCCACTTGGATGTCTTTACACCCTTGCTCTTTTCAGAGAAGGGGTATTACTTTTAAGACCAGTCTCTTATCTGGCACTATCCTGGTATCCTCTGATACACATATTTTCCAGGATATCCTTAATTCATAACATCCGAACCTCTCGCTACATATTGGGGTCCTGTCCGGGATTTTTCTATTCATACCCTGGGGCCTTGACTTAAGATAATAATAGTAAAAGTAGGAATAAGATATCATAATAAGACAAAGAAAGTCTAGAAGCAAAATTAATCAAATTGTGGTGATTGGATGAGCTGTCAGTGGATATATCTAATTAATTCAATTGTTTGTAGTTACAGATTGATACCCTATTTAGTTAAAATTGTTTAAGATTGGAATAGAATAGCAGATTTGGCCAAATTTAGGTCTGCTACAGTGCAGTCTGCAAAAGAACTTGGCATGAGTGGGGAGGATTTGATTAAATATGTTACTACTGAATGTGATAATTTCATAGATAGAGAAGATAGGAGATTATAAACAGAGAGAAGATTACAGTTGGAGGCTGATAGGGAAGTTAGAGGCTGATAGGGAAGCTGAAGCTAAAAGGTTACAATTAGAAGCTGATAGGGAGGCTAGGAAATTAGAAGCTGATAGGAAGGCTAGGAAATTAGAATCTGATAGGGAAGCTGAAGCTAAGAGACTACAGTTAGAGGCTGATAGAGAGGCTCGGCAAATGGAGGCAGAGGAAAAGAGATTGCAGAGAGAACATGGGTTGAGGCTGAAAGAGCTAGAACTTCAACGACATGTCACAGGAAATGGAAGCAGCCCAAATACCTCTGATACTAGTATAAGTCAGGGTGCCTCAAATTCAGCAATGAACTTCCATTTAGATCCATTTGTGGAGCATGAAGATGATATTGAATCATTTTAAGTAGGTATGAAAGAATAGCTACTAACTATGGCCTAGAAAAGGAGAAGTGGAGCATAAAATTATCACAAGGGCTGAGATGAACTTCTTTTGAAGTTTTCTCCAAATTAAGTAGAGAAGACCAAGAAAATTATGAACTTTTAAAACAAGCCTTGTTAGTGAGATACGAGAAGAATGCTGAATTTTATAAAAAGAAATTTAGAACTACCAAGCTGATGTCTGGAGAAACTTACCACCAATTCTCTGCAAGACTAGAAACCTACTTGGAGAAATGGACTGCTCTGGGGAAAACCCAAGACCTAAAAGAAATGGTCATGATGGAGCAGTTAAGAGAGTCCATGCCCCCATGCATGAGAAAATTTCTCTTGGAACAAGATACAGAGAGGTTGTGAGAGATTCTCGCTGTTGCTGAGAGATATCAGGGGGGGGGGGGGGGGGGGGGGGGGGGGGGGGGGCTCAGTCAGAAGTAGCTGGAGTTAAAAAGAAACAAGTACAGAGTAATAAAACCCCACAAAACCAGAATAAGTTCGACAATAGGGATCAACCCCCTAGATTCAAGCAAAATTATGACAGGCCTAGATATGATCAAAGAGACAGAAACCATCAGATGAAAGAAAAGAAAACCTACAGAACAGAAGGAAAATGGTGTAAATTTGTAAGATGAATAATCATCACACTAAAGACTGTAGGAAAAAGAACCCTCCATATTTCGCTGCATGCCTCGAAACAGGAAACAAGGGAAAGAAGGAACTGTCTACAGGGCAGCAAGAACCTCATCATCCCCCTGTATGTGAAGAAGTAGTATGTAATAGGGTCACTATTAAGTGCCTTTACGATATGGATTGGATTTCGACTCAGTTGTGAGTTCTAAAATAGTGCACCCAGATCAATATACCACCGAAACAGTGGAAATACAAGAGGCAACTAAGGATGTAGCAACTATGACACTTCCCATTGCAAGAATAAATGTTAAAACTCGCTATATGGAAGGAGTGATTAGAGCAGCAGTGATAAATGAACCAATCTACCCTCTGATATTGGGGTGTAGATATGCGTTTTTGGGAAACCCCAAAAGACCAGTGATTATGGCAGCAGTAAAGACCAGGTCACAGTCAAGGAAGGAGGAAGATAACCCAATAAATACCCATCCAGAGGAGATGAGGAAGGCACAGGCTGAAGATAAGAAATTAAAGCCTTGCTTTAGAAAACTACCAAAAAGCCATACCCATCCTAATAAAGGAGAATTTTATATGAAGAATAAGTTGCTTTATAGGAAGGCTGCAACAGGATCCAATGGTCATGGACAACTAGTTCTTTCATCTTCATATAGGGACAAGGTGATGGAGTTAGGACATGCTATCCCCTTCAGTGGTCATATGGGGATTAGCGCCACAGGACAACATATAGCTTGTCATTACTTATGGCCAGGGATAACTGAAGATATAAAAAGATATGTCAAATCCTGCCCAGAATGTCAAAGGGTAGCTCCAAAACATTGGACTGCACCTGCAACTCTTGGTGAAATGCCAATCTCGGGAACCCCCTTTGAGAGAGTTGCAGCAGATATTGTTGGACCTCTCACCCAAACCAAGAGGAGAAATAGTTACATTCTCACTCTGGTGACCACTTGCTCTATGTGGGGAGAAGCAGTAGCCATGTCATCAATCGACTCAAAACATGTGGCAGAGGCATTGCTCACAATATTCACAAGATTAGGATTTCCCCACCAAATTTTGACTGACAATGGATCTCAGTTCAAGGGGAAACTAACTGACGCAGTTTTCAGGATCTTCCAGGCCAGGCACTTTCACTGTAGTCCGTATCACGCCCAAGGGAACGGGCAGGTGGAACGGTTCAATGGGACCCTTATTTCTATTCTGCAAAAGGTGGCCCATAAAAAACCTGATACATGGGATCAATACTTACCCGCAGCCTTATTTGCTTATCGGGAAGTCCTCCATAATTCAACAGGAATGGTTCCGGCATCATTGCTATTTGGTTGGCCCATAAAAGGTCCATTAGAAGCCTTGATGAGGATATGGACCGATGAGAAGGCAGAAGAAACTGTAAACTCATCATACCAGTATGTGAACGAGTTGACCTCTCAGTTAAAAACTGGCTGGAAACTAGCAAATGATAATCTAAGCCAGAAAGAAACATGCTGCGTATTATAATAGGAAGGCGAAGGATAGAGAGCTAGCTGTGGGGGAGAAAGTGCTTCTTCTATTACCTGGCAGCAGCAATAAACTTCAGATAGGTTGGCGGGGCCCATACATTGTTCTAGAAAAGGTATCTAGAACTAACTATAAGATAGACAAAAACGGAAAGGAAAAAGTCTATCATGTGAACCTCCTCAAGAAATATTATGATAGGAAAATGCTGGAAGGTGCACATTTAATGACCGTGGCCATAGCCACTGAAATGAAAAATGAACCTCTTACCTCTTATGAATACCCCCTGAAACCATGCAAAACTCCTGCACAGGTAAAAGTCAGTACTCACTTGACAAAAGGACAGAGGGAGAAGATTCAGAAGGTTCTGGAGAATCATACAGATGTGTTAACGGACAAACCGGGGCACACCAACTTGTTGGAGTATGATATGAAACTGCTAGACCCAACACCAATCTGTATGAGAGCTTTATCTATTCCCTTCGCTAAGGAACAAGCTTTAAAAGGAGAGATAGAATATCTATTGCAAGAAGGAATTATTTCTCACAGTGAATCTCCTTACAGCTCCAGTGTGGTATTGTTGAGGAAACCCTTTGGGGAACATAGACTGTGCATTGATTACAGGAAACTGAATGCTGTCACAGAGAGTCAGGTGGATCCACTACCCGATACCAATCAATTGTTTGCCAGGTTGAATAAAGCAAAATATTTTTCAAAGGTAGATCTCAGTAAGGGAAATTATCAGATTCCAGTGAAGCCTAAGATCAGAACTTATCTGTCTTTTAGCACCTCGGAAGGGCACTAAGAGTTTAATATGTTGCCTTTTGGATTGAAAAATGCTCCGAGTGTGTTTTCCAAAATGATGAGAAAATTATTGGATCAGAGAAGCGGTTATTACTTATAAGACCAGTCTCTTATCTGGCACTATCCTGGTATCCTCTGATACACCTTTTTGTCCAGAATATCCTTAATTCATAACATCCAAACCTCTCGCTACAAATGGCATGTCTTTCTTTAATTACTTGTTTAAAAAAAAATGCAGAATAGCATAAGATGTTGTTAATTAGCTTCTGCTTATTCACCATCTCAGGAGAGTTGCTCTGTTCGACTTCAGTGGTTATATTTAGGGTATTCATTGTAATTATACATTTTTTGCAACATTTATACCATAAAGATACTTACAAAATATAATATACAGTGTGATATATGTACACAAATATTTTGTTGATTCAGTTTTATTTTTCTGAGTATTTCCAGTAAATTCGACTTAATGTTTGGAATTTCCAAGTGTTTATGCTGCCTGGTCTGGTTTGTCAATCTTTTTTCTATTTTTATTTTCCTTTTAGAATTTGTTTCATACTGCTTTTCTTTTTTTCTCCATTCTGAATGCTGGCTGGATCGTTTCTTTTGGTTTCTGCATTTCCACCTTACTATTATTTATAACGTTTGAAACTTTTTGGGCGTTCCCATGCTTTTCCTTCCCAATTAGTATTGCTGGTGTTAACTTGCTGTTATTGTTATAGTTTTAATTGGTTCTTTTAGAGGGTCTTTGGATATCTCTTAGCCAGTGTCCATAGGATATGATATCCGCAGAATCAGATGAGTTTACTGTACTTTAAATCCTGTGTCTCAGAGATAGGAGCATCCAGACACTGAGATTTAGCAGCACCTTACATCTGGTGTGCGATCAAGATAACAGCTGGTTGTCGTGATCTGGTACCATCATGTTAGTTCCCGGTACTTACAATGTCAGCACTTAAGCCATTCCTGTCCCTTATTCGTTTTTTCTGTCATTTTTGTACAGCTTGATAAATTCCTTTATTAAGGTTTGGAGCGTTGACACCTTTCTTCATTGCACCAGTATCTTTGAGCTATTTTGCTACCGTTTATTGATTCATATTATGGGGACCATATGCTCACTCGCCCATTAACATTCACCATGTCAATAGTATGACCATTTTTATGCTTTTACTGTTGTTTACTCCTTGCTATATGCCTTTCATCTTTCCTCACTCCCACTATCTATCTATAAACTTCTGGGAGACCCTACAACGGTGCAAAGAAAGGGTAGGCAAGTGAATGGGCCTGGAAGCTTAGAGACTAACTACAGTAATACCAGGTGTAAAGTGTTAAATTTAGTTCTATATATTTGAATGTTCATATTTTCTTTTGGGTTCTGCTTTTATCTTTTGATACTATTGTGTAGCTCGAGAGGATTGTCTGTTTTCAGCACTTGTTCCACTGTAATACTGATGTTGCAACAATTACAGTAGCTAGTCAGTTCAAGTCTCAGTTGCTCAAGTTTTGTACAATGTAACAAATAGTGTTTTAATGTCATTGTCCTCCTGACAATAAAGCTCCACTATTATAAAGTATCCAGTGCCTAGTCAGAGGCACCATAAGATTTGGTTACGGGCACCGTCAGTTCTTCTTCAACTTGGCTCTTCCTTGATGGGTTCTTCAGAAGTGCATAAGCAGTTTTACTTTTGTTACTTTGTTTCCAGGCTGAATTCCGCTTCTATGCTATCATATGAGCTGCTAGCCACTTTGGCTCAGATCTTCCTAACACTACACTTACCTGATTATTGCTTACTCTACGAGTTTTGCCTGCCTGGTCTGCTAATTCATTTCAAGGTATTCTTGCATGAGCTGGAGCCCACACACGCCTAATATCACATCCTGTAATTTTGCTTATCAATGCTGTATAGTTTAGCAGTATCTTTTCTTTTATGTCTAATCTACTGCACACCAGTTCATGAACTTGTAAGAATAACAGTGAATCTGTAAAGATGGTAACGTCTTTTATGGGGGTTATCTAAGATGAGTTCCAGTGCTTTTAATATGGCTATCAATTCAGGAGTAATGATGGAAACGCTTCTGTAATGCCATAGCTTTTGTTAGTTCCCTACTGTGGTATTACAACCCTTGCATCTAACAGTTTACTGAATTTTGGATCCATCAGTCTATACAGCTGAGTTATGCCTCGTGAACTGTTCTATAAACATTTATAACAACTATCCGTGTTTCTTCTATATGCTGTTTTAACTTTTCAAAGAGGTTGTAATCTAGAGGTTTTAATTTCTCTTTTGTGACTTTGGTATATGGTATGTTTTTATCTACACTTTCTATTTTCACTGGATGATATTGAATATGTGCCAAGTTAGAAATTATGAAAAGGTATTTGGACTGCATGATGTGAAGGTTGTTGTATGATTGCATAAATGGAAGTCATGTGATAGAACAGAAGAGATGGAATGGAGTTTTAATAGATTATATGCTTGAGATAAGACATTTGCAGTTATGTTTTCCTTTTTAAGATTCTCAAGAAGATAAGACTGCTTGGGATTCATCATGAATGAAATCACAAATTTTATTGAGTCAGCAGTCTTAAGAATTGTTATAGCGTGTTTTATTTATGTACAGTATATAAAATGATGATAGGAAACTCTTTACAGAGCGATACAACAGGAGGTAATCTGATTATCAGAAGCAGTACCCCAGTCCGACAAGTGTTTCGGCCCATTATACTCCTTTGCACTCTAAGGGGGCGGGCCCACTTGGGTCATGAATCCAAGGCGTCTCAGCTTCCTGTTGTCTTGTGAGATGGTAAACAGCTGTTATGAAGTATTTACCACACTGTCACATAATATCTTTTGTTGCGCACATGGGCTTTGATGAAATAAACATATATTGTGGTGCGCACATCAGCTTTAAAAAAAAATGGTGCAAAAGGATGCAATGGAGTGGAGTGGACAGGAAGCCTGACAGAGAAAGATGTCAGTTGGCCGGCTTTAGAAGTCATATTGCATATTGATAGTGCTCTCTTCATGGTCGCTGGGTTTTGTACAGCATTGTTGTATATTCCAATGGTAGTAGGACTTGATTAGCCAGCCATATGGTTATTACTGAGGATTTATTGCTGTTGTTATTGAATTTGTACGTGTAGCATTGTTATTATTAAAAAAGGACGATTGTCAGCTCGCCTTCGTGTTACGCTTTGTGAAGGACGTTTACAAGTATTTTGATTGTGTGACCTCTCGCAGTTTGATACGAGCTTAGAGGATAATGTTATGAAGGTGTAGTTATTATACTGTGACATATTTTGGGGGCTGTGGTCCTTTAAACAGGTGCGATTTAGCGTTCCACGTTGTTGGTGCCTGATGGTATCTGGATATTTGGATTATTGATTTTAGTACGGGAGATCTCATAGCAAGTTTACAGTTCTCGAAGCTTTTGTTGGCGATTGAGTTGAATCACATTATATGTGCGATTGTTTTGTTCTGATGAGGACATTTTGCAATGGGTTGGTTGTCGGCGAAAACAAGCTAAAGGTTCGTACATTGACTCATTGAGCAATTTGAGTACTATGAAGCTAAGGTTTAGTGAGTTCTTGTCTGGCTGGGGCGACGACGACACCGTCTTATTGTTTGATTAGTTCCATTGTCATTGATTTAGAGAGCTAATTGTGGGTCTGTTGTAATTGTGGTGGAAAATATGAGGTTTTAGTTCCATCCAGGCGTAGGCGAAGATGTTTTAATTTGTCGGTCGTTGCAGTTGCCTGCTGATTTTTGGGTTATCGGTTGTCCATTGGTGGCCTACCTCCTACTGAGAGCACAACGACGTCACCTACATTGGTATTTGTGGTACAACAGATTATGTGGATACTACACGTGTGTACCTGCCAGTATACATCTTTCAGCTCGCCTCTACTGTGAATACGTTGCCTTGCCTGTACATGCTGATTCCGCGACTCTGCTGCAGTGACTTTTTGTCTGCATGAAAATTTTACTCGTTTGTGAATGCTACCGACTATCATTGTCTTGCTGAGAAACTGTTCGTGATGAGGAACTATACGTAATTTTCTGAGCAGCATTTTGAGTTAATGCTGATGCTGATATAAAGCATTGGATGAGACAAACATTGTAGTCGTGCTGATTAAATGTACGTGAATGGCGCATACGACCATGACACATTTTCTGATGCAGTGGTCTATGTTACGCAGCTGATAAAAGATGTGATGTCTTACTGATGGACTTTATGTCGTTTCTTACTGCAGCCATAGTTCGATAACAAATTATAATTTCTGGTCGTCGCGGATTTTACCAGTTATCATTTACTATGCTGGTGTAGCCTTTCTTGGATACAGACATAAGAAGGCCAGTTACATTGGTGTGGATTTTTGAGAGCGGAACGGAATGGGAGGATGCTGAACAGTGATGAATTTTCTTATCACTACACCCATTGGTGGCTTCAAGGCTTCAGCTACGAGAATAACTGACGCCGATTGTGGATCTTGTCTTTTAATTTGTTCAGAACATTTGCCGCTACCGGACAGTGTAGAGTGTACTGAGCATACGGATTGTGGCACTAACATTTGTCGGTACTATTCGTGCAGTTGTCTCATGATTCAAATCCGCCTATGCCGGTCCCAAGCCCGGATGAAAAAGGAGGAGGGCGGCCTGCATGGAGGCCGTAAGGAGGCAGCCCCTCCACCATGCAAAGGCACAACAGGCCAATCACCTATTTGCTTTAAACCATGATTACAAGCAATACAAGAGAGAAAACTGGACTGATTCTAAAGGCGACGAACTGGAACGGACTACGGACTACGACTTATGGAACTTGGAACACAAGAAGTATAAATGGGAAGGAAGAGGAGCTGGTGGAAGAGATGAGGAAAGTAAAACTAGAAATCCTGTGTATAACGGAAACAAAGAAAAAAGGACAAGGAGTCATGGATCTCGATGGCAACACGCTGCTCTACAGTAGTGTACCCATATCTGAAAGAGCTAAAGGGGGAGTGGGTACATTGTGGCCAAAAATCAAAAAGATAGTATCAAGGGATGGAACTTTGTCTCGGAGCGCATTATGGTTGTAAAACTAAAAGAAGGAGAAACCATAGTCAACCTGGTCATAGTGTATGGGCCAAATGAGGATGAGAGAGCAGAGGTCAAGGAGGAATTCTTCGAGCTGCTTCAAAGGACAGTGGATGACTGCCTAGATGAAGTTATCATGCTCGGAGATTTTAATGCCAGAGTTGGAAATGACCATGCTAGATGGGGTGGAGTTATCGGAAGATATGGAGAAGATACTCTCAATGACAATGGAAAGCGACTCCTTAGATTCTGCAGTGAGCAGAACCTGATCATTACAAACACAAAGTTCCCCCATAAGAGCATACATGCATACACTAGATGTGAACCAACAAAGAATGAGAAGTCAAGGATCGACTATGCCATTGTTCGGAGAAGCTCATTCAGATATGTCCAAGATGCTAGAGTCTGGAGGGGGCCAGAGATTGGAAGTGATCACTACCTGCTAACAATCAAAAGAACAACTGAAAGAGTTGCTCAGCCTAGGAACTTCCCAACATCACGCAAGAAACCAAGTAAACGAGCGGGAGAAATGAGCATTAGGATCTACAACCTGAGAGAGCCAGAAATTAAGACCAGATATCAGGGGCTTATTGCTAAAGCGGTGAGCAACACAGAAGAACGACCTCATGACTTGGAAACCCTCTGGAATAAATTCAAGGATATCATATCCCGACTTGGGAACAAAAGAAAGAGGACACCTTGGTGGACAGAGGAAGTCAAAGAGAAAATAAGAGAGAAGAAAATGGCATGGAAACAATACTTGGGAGCTAAAAACACAACAGGACAAGTGAAAAATATAGAGAATATGTGACACTCAAAACAGAAGCAAAGAACAAAGTGCTAGCAGCAAAACAGAAGTCCTGGGAAGAATTTGGGGAAAAGCTAGAAAAAGATGCACAAGAAAACCAGAAATTGTTCTATAAGACCCTAAAGAACACGAGGAAGGAAAAACAATGCCCTCTCAAATTTATAAAGGACAAGCAAGGCAAATTGCTTACTGCCCCGAAGGAAGTAATGGAAAGATGGAAAGAATATTTCTCAGAACTCCTGAATGGTGAGCATGATGAAGCATCAGAAATGATAACCACTAGCACAGAAGAGAAAACCAATGATGGTGAAGATGACATAAAGATGGAAGAACTGAAGGCAGCACTGGAGAAAATCAAGATGGGCAAAGCAGCAGGGCATGATGGTATACCACCAGAAATGGATAAGTTCATGGGAGCGTCAGGTGACCTATTACTCTTAAGGGTTTTACAGGCAGCATGGTACAACAAGACCATACCAAAGGATTGGGAGATTGCCATCATAACACCAATTTTCAAAAAGGGTGACAATCAACAGTGTGGAAACCATAGAGGCATATCCCTTCTCAGTGTCCCTGGTAAAATCTACTCTAGAATCATAGAGCAGAGACTCCGACGCCTAGCTGAGCCACAATTGGATGAGGTCCAATGCGGATTTCGAGCAAACCGAAGTACTCAAGACCTAATCTTCACACTCAGACAGCTGAGTGAAAAGGCCCTTAAGTATAAGAGTGAGATCCATCTTTGTTTAATAGATCTGGAAAAGGCATTTGACAGGGATCCCTGGAGCAAACTTTGGGACTGTTTGGCAAGGAAGAATATTCCAGCACCTCTGATTCATGCTATACAGAGCTTCTACAAGTCTTGCAGAAATTATGTGAGGACAGCAAACCATAAGTCAGAAGAGTTCAGGACCACCACTGGTGTAAGACAAGGTGATATCCTATCACCTTACCTCTTCATACTCCTTATGGACGATGTCATCAAGGCATGTAAGGAGAGAACAAGAAAGTATTCAGTGAGGTACTGGAAGATGAAACAGGTCTATATTTCGGAGCTGGCATTTGCTGATGATGTTGCCCTGCTTGCTAAATCAGAGGCACATCTCCAATCCAACCTGCAAGTCTGGAAGGAAGAGCTGGAGAAGAGAGGGATGGTCATAAGCAGCTCTAAAACAAAATCCGTGGTGATATCACGAGAAGAAAGAAGACATCAGATTAAGCTGGGAGAACAGGTCCTGGAGCAGGTCGACCACTTTAAATACCTCGGAGCTATTATAGACCGAAAGGGAGGCATCAAAGAAGAGTTGGCCACTCGAAAAGCAGCAGCTGGGAGACTTTTTCAGGCCATAAATCGAGGATTCCTCAGCAAGAGAGAGGTTGGTAAGAAAACAAAGATGGCTGTATACCGCTCCACCTATGTCCCAGTCTTGACATATGGATGCGAGTCATGGGCAATGACTACAACCCATAAAAGCCAGATTCAAACCTCAGAAATGAGGTATCTGAGGAAGGTGGTTGAAGTAACAAGAAGAGACATGGTACGCAACCAGACGATACGTCAAGGCCTTAAATCCTACCCCCTGCAGACCCAAGTAGAACAGTCCCAATTAAGATGGTTTGGCCATGTCTGCAGAATGGGAGAAGATCGGCTGCCACGACAGGCATGGGAAACAAAGAGCCAAGGATCCAGACCCCCAGGACGACCCAGAGTCCGCTGGGAGGACAACATTAGACAATCTTTGAAGGACCGAGGACTAGAATGGAACCAGGCCAGGAGGAAGACAGCCGATAGGATAGTCTGGCGCTCTCTCTTTCAAACCTCTACACCTCACGGTAGAAGGGGAACGACTAAGTAAGTAAGTCTCATGATTCATTATCATCATTCTATTGAGGAGCTGGTATTGGGACTTTAAGGATTTAGTCTACAGAAAGACAGTCATAAATTTAGTTATATTTCTTGTTTTCTTTCCTTTTGCTTTTCTGCTTTCTGTTTGACGTCATTTTATTTTATGTGTTTCCCTTATCGTCATGTTTTTAATTACTGGTTTGCTCTGCTCATCCATTTTAATTTTTTTCGTTTTACTTGTTTCTCCGTTTGCTGGTATTTGCAATGATGCTTTTCTGTTACTATTTTATTAACTGTTCTTTTCATTGTCTCTGACACTTTCATTTGCAGTTTCATTTGTTTTACATATTTAAATTATTTGTGCGACTTCTTTCTGTTTTTTTATATTGCCTTGCTACAGACCTCGACGCTTCACCGTCCACAATTGGTTTTCGTGCCATCTTTATTGTCTTATTATTGTAATACATTGGTTTAAGGGTGGAATTGGTTGCGTGTTTAACATTTTCTTTTATTCTTATGGGAAAGGGATTTTGTTAAACTGATTTCTTTAGGCAGTAACACTGTCAGTTTTGCAGTGGGGTACATGCACAGCAAGTTGACCCTATTGACTGTCCTGCATAACTGCACGTGCACATGTTCAGTGTCTTAGCGGTGATTGTCTTGTTTGTATGCATAGTGTCATATTTTTGCAATTATTCTTCTTCGTCATGTTTTGCTGTCATATTCTCCTTTTTTTCTTCTTGCTATCTTGTACATAAGTTAGATTGACAATCTCCTTGTTCTCGTTTGTTAGCAGTATGGTTTGTATATACTTCTTTGTTTCTCTCCCACATATCTGTCATCACTTTCCTATCGTACTGTTGGTGTTTGTTTGTCAAGCGAGTTAGTGTCTCATAATTATAAGTACTATTCATAGTTTAGATGTTTGATTTACTTTATTTCATGCTATGTATGTGTAAAATCACGCATTAGTGAAATAAGAGAAGGTGTACGGACATCATTTTTTAGCCATTATGCAAATGTCCTTGTCAAAAGCTACCACTCTGTGAGCTTGAGATTTGTGTCATTGTATCGTGACATTGATTGGGTATAGACAAGCAAGGATTCATTTCACCGGATAACTTATTTGGAACTGACTTGTCATACTGTATTTGTTCCTGCTTGTTTTTTTTAATCAGAAGTATTCAGAACTGCAGGTACCTCGAACCCATCGTCTGCAAATATATATTGGGCATGTGCAACAATATATTTATTATTAATTTTGTAGGGGTATGGGTACAATTTGAGGAATTGGTAACCTTCATAATTTTACTTATTTTGTAGCTTGCCACCGCATTTGTATTGCACATAGATCATAAATATGTCTAGCCTTAAGGATTTTACTGAAATTGGAGAGAAGACAGAAAAATCGGGGGATTCTCTGCTTGAGTGGTCAAAGGCCAAACACAAAGAGTATGAGTTACAGAAAAAACAAGAAGATGACAGACGAGAACGCTATGAAGAACATCAATTACAAAAATTGAAGATTGAAGCAGATAGGGAACTGAAACAGATTGAAGCTGATAAAGTACTGAAACAGATTCAAGCAGATACAGAGAAACAAATTGAGGTGGTTTAGAAAGAACGAAGATTGAGGCGGACAAGGAAATTGCTATGAAAAAGTTGGAGCTTGACTCTGGCAATCCTGGTTCAACTTCTAGGGAGCCAGCTCGCTCTTATAGGCTACGATTACCGAATTTTTGGGAAGAAGTAGCTAGCGTAGACTTCTTTTTGGAAAGATTTGAATCAGTGGCTCTTGCCTGGAGGGCAAGGAAGAAGGAATGGCCTTCACTGTTATCTGCATTGCTTTCCAGCTCTGCTTTAAACACCTTATATAGTTTGCCTGTGGCTGACAGAACTAATTATGATACCGTAAAGGCAACATTGCTGAGAGAATTTAAGCTGACAGTCGAAGGGTATCACTATCATTTCAGAGATGCAATGCGTAGTGCCGACCAAGAATTCGGCTCTTTTGTCACCAAAATTAAACTTCTCCTTTATAGATGGACAGAGCTGGAGGGAATAAACAGGGATTTTGATGGACTGTTTGATCTCGTGTTGTGGGACAAGGTGTTGTCCTCATGTTGTTCTGAAATGGTTGCATTTTTTCAGGAACGCAAACCTAGAGACATTACTGCTATGGCAGAGTTGGGGTGGCAGTACATTACTGCTCACCCTGGTAAGACAATTCACAAGTCTTTTGTCCCTGAGCCTTTCGCTACATGTGTTGGCAAGCTTATTGGTAAACCTTTCCGGCACATCGGTCCAAGAGTGCGAACAGGTTTGCCAGGAGACGGTTTGATCGGCAATACTCTAGTGGGCATGGATCTCATGGGTGCTATGATAGCTTTTAGGGGTACAGATCTCCGAAAAAACAATCGTGCTACCATCAAGATAGATCTCCGTTTAGATACACGGGAGATCGACATGACAGGTCTACTCGGAGGCAGGTCCGAATAGACACTACCAGCGATCTCGATCACCGCTGATATAGAAGAAGTGGTCCGAGTAAAAGGAATGACAGTGATGACAAACTGGAGCAAGAACTCCTCAATTCACCAAAGGGTAGTCCCACAAAAGATGATGGTAGTCAGCTTTGATGTAACACGTGTGACGGAAGGGTACATGCTGCAAGAGTCTGTCCAAACAATTCAGAAAAGGTTAATACTGCATGTGTTCTAAAAACCTTTAATAACGAGGATTATGATGGACATAGGGCTTTGTTTGAACCTGATGGCAGACCATTAATGACTTGTGGTCATACTCTGCCTTGCCTCTCTTCTCTCGATGGAAACGGAAGCTTAGAGTTACACCAGAGCATAGTTTAGAACCGGTTGGTGTCTGTGTTGAGGAACACAGGAGCACTACGATAGGAGTGCGCCGATCATGTATTGACAAATCTTGCCTTATTGGTAAGACTGTCGGGTGTCTGACATTTGGGGGAAATGTTGAATATTACCCCCTAGCCATTATAGAAGTGGATACACCCTTTATTTCTGGTCGGGTGCAAGCGTATGTTCTTGAGGCTCCAGTGGTTGATTTGATTATAGGGAACGTGCTTGGGGTTTGTCATTGTACCCAGGCCGACATCACAAAATGGCAGGTCGAACGGTCAGTTGTGGCCAATGTGGTGGTCACAAGGGTGCAGACCAGTGCAGACGACCATTCATTGGCGATACAGCAGGAACTACCAACAGCATACGCAGTCCCATGTATTGCCTCCACGGGTCCCAATGTACCAGCATTGGACTTTGTCCAGCAGCAGCGAGCTGAAAGGACATTGCAGAAATGTTACACTTTGGCCCATAATGGTGATGTAAAGTGCACGAAGTCGGCACGTTACTGGTTTGAGTTGAAAAATGATGTTCTTATTAGATGCTTTTCCAGGCAATTGCAATTCAAGCACCAGGTGGTTGTGCCTATCGCCTTTAGATCAAAGGTGTTGCAGGTGGCACACAATTCACCGTTTGCTGGACATATGGGGGTTGTAAGAACTTGCCATAGAGTTATATCACAATTCTATTGGCTGGCATACAACATTAAAGTATAACTCATAAGACATTAAGTATACTGCAGGTCTTGCAGGGTATGCCGGCCGGTGACACATAGGGGTAAATTACCGAAGGCCCCGTTGAAGGTTGTTGATTTGTTCGGCCCTTCTAGAAAGTTGCCATTGATATCGTTGGTCCTGTTCCATCAGAGAGAGGCTTTCGTTTTATTCTGACAATGGTGGATCTGTGCACAAGATGGCCCGAGGCTGTGACAATGAGGACTGTAACCTCTCAGGCTGTGGCGTATGCGTTGCAGATTTTGTTCAGTAGGTTTAGGTTTCCCGGAGTGATATTGTCAGAGAGGGACGTCAATTCATTTCCAAGGAAATGGCAAAGATCACTAAATTGTTGGCGATTTCCCAATCTTTCACCAGCCCTTATCATCCCCAGTCAAACGGTGTCTGTGAACGATTTAATGGCGCATTGAAGGATATGTTGGCCAATGTCACTGCTAAATTTCCCCAAGAATGGGATAAATTCTTTCCAGCAGTATTATTTGCATATAAAGAGGCGCCTCAGGAGAGCACCGTGTTCTCCCCATTTGAACTATTGTACTCACTTACTTAGTCGTCCCCCTTCTACCGTGAGGTGTAGAGGTTTGGAAGAGAGAGCGCCAGACTGTCCTATCGGCTGTCTTCCTCCTGGCCTGGTTCCATTCTAGTCCTCGGTCCTTCAAAGATTGTCTAATGTTGTCCTCCCAGCGGACTCTGGGTCGTCCTGGGGGTCTGGATCCTTGGCTCTTTGTTTCCCATGCTTGTCATGGTAGCCGATCTTCTCCCATTCTGCCAGCTCCATGACCTGTTCTCCCAGCTTAATCTGATGTCTTCTATCTTCTCGTGATATCACCATGGATTTTGTTTTAGAGCTACTTATGACCATCCCTCTCTTCTCCAGCTCTTCCTTCTAGTCTTGCAGGTTGGATTGGAGATGTGTCTCTGATTTAGCAATCAGGGCAACATCATCAGCAAATGCCAGCTCTGAAATACAGACCTGTCTCATCTTCCAGTACCCCACTGAATACTTTCTTGTTCTCTCCTTACACGACTTGATAGCATCGTCCATGAGGAATATGAAAAGATAAGGTGACAGGATATCACCTTGTCTTACACCAGTGGTGGTCCTGAACTCTTCTGATTTATGGTTTGCTGTCCTCACATAATTCCTGCAAGACTTGTAAAAACTCTGTATAGCATGAATCAGAGGTGCTGGAATATTCTTCCTTGCCAAACAGTCCCAAAGTTTTCTCCAGGGGACCCTGTCAAACGCCTTTTCCAGATCTATGAAACAAAGATGGATCTCACTCTTATATTCAAGGGCCTTTTCACTCAGCTGTCTGAGTGTGAAGATTAGGTCTTGAGTACTTCGGTTTGCTCGGAATCCGCACTGGACCTCATCCAATTGTGGCTCAGCTAGGCGTCAGAGTCTCTGCTCTAGGATTCTAGAGCAGATTTTACCAGGGACACTGAGAAGGGATATGCCTCTATGGTTTCCACATTGTCGATTGTCACCCTTTTTGAAAATTGGTGTCATGATGGCAATCTCCCAATCCTTTGGTATGGTCTTGTTGCACCATGCTGCTTGTAGGACCCTTAAGAGTAATAGGTCGCCTGATGCTCCCATGTACTTAACCATTTCTGGTGTTATACCATCGTGCGCTGCTGCTTTGCCCATCTTGATTTTCTCCAGTGCTGCCTTCAGTTCTTCCATCTTTATGTCATCTTCATCACCATTTGTTTCATCTTCTGTGCTAGTGGTTATCATTTCTGATGCTTGACCTTGCTCACCATCAAGGAGTTCTGAGAAATATTCTTTCCATCTTTCCATTACTTCCTTCGGGCAGTAAGCAATTTGCCTTGTTTGTCCTTTATAAATTTGAGAGGGCATTGCTTTTCCTTCCTCATGTTCTTTAGGGTCTTATAGAACAATTTCTGGTTTTCTTGCGCATCTTTTTCTAGCTTTTCTCCAAATTCTTCCCAGGACTTCTGTTTTGCTGCTAGCACCTTGTTCTTTCCTTCTATTTGAATGAGCTCCTCCTAACAATGGCATAGTCTATCACTGACTTCTCATTCTATGTTGGTTCACACCTAGTGTATGCATGTATGCGCTTATGGGGGAACTTTGTGATGGTAATGATCAGATTCTGCTCACTGCAGAATCTGAGGAGTCGCTTTCCATTGTCATTGAGAGTATCTTCTCCATATCTTCCGATAACTCCACCCCATCTAGCATGGTCATTTCCAACTCTGGCATTGAAATCTCCGAGCATGATAATTTCATCAAGGCAGTCATCCACTGTCCTTTAAAGCAGCTCGAAGAATTCCTCCTTGACCTCTGCTCTCTCATCCTCATTTGGCCCATACACTATGACCAGGTTGACTATGGATTCTCCTTCTTTAAGTTTTACAACCATAATGCGCTCCGAGACAAAGTTCCAACCCTTGATACCATCTTTCTGGTTTTTATCCACAATGCAACCCACGCCCCCTTTAGCTCTTTCAGATGTGGGTACCCCACTGTATAGCAGCGTGTTGCCATCGAGATCCATGACTCCTTGTCCCATTTTCTTTGTTTCGGTAATAGCCAGGATTTCTAGTTTTGCTTTCCTCATCTCTTCCACCAGCTCCTCTTCTTTCCCATTTATACTTCTTGTGTTCCAAGTTCCATAAGTCGTAGTCCGTAGTCCGTTCCAGTTCGTCGCCTTTAGAATCAGTCCAGTTTTCTCTCTTGTATTTCGTGTAATCGTGGTTTAAAGCAAACAGGTGATTGGCCTGTTGTGCCTTTGCATGGTGGAGGGTGTTGCGGATTGTTCCATGCTTACAGGCATTTGGATTTGAGCTCGACCCGAATGACTGTATCATGGAACACCTCAAATAAATAGAGATATATCTTATCGACCGATATCAATAATTGTTGCATGTGTGCAGGCATTTGAGTTTAGCCAACTCGAATTGCTGCACCATGGAACATTGCAATCGAATAGAGTAACGACATGGTATGCATATCTCTATGCATGACGTGTATGTCTCGGTAACGTCATTCGACTTGTGGGTTTTGACCCCTACGGCAGTGTGTTTCAGAAGTGTGGCCATTGCCACTTATATTGTGTGGTATAACCACTTAAAAGTGTGTGGCATCGTCCACTTATTAGTTGTGTTGGCTGGGAAGCCACTTGAGCAGTGTATCTCGTGGATCAAACGTAAGACGTATCGTTCCTAACGCAGTTTGTATAATTATGGCAGATTAGCCTGGCGTGGTATGCCAAAGGAACATTATGGTACTAGCAATAGTGTAAGACTAGTATAGATGGATATTATATAGCTAGCAGTAGACGTAAGTCTAGCTTAAGAAGTGTATTGCGAAACTAGCAGGATAATTAAGTCTAGTGCAAAAGGCTATTGAATAAACTAGCGACGGGAGTAAGTTTAGTTAGCCTCTGAATTTATGCCAAAGGACATTGGCCGTTTAAAAAGGAACTGACCTCTAACCAGAACTCTAGATAGAGATTAATGAACATGTGTTAATGAAATAACGAGAACTCTTGCAGAACGTACATGAATGTGATGTGACTTTTGTTCCCATGTAGTTGGTGTCTGCTCATGGAATGAAATCATTAATTAAATATTTTGAGTCGTCAAAATCACGGTCTTATCAACTGACGTATTCTGAGTTGAGTTAAATGCTGTTTATATTCAACTAATCATGACCAGTGATAATTAATGCCTGAACACGCTGCATCTCACACTGCTAATATAATTAATAAGACAAGAGACTAATCTAGGTCAGTCAATGGTCGAATATTTAATATGAAACATGTTCAGCTAATAATGCATCACACGGGTTAAAGCAGACAATATTGATACCAACGAACAGTATTACGGAATCCTATAAAAGTGATATAAGAACCCGAAGGACTTCGACTGTAGGAACAGAATACGCATATAACAACTTGGTCATCCTAAATACTTGGTGTCATAAATAGAAGCCCCACAACAACCGAAGTCGTAAAAGAAGTCCTTAAAAAACTGGTATCAGAGGCGATTGGATTTCGGGAATACTGCAACACCCCATCAAGTATCGAAGAAAGCGAAATCGACGATGAACGTTTGAAGGCAAGATCATTCATTCAAACCAAGCTGGCAACTATTTTGCGCTTGTCAGTAAGTGACGTCACTATATCAATGCCGTCAGCGCTAATCGTCAACTTTGCCTGAGAGAATCCTAATTTTCTTCCACCACAAGAGACTGATCCATACTAATAGAAAGAAAGTCTTCCACTCTAGAACCTGAACCAGTGGACATGTATTTCTTCAGCAAATTCACCTAAGGCTGCGACGCAGATCGTTTGAAGAAGCTACTTTCGAAGACCGGCAATACTTTCAAACGGTTCTACTACGAAGGTCAAGGTCTACTATCATTGGACTTCAGCTGTTCAACACTTGTGTGGAGCTAGGATTAGATTTACATACACTCATGTATTTCTCAGAGGGACAATTAAACAGATAAGTTCTTATTTTTACTTAGGCGCTTGAACATTATCATACTGTCCTTGCATTAGCTTTAGTCAACAGTTCATCACCACTTCGCTTACTTTCTACTTATCATCTGTGTTTCCCCCATTCATGTTTATCCGTATATCTGTATATTCGTCATGTTTAATATTGGCTGGAATTTTCCCAGGAAAACTTCAGTGAATGTTAACTTCTATTAGATTTGCATGCTTATATTAGCTGACTGAGGATCTGACTGATTATATTTTTTCTTTTGAGTCAGGAAATAAATGTTTCTTCAGTTCGCAATATAACCATATTTTGTGTACTTAGCAGTTTCGTCATGTAAATTACGTCATCTTTATTTGCGTAACCTCATTTCAGTATTGTTGACAATTGTTTTCGTGTGTGATCTAAAACTTCTTTGTCTACACGTTAGTTTAAGACGACCTGTCTCGTTATTTTTTGTGTGATGCAAATTCTTTTCTTTCTTTTCCTGATTACTCTGTATAGTCTCCCTTATTTACTTTATAAGTGTAAATTGTTGTCGCATAACTGAGAAATCATTTCATTGTAATTCATTTGATTGTTTTCATTGTCTTTGTCACATGTTCTTGGAACTTGTTTGTTATTGATTGATATGTTTATGTACATATTATAGTGAGTTCTATATCCTGGTGTATATTATAGACTATTGAAGGTACTCAGAAACCTAGTATCATGTCTACACTACAGGAATTCATTGACATTGGAAAAAGTTATGGGAAATCAGGAGCGGAACTACAAAGTTTTGCAGATACGAAATATGATGAATATTTATCGCGTCTGGAAAGAATTGAACAGCGCGAGGCGACTAAACGAGCTGAGGAGCTTAGGAAGTTTGAATTAACTCAACAGAGGGAAATGAAGGAAAGAGAATTAACCCAAGAGAGGGAACTGAAAGAAAAGGAAATGGCCCAACAAGAAAAAGACAGAGAATTCGACAAGGAAAAAATGGCTCAACGAGATAAAGAAATGGAATTAAGAAGAATGGAACTGATGCAACTAGACCAAACCCATAGAAATGCCATGGAGCTTGAAGCATTAAAACTTCATGCAGAAAAAGAAAAAGCTTTAGAATTAGCTAAAGTGCAGTCTGAACAGACTAAGACTGCGGCTGGTACAAATATTTTCCATCCGAAGCTAAAAATGCCCCATTTTGATCAAACTCGCGATTGCATTGACTCTTTTTTATCTAGATTCATCATTAAGGTCACAGCTCTAAACATTCCCAAGGAAAGATGGAGCAGTCTTTTACTTGATTTTTTGACTGGTGACTCACTTAAATGTTTCATGAGTCTTGATGAAAAGAGTAGAAACGATTTCGAAGTCGTAAAAGAGGTATTACTAAGACGTTTCCAGTTAACGGAGTCTGGATTCAGAGATCGTTTTCATGCGGCTAAGCCAAGTAAGGATGCAGACTTTGGTGAATTCATTGCATCAATTAAGCATTTTTTTAGCAGATGGATTGATCTCTCTGGTATTAATAAAACTTATGAAGGTATCATAGATCTCATGCTGCGAGATAAAGTTTTATCCGCGTGCAGTACCGAATTAGAAGCATTTTTACAGGAAAGACATCCTAATTCGATCGATGAGTATGAAAAACTCGGAAGACAGTATCAGACCGCACATCAGAATAAAGATGTTCATAGATCGTCTAATCGAGATCCTATACCTGTGTGCGCGGCACACCATGATCACAGACCTCGATCGAAAAGCTTTGATGGACGTTGTCGTTCAGATTATTATCAATCCGACAGAGGTTTTTATAACTTCCGTCGTCATCGCTCTCCTTCGAATTCATATCAACGAAGTTATAGAGGATATTCACCTCATGATCATGGGTATCACAGAGGCAGGTATTATGATGATTCACATCAGAAAGGATACTATAAACAGAGATCATCTTATGGTAGGGATGCCAGGAAGGATGACTCTACTGATTTTTATTATAGCAATAAAAAGTCAGTCAATAATAACAAAGGTAATGCCAGATCTCCGTCGAGAGACAAAAGTAAACATAGACATGCAAATAATTGCAGTGTCAAAAAGGAGAAAGGTAATGATGATAATGATCATGCGAACGCATGTATGGTAATGAATGATACATGTTATGAGTGTCAATCAAAAAGCAGATTAAAGTCTACAATTACACTTGATTGTGGTCATTGTATGCCTACAATGTCGGCATGTGTAAATGTCGGTTATCTTACATTTCATCCAGGAATATTGGATGGCATGGTAGTGAGAGTTTTGCGTGACACGGGGTCCTCAACGATAGGCATAAAGCACTCGCTTATCGAGCCTTCTGCTTTTACAGGCAAATCAGTTAAGTGTGTCACATTTGGTGGGAATATAGAAACTTTCCCTGTGGCACGAGTATACATTGATACTCCTTTTTACACAGGCACTGTTTATGCCTGCGGCTTGAGAGCACCCATTACTGAAATTATAATAGGAAAAATACCAGGAGTTAAGGATTGCACTCCTGAGGAGATTGCAATGTGGGTTGAATCTCACCCACAGGTGGCGAATGCTGTTGTAACGAGAGCACAACAGTTAGCTACGGACATGGCTACACCACCTCTTCCTATAATAGATACAATTATGTCTCAAATTGGCAATGTTACACCTTCTGTTTTTGGAGAAAAACAGAAGAGTGACCCAACATTACAAGGATTGTTTAGCCGAGCAGATCAAAAAACGATTAAATACACAGGAAAGGCTAAACAGTGGTTCAATATAAAAAAATCAATACTCACTAGATATTTTGATAATGGTAAAACAATCATACATCAAGTGGTAGTTCCTAAGGAATACAGACCATTGGTCCTACAAACAGGTCATGACTCCCCTATGGCAGGTCATATGGGGATCAAAAGAACATTGTTTCGTGTTACGTCACAATTTTATTGGCCTGGGGTTAATAAAGATACAAAGTTATACTGCAAATCATGTACGACATGCCAAGGTATAGCACGTAAGGGCAGGTTCCATACGGCACCCTTACAAATTACAGACGTGCCTGAAAGACCTTTCAAAAAGATTGCAGTGGATATAGTGGGTCCTTTATCAATTACTTCAAATAATGGATTTCGTTATATTTTAACTTGCGTAGATCTTTGCACGCGTTGGCCAGAAGCCATACCATTTAAAACCATCACGACTGCATCTGTGTCTGATGCATTATTTTCGATATTTTGTCGAATCGGTTTTCCGGAGGACATTTTGTCAGATCAAGGATCACAATTTACGTCCAAAATAACGAGGGATTTAGAATCCATGTTATCTGTTCACCACTCGTTTTGTAGTGCCTATAGGCCCCAATCAAACGGTGTGTGCGAACACTATAATAGCACTCTAAAACAGATGTTATCTAAGATAACTGAGGAATGCCCTTGGGAATGGGACCGACTACTCCCGGCTGCTTTATTTGCTTTTCGTGAAGTGCTTCACGAAAGCACTGGATGGTCTCCGTTCGAATTAGTTTATGGTTCGAATCCTCGCGGACCAATGATGATACTCAAAGATTTGTTGGTTGGAGCATCAATTGATACAGCCACTCGAAACAGCTACGAGTTGGTTATTGATCCCCGACAGCGAATCATCGATGCGTGCACTTATGCATCCCATAGTATAAAATCAGCTACTCAATGATCAAGATTATTACATAACCAAAAGAGAATATTAAGATCCTTCAAACCAGGTGAAAAAGTTTCGTTATTGCTACCTCATAACGATAACAAATTACTAATATCATGGCAAGGTCCATTTGATATTATCAAACAAGTCACAGATGTTGACTATTCTGTGAACGTTAGAGGGAAAATCAAAACCTTCCATGTCAACATGCTAAAATTAGCAGTTGAAAGACCACAGGAATTAATTCCTGTCATTAACTCTATTAGTGATTCTTCACATCATACTGCTTCTTTTGCAGTTGCCCATGAGGAAGATACCACGTCGTCTATCCCTTTACAATTCCAATTACCTTCTTTGCAATCATCGGAATCTTGGAAGAACGTGACTAT
Source organism: Oreohelix idahoensis (assembly GCA_024509875.1). Lineage (NCBI taxonomy): Eukaryota > Metazoa > Mollusca > Gastropoda > Stylommatophora > Oreohelicidae > Oreohelix > Oreohelix idahoensis. Next base: position 118,627 of record JAMPIV010008200.1, on the reverse strand, counting down.
TTCTTCTTCACTATCTTCTTCACAACAAGATCAAGTTCGGGATATTCTTATTTCTTTCAGTGATGTCCTCACTGACCTTCCAGGTCAGACATCACTTATATCCCATGACATTACTCTTACTGATTATAAACCTATCAAACTTAGACCCTATCCTATATCTTTACACCACAAAGATAGGGTAGAGAAAGAGTTAAAAGAGATGATACGTTTGGGTGTGATATCTCCTTCGGAATCACCATATGCATTCCCAATGGTGATTGTTAAGAAGAAGGATGATTCTTTACGTATTTGTATTGACTTTAGGCAATTGAACAAAATTACAATCACAGACGGGGAGCCTATGCCTCTTTTAGATGATCTTCTGTCAGAATTATCTAATGCTACTTTCTTTAGCAAACTAGATCTCTCTAAAGGCTACTGGCAAATCCCTCTTGCCGAAAATGCCAAACCTTACACAGCTTTCACAACTCCTTTTGGTCTCTACCAATGGAATTACATGTGTTTTGGTTTAGTGAATGCACCAGCGACGTTTGTGCGCATGATGCGCCGCCTTCTTGGCGATCGTAAAGATGTCATCACGTACATCGATGACATCTGCCTATTTCATGACTCGTGGGAAGACCATATTGATGGTTTAACTTCTCTTCTACATACGTTACGCATGCATGGTTTGACTGTGCGACCTTCAAAGGTCCAAATAGGTTGTCAGGAAATTTCTTTTCTTGGTCACCGCATAGGTAACCACAAACTATATCCTGACGACAATACAGTCAAAAGAATTCTAGAGATTTCTACCCCTTCATCTAAGAAGCAGGTTAGAAGCATTTTGGGCTTAATTAATTATTACCATAAATTCATCCCGCATTTCGCACAACTATCTACACCTTTGTCCGCACTGTTGACCAAAGGTAGTCCTAATAAGGTACGTTGGGACCAAGATTGCGAAAGCGCCCTGGTAACAATTAAGAAATTATTTAGTAATGCACCTATATTATTATTACCGAATATACGTATTCCATTCATACTTCAATCAGATGCCTCGAGTTACTCAATGGGTGGATGTTTGCTACAATGCTACAAGGAAACACTCCATCCTTGTTTCTACGTATCAAGGAAACTAACTTCGGCTGAACAGAAGTATGCGACAGGTGAACGTGAGCTCCTGTCAATGGTCTGGTGCCTGGAGAAGCTGTCAAGATATCTCATCGGCACGCACTTTTACATTATGACGGACCACAGTCCTCTTACATACATAACATCTAGAACAATACGTAACTCTCGAATACACCGATGGTACTTGTTGATTCAAGAATTTTCGTTTACGATTCTGCTTATTGCTGGAAAAGACAATAACTTGGCGGATCTTCTGTCGCGCAACTTCTCTGATAAGAAAATGAATTAACTCTTTAGTTACCATTTTGAGAAGTGCTATTATTATTGTTATAAAATTTATTGTGTGTACTTAATGAGTATGATGCTAATGGGTGGGTAGTACTAATACTAATATAGTCGGGAGACGAGCGTCTTCTCCACCACTATCATACGTGCCACAAGTGTCACGTTTGGAAGTGAAGGGGATGATGTTGAGGATTGTTTCATGCTTACAGGCATTTGGATTTGAGCTCGATTGTTACGTACATTTATTACCTAAGGGGTAGTCTTCGGTCCTGCCACATGTACGCACCAGTCTTAATATAGTTATATATTTGTGCGTTCGATTGATTCACGCACTGACGTGCACAATGCAGTGAGAGTTGCTTTGGGACGCACGGGTAACCTAGTTGGGGAGTTTCTGACGTCATGATTTGGAGGGGCAACATGGACCTTGTTTATGTCCGTGATTGATATATATTATTATTGTATTCATGGCACGTTTATGGAAGCCATTTATTCTAGTGATCTGTATTGGTCTTCAGGTCGAAACCAATAGCAGCAATGTCACGTAAGTTATCGCCCCACTTCTTATTGTATGCTGTATTGTAAGGCCGCTCTTATACTAGTCTAGCGGGAATATGTTATTCCTAGAATGGACCTACAGAGTCGTTAGCCTTTAGGATTCGTATCGTAGAAGAAGGATTCCTACGAGCGGAAAGAAGTTAATTTGATTGCAGTATTCATATGTGTAAACGTCTTTATTGTAATGCCAAAGTCGTGGCATGATTTTTGAGAGGTTAGTTAAAACCTAAAGATACTAACTCAGATACCTCTTCATATATGTACCAGTGAATATATATTGAGTATACGTTATATGGAACTCTGTCTTGGATAGAAACAGTCTCTTATTGGACGAATGCGGGAGTTCGTGGTATGGGAGTACATGCTTAGTTGGATGACCTCAAGCAAGGTCAACGGACATTTTATCTAGTTTGAACATTACTGGATTCGTATTAATTGAATGTAAGGAACATGGTTGAAAGGATCCCACCACAGTACCCGACCATCATCATTCACCAGAGTATTCTTGTCATGCATTTATGTGATTGTCCTAGTCAAGAACAGTGTATCGTAGCGTTGAACTTATGTCGTCAATAAACAATGTTAACTGTTCTACCAGCCTTCACAGTTTACTTCACTTCACGGCAGGCTTTGATTAACATGCCTGAAGTTTACATCGTTGTGTGTTGAACTTATTTGACAGTTGTGTGGATTCGCGTTTTATTATCAGCACGATAGAAAACCATCTATGGAAACTCAGAAGAAAAGATCTATCACTACTTGAGAAGTGTATTTCGTGGATCAAACGTAAGACGTATCGTTCCTAACGCAGTTTGTATAATTATGGCAGATTAGCCTGGCGTGGTATGCCAAAGGAACATTATGGTACTATCAATAGTGTAAGACTAGTATAGATGGATATTATATAGCTAGCAGTAGACGTAAGTCTAGCTTAAGAAGTGTATTGCGAAACTAGCAGGATAATTAAGTCTAGTGCAAAAGGCTATTGAATAAACTAGCGACGGGAGTAAGTCTAGTTAGCCTCTGAATTTATGCCAAAGGACATTGGCCGTTTAAAAAGGAACTGACCTCTAACCAGAACTCTAGATAGAGATTAATGAACATGTGTTAATGAAATAACGAGAACTCTTGCAGAACGTACATGAATGTGATGTGACTTTTGTTCCCATGTAGTTGGTGTCTGCTAAATATTAATTAAATATTTTGAGTCGTCAAAATCACGGTCTTATCAACTGACGTATTCTGAGTTGAGTTAAATGCTGTTTATATTCAACTAATCATGACCAGTGATAATTAATGCCTGAACACGCTGCATCTCACACGGCTAATATAATTAATAAGACAAGAGACTAATCCAGGTCAGTCAATGGTCGAATATTTAATATGAAACATGTTCAGCTAATAATGCATCACACGGGTTAAAGCAGACAATATCGATACCAACGAACAGTATTACGGAATCCTATAAAAGTGATATAAGAACCCGAAGGACTTCTACTGTAGGAACAGAATACGCATATAACAACTTGGTCATCCTAAATAATTGGTGTCATAAATAGAAGCCCCACAACAACCGAAGTCGTAAAAGAAGTCCTTAACAGAGGGGCTGCCTCCTTACGGCCTCCATGCAGGCCGCCCTCCTCCTTTTTCATCCGGGCTTGGGACCGGCATAGGCGGAGTTTAAACTATTGTACGGGGCAAATCCGAGGGGCCTGATGCACATTCTGAAAGATATACTAGTTGGTGGGTGTTCTGATGGGTCCTCCGTTCCCAGTTACGAATACGTCATAAACCTGCATGACCGTATTGTCAAAGCGTGTGCCGTGGCATGTGATAATTTATCCGTGGCGGGGGCGTAGTACCGGCAATACACTAATCGCTGATCCAAACTACTGTTCTTGGTTCCCGGTGAAGAGGTATGGCTTCTTCTTCCATCAAAGGAAGACCGTTTGAGCATTACATGGCAGGGACCAATTAAGGTGCTTAAGAAGGTAGCAGATATTGATTATTTAATCCAGGTTCGGAACAAGGAGAAAGTATTTCACATTAATATGGCAAAACCTTATATGGAATGGCCAGAGGCTCTAAAAGGGGTGGACACTAGGTTGTCTGGGGAGACCCCGAAGATGGCATTTCTGTGGTCATTAATGAATTGGGTGACATAGGAGATGATATTAATCTCCAGCTGTTTCTCGTTCCCCTTGCTCCTTCTGAGTCTTGGGAGAATGTGCAGATCTTTGACGGCATAACGATAACACATAAATCTGAGGCACGATCGGTCATTGGAGAGTTTATGGATGTTATCACTGATTTGCCAGGACGTACCGACTTGATCTGCCAATATTATCTTGACGGACGACCAACCGATCAGGGTAAAGCCATATCCGCTGCCATTGCATTTCAAGTCGGTGATTCAAAAAGAACTAGATGACATGTTACTGTTGGGGATAATTTATCCATCAGAGTCTGCTTACTCTTTCCCTATGGTTGTGGTTCGAAAGAAAAACGGGTCCTTGCGTGCCTGCATTGCTTCCGTAAATTAAATAGTGTAACTGTGATTGACGCTGAGCCAATACCGAACCAAGAGGACCTCCTTACTGAACTTTCCCATGCCAGGTTTTCTAGTAAACTGGATTTATCTCGGGGATACTGGCAGGTTCCTCTTGTTGAGTCGGCTAAACTTTTGATGGCATTTTCCACCCCAAAGGGTTTATTTCAGTTTAATTTTATGTTTCTCGGGCTAGTTAATGTGCCCGCAACTTTCGTCAGAATGATGAGACAGTTACTAGGTCATCGTACGGAATTGATTATGTACATTGATGACATCTGCCTGTTCCATGAAACATGGGAACAACATATGCCAGGATTGTCTTCCCTGTTGCGTTGTTTACGTAAGCATGGGTTAACGGCACGCCCTAGTAAGACTTGTATCGGTTTCGGGGAGTTGAAGTTTTGGGGGTTTATAGTAGGTAATAATCTATTAAAACCTGAGATTGGCGCGGTTAATAAAACTGTGGAACTACAAGCACCTAGGACTAAGAAGCAGGTCAGAAGCCTGATGGGACTTGTCAATTTTTATCGCAAGTTCATCCCTCAATTTTCTTCTATTTCTGTTGCTTTAACCTCTCTTTCTAGTAAAGGGATGCCTAACAAGGTTGTATCGTCGCCAGAATGCGAGAAAGCGTTATCAAATGTCAAGAAGTTATTTTCCAGACGACCAATCCTTCTTTTGCCTGAGTTGAGCAAACTTTTATACTGCGGACCGATGCGTCATCTGTGGGCATTAGAGCATGTCTTATGAAAGACCACGAGGGTACACTACATCCTGTGATGTATGTTAGTCGGGAAATGTTACCGGCGGAGACCAGGTACTCCACGATCGAAAGGGAATGCCTGGCTATAATATGGGCAGTGTCAAAACTGTCCCGATACTTGATAGGGTCCCATTTTATACTTCAGACAGATCATCGACCTTTACTGTTTTTGAAATCTTCGAAGTCGACAAGCTCACGGTTGACTCATTGGGCCTTATTGCTACAACAGTTCCAGTTCACAATTATCCCATTAGAAGGTAGACTTAATGTCGTGGCAGATGCTCTGTCCTGATTGTAATTTTTGGGACATGAGTTATATCTGTGTTCGTAGGCACGACGTCTACGTACAATAGAGTCAGTTTTTTTTTGGGGAACTTGTTTAATATTTTATTGTATGCTGTGAAATCTACTACTCTCAGGGAGACGAAAACTATGCACATGGGCTTTGATGGAATAAACATATATTTTGGTGCACACATCAGCTTTAAAAAGGGTGCAATGGAGTGGAGTGAACAGGAAGCCTGACAGAGAAAGATGTCAGCTGGCCGGATTTAGAAGCCGTATTGCATTTTGGTCGTGCTCTCTTTATGGTCGCTGGGTTTTGTACAGCATTGTTGTATATTATAAAAGTAGTAGGAATTGCTGAGCCAGCCATATGGTTATTGCTGACAATTTATTGCTGTTGTTATTGAATTCGTACGTGTAACATTGTTATTATACTGAAGCACATTAAAAACGCACCACTATTATATATACCGATGCCGAGAAGCTGGCAAAAAAAAGTGTGGGAATGGATTTTCCCCGTGTTTGCCATGAGGTAGAGAGCGAATGGCTGCTGGAATGGAAAGTGCAAGATTCAACCCATGGGTGTGTGTACAGACTACATGAAAACGATGAAAGTTACACGTGCATCACGATTCTCAACAGCTATGACCCTGAAAATGTGTACGCGTTGTGGCAGTATACTCGGTATAAAAAGGCCGTTGAGACAAAACACCCAGTACATGTGCTTGAAATGCCACGACTATCTGAAAACGACCGCCAACGAGCCATTGGTATGTTGGAGACCGGAATGAGCTCGCGGGCCATTGCCAGAAGGATGAATTGCCACCACAGCACTATTGTACGTCTCAATGAACGTTACGGAACCACTGGCAATGCCCGGGATAGACTTCGGAGTGGCCAACCACGAGTTACTACCCCTGCGCAAGATCGTCATATTGTGCTGAGTCACCTAAGGAATTGACTCTCCCGGTAAGTCAAACAGCAAGAGCAATAGTGGGTAGACATGGGCAAGTCTCTCGAATGACAGTCATACGACGACTCAGAGATACAGGCCTTACTGCAAGACGACCTTATGTTGGGCCAAACTTGACTCACAGACATCGTCAGCAGCGCCTGCAATGGGCAGAGCAACATATCAGATGGACTAGACTGTAGTGGAATGCTGTCCTATTCACAGAAGAGAACAGATTCAACATATCCTTTGCAGATGGACGTATGCGGATTTAGCGACGGTGTGAAGAGCGCTTTGCAGATTGCTGTTTCAACCGATTTCGAGGTGGCAGTATTCACATTTGGGGAGGATTCAGTTTTCACCATCGCTTGCCTCTTCACGTCTTCCGTGGAAATGTTAATGCTGTGACATATCGAGATGAGGTTCTGGATGCACTGGTTGCTCCTGCGTTCACAATTTATCCACACTTGCAGCTTCTCCAGCAGGATAACGCACGTGCATTTTTTTGTATTTTTGGTTTTCTCCCTTGCCTGCACAGAATGCAATGAATTTCATAACAATCAAATGTACAAATTAATGACCAGCATGGATTCATAGGAAAATGAATAAAGATTCCAAATATGTAAACTTGTACACACTTATATTTACATTTCACACTCTGTTCTTGGATTATACAGGTGGTGCGTTTTTAATGTGCTTCAGTATATTAAAAAAGGACGATTGTCAGCTCGCCTTCGTGTTACGCTTTGTGAAGGACGTTTACAAGTATTTTGATTGTGTGACCTCTCGCAGTTTGATACGAGCGTAGAGGATAATGTCATGAAGGTGTAGTTATTATACTGTGATACATACTATTTTCAAAGATTTATCATTGCTCCTCTGTATAGAAATCTGGTCTATATTGGTCTTGTACTATATTATATTGTACTAATTATTAATATTCCCAAACCCGCAATGAAGAAAACGGAATTATGAAGAGAATGGTTTTACTGCTAATCTTCTGTTTATTCATTTTATTTATGTAATTAAAGTCATTTGAGCTGAACATTCCGCACACTGAGTGTCTTGAAGACAGTTGGTTACCCATATTTTATCTGTTTGATCTTCAAAATATTCAGCATTGTTTACTACAATGAGGTCAACGGTCACCATGAAATAGATAGATCACTACTCAGATCAAACTTTCACATTACTTTGGTTTTATTTGAATAGTTCTGTACTGCTGTATGATGGCTGCTATTTGTTTAGTTTTTCCAATATGTTGCATAGGCGCCTTGTGCTCTTTGGGTCTCCTCTACACCCTGTTTACGGGGTAGAAGAGGTTCCGATTAAGAAAGAAAGAAAGAAAATAAAAATGAATTTTATATACCATTTTCTTGAGTATGGTTCATGTGCCAAAACTTCTGGTGCAGTGTATGGAAAAGTCCCTGTAACAGTCATGGCCAGATATGATGATCTATGAATTAAAAAAAAAAATTGCTGTCACCCAGGAATAATTACTTTCCTTTCAAAGTGAATAATTTCAAAAATTCTACAATGCTATAAGATACATAACCTTAATAATTTATATATAGTGTGATTTCTTCACTTATCCAAATATTCATATCTGTGCGCACAGACAAGTGAGACATTTCTTTAAAGGAGAATGCACTTATCTGCTTAACAGACAATAAACTCTATGATATTAATTCTCAACACAACACTGTTATGAAAATTCACAGAACGAAAAAGTGGTGTAGGGACTCTCCAAAATTAAATCAATAGCATTCCAACAGATAAACCATTAGATCTCAACCAGGATTCAGTCAACAGTGTAGATAATATTCAAGGTGATCTGCCTGATAATGATCTCATGTACTTCTTGGAATGGGAAATGAGATGCCATTGCATTTCCATAACTATTGGACAGCTTTGATAAAGTACTGTCCAAATAATTATAATTAGATAAAAACCTGAAACATGCAGTCTTGGAAATAAGATGGATTTCTTTGTAAACACGGTATATCGTCACTGTAGCGAAATAACTGGAATCAGTGAGACAATTAGGAGTAATGAACCACAAAACTGCAGAATACAAAGGGATTAGGAGAATGCAGGAAACAAGTAAACCACAAATGAAAATAGTCTAAGAAACAACAGAAAAAAGGGATGGATTACAACAGGTATGAGAGCCACTGAAACACCAAAATTAATTCTCTTTGTAGAGCAAAAATGTTACGCAAGAATAAAAGGAAAACAGGGAAAGATAAAGAAAGTTTCTCCATTTTGCTACAAAATTATATAAAGAGCCACAGACAGGAACACTAAACACTGGAAAAGAATAATTGGAAGAACATCGCACAAGAGCTTATTTGGACGATCACAAAGATAAGCATCTTAACAAAATAGCAAGCTGTGTATTGCCTAATAAACCAGGGACTTAAATCAACAGTGAGCTCCCAGCAATGCAGAAATATAAATCATTTTTCAGAAAACACAATGTACATTTGCTCTATGCCCTAACAGTGTCCAATACATTATACATAAGACAAGTGTTGAAGTTCTCTAAGGGCTGCTACGACTGCTGAGAAAATATGTGGAAAAAAAAACAAGCACATAAAGAAAGAACTGAAAAGGCTTCAGGAATGTACGTCCCAAAAGAAAATTCCACAGACACCAGCTAATTCAAAACAGCTTCCTTTTTCAATGCAGAAAGAAACATTTCTTCTATATGGTGGTTGACGTACTCACCACATACTTGAGAAAGTGTACTTTGACATTGCCATCCAAGGAGGTACCCCAGTTACCCAGGGTGTTTAGATCATGCCATAATGATATGGGAAGAAATACAAGAGCAGAATCTGAGATAAAAAATCTCCATAAAATCCATGCAAACATGATGTTGTGGCATGCCTTTGAAATTTACCATGCGCCATAAGAAGCTGCAGCAATTCTGAAGCTGTATTTCACAGGATTCTCACTCAGATTTTCATTTAGGAAGCACTCAACAAAATGCATTGTTCTGTAAGTTTGAATCGCAATGGTATGTATCATTTCACTGATTCTGTTTGTCATTGCTATGCAGGGAATTATCAAGTTGATGACAGGTCTAAAGATTGATGCATGAACTACTCAGCTAGTAAAGAACGAGCTTCAAACCTAAGAACTAGAAGTCATCAATTAGAAATGGGAAGACTATCCTATCAATTAGGAATGAAAAAAATGTGAGGTCACATTCATTGTATCAAACCAAATTATTCCTACTATCATTGAGAATCTTGCAATAAAAACATTGCAGTAAGATATTATTGATCAGAAGTAACATGACCACTTAGTCTCCCTCAGCAAATGGCGAAGAGTATTTATGCTGATTGTACCTTTATGAACAGGCGCAAAACGGTTAGCATTCAGGCGTTGGCGCGTGACTTTTATATAACAAAATACTCCGATTGATTTTAGGCGTTTGCGTGCCAGACGTTGGCGCGTGAATTTTTATATAGCGATATATATTAGCCGGAGTGACTTCCTCTGACGATCAGCTTGCGTCCTGTTGTCCTGTTAGTGTGTTGTTGTTGTGTTATGTGTTACAACAGTTAGACAATATTTAGACAATATATACATATATTACTATATTTATGATATACATTTATATATGTTGTTCGTCCATCACGGGTGATGAAGACCACTCTGATCATCCAATTATTAGGAATATGTTAGATTACTCTATGGGTACGAAGGTGACTGATGAGCCCAATGCAGGCCTTGCAAGATCTTGGACAGTGTGGGCAGGGAATGTTTGTTTCATGTGAAGGTTTTATTTCACGGTCTTTTCTAGCTTGTCTCCGCTGTTTCTCTTCTGGACGATTCGCATGCCGCTGCACCTTTACGAAAAGATGTGCGCCAAGCAGTTCGGTCTTGCGCAGCAGCTTCCCATATGTCTGGATTTATGTGAAAGGTTTTCAATGACGTCTTTAACGTGTCTTTGAAGCGCTTCTTTTGGCCACCATGTGAGCGTTTACCCTTCTGCATCTAACCATAAAAGAGTATCTTTTGCAGTCGATGGTCTGGCATGCGGACTACATGACCTGCCCAGCGAATCTGTGACTGCATCAGAATAGTATGGATGCTAGGGATACCAGCTCTGTCAAGAACGGCGGTATCCAGGATCTTGTCTTGCCATTTGATGTTCATTATCTTCCTAAGACAGACTGTATGGAAGTGGTTTAGCTTCTTTACGTGGCACCTGTATACAGTCCATGTTTCGCATGCATAAAGCAGCACTGGAAGCACCGCAGCTCTGTACACCTTCAGCTTTGTCTGTAGACTAATGCCACTTCTATGCCAAACGTTGGTGTATAGTCTGCCAATTGTGCTGCTGGCTTTGGACATCCTGGTGTTTACCTCATCATCAATGATGATGTTCTGGGAAAGTGTGCCACCAATGTATGTGAATCTGTTCACAACATTCAATTTCTCACCATTTACCTTGATGATTGGCTCAGTATAAACTGTGCCAAGAGCTGGTTGGTACATGATTTCTGTTTTCTCCGTGTTGATGGTAAGCCCAAATTTGGCACAGGCTTCGGAGAATCTATCCACGCTGTGCTGCAGATCAGCCTCTGCACCAGCATTAAGGGCACAATCATCAGCAAACAGGAGATCTCTGATGGTGTGTGATTTGACCTTGGTTTTTGCTTGAAGCCTCCTAAGGTTAAACAGTTTTCCATCAATGTCACGTGGGTCTTTATATCATTAAATTACCTACATCTTCTTCCTATTCTCTCACCCTAATCCTTTCATTTATATTCTTTCCATACTTGTTTTTCCTGTATTTTTCGCATCACTCGGTTGCGAAAAATATTTTCTTCAGTATTTTTAAACTTTACCTGTGTCTTTCTCAAAACTGAGAATCGCGCTAGGACGATATTATGTAGATGTCAGGGCTGCAGGGCGTCAGAAGGCGTGATAAGTCGGTTCGCTGAACATAGGACGTAGACAATCGTCTACATTCTCACCGAGCGCGCGAGCTTCTTCTCGGCATAAGTCCCGGTGTGGTGTGATACTTTACATCTGCACCGGTCAGTATTCAGACATTTGTCTGAAAAATCCCAAACTGACACGGCGCTCACTGTTGGGCCATGATCAGCTGTAGTGGGAAAACTGCCCTGTATTGGAGACAGGTTGTCTGAGATTTCGCTACTGGCACGCAGAAAGTGGCAGTTTACGACAGCCTCTTCGAGTTACGTAGTTGTTATGAGAAAGGGGAGATGATTTCGGAGTTTGAGAAAAATGTGGGATTGTTTGCCCCTGTTTCCAAATATCCACCCAGGAGCTGAAATCTGATTTCATTTGAGTCTCCAACATCTCCAGTAGACGGAACCCACGTGCTTAGCGAATGAAGCTTGTATAGCAAATTTCATAGTTCTCGTCAGATTTGTGACGAGCTTCTAAATACCTATCTAGTGAATTATCCTAGTCGTGGCGTTACCGTAGTGCTGTGGTGAGATTAATATAATAGATCTCTAGTATTTTGTGAAGTGATTTAGTGTTAAAATCGCCGATCTCATTTTAAACTAGTTCTGTGTCCAGAGCGCTTAATTTATAGTTTGTATTATTTTCTAGTGACGTGTTTCAGTGGATAGCAGAATAAATTATATCTTAGCTTACTAAACAATAATGTAGCTATAATGAAGTAAAATTTTACTGCTAAGAAATCAGACGAGATCATATTTTTCTAAGCTAACTTACAAATGCTAGAAACCTCATGAGATGTTGACGGAACACGCACGTGTTCCTAAATTCATGGGGATTGATGATTTTTTAAAAATATAACTTACTTTGCGGGAAATTTAAATGATAAGTCAAGCAGTACACTTGCGGTTTAATAATGTAAGTTATAGTGGGTACATATTGTAAAAATTATTTGATATGTGTTCTTTCTTTTATATAGTGAAACGGTGGTACCAAACTTTACCAGCGTTCTAGTACGTGAACTTTATTTGGGAAGAAACAAATCACTTTCATTACCTGAACTGTAACAGTTAAATGAAGTAAGAGGCCTTCGCGCCAGAATTAATTCTTCCAGAATAACTCTTCAGTACAATTCAGCCCGTTGTGGCAAGCAAAGATCAGAAACATTCCGACAGAGTTTGACTAGTACTGTGGCGACCAAATATAGTAACTTCCTGAAAGTAGACACCGATCCGACATTCCTTAAATTCTAGAAACCAAAGCTAATGACATTGTGCTCTGCTAACTTTCGTGCCTGGACAATATTTTATGTGACTTAATCAGACATTCGAAAAATTAGAACACCCAAGGAATCGTTCCCTGAGAGTTTAGTACGTCTTTTGGAACTGGGGATTTCTTGGTCAAGGACTGCATTTTCGGGTCTGTGTCAAGGTCCTAGAATTGAGTATGTTCCCAGAGGCAGCGAGCAAAGTTGTGAGTATAACTGCATGGCCATGGCTGAATGAATGAGTGTACGCAGATCAGAGTGTTATTTTACAGTTATAGATTGTCACCCATTTACTGTCTTAATTCTTTTTGTTTAACCTGCAGAATTTGTTACTATTTGCTAGAGTTTCTTTACTTCTTAGGCTAAATCAGATTATTCAACTCTGTGCATACATTTACGAGAAAAGAAGAAAAACTCTTAGCCTAAACCCTACGTATCTATAACTCTTTGGGCCATCATCTGTTCTCTTAACGGGGCTGTGGGCTAAATCTAGAGCTAAGATCATAACGGGGATATCATCCTTGTAGCATTTTTTCTTAAATTTTATGACTATTTGTATATGTTTTTCCTTGATGTATTTTTTGGTGTTGTGAGAAGATTTTTGTTGATGATAATAATAAAAATCTCTCTTGAACTAAAGCAGTGTGTGGTCAGCTCGTTCTATATACACATATTCATTGTTATAGATTTCCCACGTCTGTGTGTTTACCTGTCGTCACGTGTATGTGCGTGCCCGTGAGTAGAGATTTATGTAATATATATCTGTGGTTTAGACTGTCAGACACTTTAAAAGCGGTCGTAGATGATAGGTGAGAGAGAGAAGATTATCTCGATTCTCAAAGACAGCCTCTTTATCACATTCTATCATCTCACGTGTGGAAATCCTATTGCTTTTCTCCAGCTCTCACTGTATCTATCACTCATTCTAAGCTATTCAGAAGGGACCATCCCTAGTCTTAATACTCCTATCTAAAATCTACGACAAATGGTCGCTCGTTACCGGGAATTGAACCCAAAATCCTAAGGCGATACGACAAACGTGGTCTCGCCCGACGGATTTTTGAACTTAGAATAGGAAGACGAGTACGACAAAGGTGGACTCGTCTATCTGGATTTTGAACTTAAGATTTTTTATTCTGAAATAGAGTAAGAGTGTGATGTCTTGTGAGTTCTGTATCTTTTAAAAATAATTTATCCCCTAGACTAACGATCTGTTTACGGGCGTGCTGACCACACAAACTGATAAGTTTTTTCCACAGCATTAAATTAAGAAGCATTATACATTTGGTTTACAGGTTGATTTTGTCGGAATGTATGTTAATTACTGATTTTGTAATACTAAACGCTGGTAAAGTAGTGAGTGTATAACATTCACTGGGTTTTGAAGAAGTAGGTGTTTGAGCAAAAGCTAAGGAGTGCGTTTCGGACTATTTGTCCAGATTAATTGCCTCCCTTACCCTAACTGTCTTCAGGGGTGAACTTGAGAGTGGACTTTTTAATTAAGGGATTATTTTTCTCTTTAAGGTTTGCAATAATTATTTTGCTTTTCCACTGTAGCAACTTATTTTTCAGAAGTAATCTTAACTACCATTTAGTTGGCGTAGCCGTGTTTTGCATTAGGTGCTTTATTGCCGATTAATAGCAGCGATAGTTAGATTTTTTTTTTGGAGGAGGTATCCCAGGGTTAAATATATCATCTTTTGATTTTTGGTTTTTTTTTCTCGTAAGTGGTAGGAACCAGAGTATCCTTTTCTTAATTTCTTTCTCCACTAGTCTCAGTCACTGACTTAATATGGCCGAGAGGGCAAAGCTCAGACAACTCCTCAGGGACGAAGCGAGAGAGGAGGGACTGGAAGGAGAGGAAGCGAAAGCTTTTGTCAGAGACGAACTTGAGAGATATGATGCGGAGAGGAAAGCAGCTGAAGCTATAACGCAGAGGAAGATGGACGAGGAAATGGAAATTCGCAGGGCGAACGAAAGAGAGAAGGAAAGACAGCATGAGGAAAGAGAGAAGGAGAGACAGCATGAGGAAAGAGAAAATGAGCAATGACGACAGCATGAGTTGGCTCTTAAAACTCTAGAGTTCCAAAGTCGTGGCGCTGCCTCTACCTCCAGCAATGGAGAGTCTTCTCCTCATTCTTCTTTAACTGATCCTTCTAACACTCAATCTCTTCAACTCAACGCTATGTCTTTCGCCTTAGAATCTTTCCCTTGTCCCAATGAGAAGATTGACACATGGTTAGAAAAATTCGAGAAAATTGCAACGCTGTACGGGTTAGAGAGGTCGCGTTGGAATATGAAACTTTCCCAGGCCCTAAAAGGTTCTGCTTATGATGTTTATTCTAAGCTGGAAAGTAGCCAACAAGACGACTACGATGTGTTGAAGAAAGCGTTACTGGAGCGCTTTGAAATGAACGCGCGCAAGTTTTTGCAACTGTTTCGCAACAGCAGAAAGGAGAATTCTGAATCTTTTCACCAGTTCTCTTCCCGTCTAAAGGGATATCTGACAAAGTGCCTTGAGCTCTCGCAGCTCCCCTCTACCTACGAAGGTCTTGAGGAATTTGTTTTAACAGAACAAATAAAGAACACATTGTCTGCTGATACCCGGAGATTTCTCACTGAGCAGGGAGCAGAAAAACTTGAAGACATCTTAGAGAAGTCTGAGCGTTATCACAATGCGCTGGCTGAACTACCGGCCTCAAAGCGGAAACCGACAGAGGAGCATTTTCGAAAAAATAACCTAGAGCAATCTTCTCAGGCTTCTAATCAGAATAACCACAGAGAAACTGGACCTCAAAACCCCCCTCCTGAAAAATCCAAGTTCTACAAGAACAAGTACCCCAACCACCCCAAACAGTCTGATCAACCCGACCGCCCTACATGGCAGCGCAGCCAGAAAGTACAAGGTGGCAAAGGGAGAACCCCTGAGCACGGGACATATGATCAGACCGAGCACACCGAGCCTAAACGCATCGGATGCTTATTAACAGTCTCGCAAGGTGGAATTATTGACAGTGATTCCCAACCTGTTGGGGATGGACCCTCAACGCGAGGTATTGTTACTTTGAACGGTTCTCAAACTTCTTGCTTATTTGACACGGGGCTTTCTTACAATTGCATTGTTGCCAGAAAGCTGGTCAAACCCGGTCAAGAGACAGGAGAGACCGTCAAACTTTGTGGAGTTCGTAAGAGTGATGCACCTACAGCGCTTCCCATCGCATTGGTGGAGATCCACTCTGATTTCGTCAGAGGCATGATCAAAGCAGCTGTTATGGATGATCCCATCTACCCAGTCATACTTGGCGGGAGATACGTGTGTATTGGGAAACCGGAAGAGCCGATTGTGGCAGCAGTTACTACAAGAGGGCAAACCAACAAGGAACGGGAGCCTGCGCCTAATTTGTTACCCATGGAACTTAAAGAAGCGCAATACAAGGACCCTACTTTGCCACCCTGCTTTAGGAAACTGCCCATGGCTAAGGAACCCAAACAGCACGGGGACATTTTTTCTAAGGATGGCGTACTTTATCGGAGAACGGGCAAGCCTGACCAAGGTTACAACCAGCTCCTAGTACCGAAACAGTACAGAAGCCAAATCCTAGAAATGGGGCACTCTCTTCCCTTCAGCGGACATATGGGACAGAACGCCACAAACCAACGTATAACCACTCATTATTGGTGGCTAGAAGTAAACACTGATATTATCAGGTACGTCAAATCCTGTGCCCAGTGCCAACGTGTGCCACCCAAGCAACGGGCACCCCCAGTCTCTTTGGGGGAAATGCCAATAGTGGGAACACCATTCGAACGGGTTGTGATCGACATTTTAGGGCCTTTCGAAAGGACTAAAAGAAGGAACAGGTTCATCCTGACCTTAGTCGATACATGCACTTTATGGACAGAAGCTATCCCGCTAACATGCGCAGATGCCAAGCATGTCGCAGAAGCCCTCGTGCAGATTTTCACTCGGTTGGGATTCCCTCAACAAGTGTTGACGGATAACGGATCCCCATACCGAAACCTGTTGATGGATGAGATCGTTAAGATCTTGAGGACCCAACACATCCACACTAAGCCATATACTCCGGCCGGAAATGGGCTTGTGGAGCGTGCAAATGGAAACCTCAACATGATGCTAAGGAAACTGGCACAAGTGAAACCTGAAGATTGGGATCTTTGTATTCCTGGAGCTTTATTTGGCTACAGAGAATCTCCTCATACTTCCACAGGATTTCCGCCAGCTACACTCTTATTCGGCAGACCCATTAAGGGCCCGCTTGAAGCCTTACTTCAGTCTCTGACAGACGAGAAGGCTGATGAGACAGTTGTCTCAGCCAGTAAATATGTGTCGGTTTTAAAGGAAAGGTTGAAACTAGGGTGGGACCTAGCAACGACTAACTTTAAGCGAGCTCGCACAAAGCACGCTAACCGATACAGGAAAGTCGCGAAAGAGAGAGAGAACTGGAAGCAGGAGAGAAAGTTTTGGTGTTACTCCCGACCGAGAACAACCAACTGAAGATCGGATGGCAAGGGCCGTTTACCGTCCTGAAAAAGATTTCTAAGGCTAACTACCAGATCTCTATTCAAGGAAAGGAGAAGGTTTTCCATTTAAATCTGTTAAAGAGATACTTGGAAAGACCAGTGCCAACCTCCGACCATCTCCTGACGATCGCCAGAGCTGACGAAGATGATGATAGTGGCAGGGATATTCCACCGCTATCACAAGAAATCTTTCAAAAATGTCAGAAGCGGCGACGCTCTTTCAAGCGCGCATGGGAGACATTCCAGAGGAAGGAAACTTTGGGGAGTAGACTCGAGTAGGAATTGGACAGAGAGGAGGGGGAAGATGAGAGGGAAGAGGAAAGACACCCTGACGCTACGGTTATAGGAAATTTAATTCCATAACGTAGACATGGAGTGCTTCCATATCTTAAGGGGGGACGTCCTGTCACGTGGGTCTTTATATCATTAAATTACCTACATCTTCTTCCTATTCTCTCACCCTAATCCTTTCATTTATATTCTTTCCATACTTGTTTTTCCTGTATTTTTCGCATCACTCGGTTGCGAAAAATATTTTCTTCAGTATTTTTAAACTTTACCTGTGTCTTTCTCAAAAGTGAGAATCGCGCTAGGACGATATTATGTAGATGTCAGGGCTGCAGGGCGTCAGAAGGCGTGATAAGTCGGTTCGCTGAACATAGGACGTAGACAATCGTCTACATTCTCACCGAGCGCACTAGCTTCTTCTCGGCATAAGTCCCGGTGAGGTGTGATACTTTACATCTGCACCGGTCAGTATTCAGACATTTGTCTGAAAAATCCCAAACTGACACGGCGCTCACTGTTGGGCCATGGTCAGCTGTAGTGGGAAAACTGCCCTGCATTGGAGACAGGTTGTCTGAGATTTCGCTACTGGCACGCAGAAAGTGGCAGTTTACGACAGCCTCTTCGAGTTACGTAGTTGTTATGAGAAAGGGGAGATGATTTCGGAGTTTGAGAAAAATGTGGGATTGTTTGCCCCTGTTTCCAAATATCCACCCAGGAGCTGAAATCTGATTTCATTTGAGTCTCCAACATCTCCAGTAGACGGAACCCACGTGCTTAGCGAATGAAGCTTGTATAGCAAATTTCATATTTCTCGTCAGAGTTGGGACGAGCTTCTAAATACCTATCTAGTGAGTTATCCGAGTCGTGGCGTTACCGTAGTGCTGTGGTGAGATTAATATAATAGATCTCTAGTATTTTGTGAAGTGATTTAGTGTTAAAATCGCCGATCTCATTTAAAACTAGTTCTGTGTCCAGAGCACTTAATTTATAGTTTGTATTATTTTCTAGTGACGTGTTTCAGTGGATAGCAGAATAAATTATATCTTAGCTTACTAAACAATAATGTAGCTATAATGAAGTAAAATTTTACTGCTAAGAAATCAGACGAGATCATATTTTTCTAAGCTAACTTGCAAATGCTAGAAACCTCATGAGATGTTGACGGAAACACGCACGTGTTCCTAAATTCATGGGGGATTGATGATTTTTTTTTTTTAAAAATATAAACTTACTTTACGGGAAATTTAAATGATAAGTCAAGCAGTACACTTGCGGTTTAATAATGTAAGTTATAGTGGGTACATATTGTAAAAAATTATTTGATATGTGTTCTTTCTTTTATATAGTGAAACGGTGGGTACCAAACTTTACCAGCGTTCTAGTACGTGAACTTTATTTGGGAAGAAACAAATCACTTTCATTACCTGAACTGTAACCAGTTAAATGAAGTAAGAGGCCTTCGCGCCAGAATTTAATTCTTCCAGAATAAACTCTTCAGTACAATTCAGCCCGTTGTGGCAAGCAAAGATCAGAAACATTCCGACAGAGTTTTGACTAGTACTGTGGCGACCAAATATAGTAACTTCCTGAAAGTAGACACCGATCCGACATTCCTTAAATTCTAGAAACCAAAGCTAATGACATTGTGCTCTGCTAACTTTCGTGCCTGGACAATATTTTATGTGACTTAATTCGACTTTCGGAAAATTTGAACACCCAAGGAATCGTTCCCTGAGAGTTTAGTACGTCTTTTGGAACTGGGGATTTCTTGGTCAAGGACTGCATTTTAGGGTCTGTGTGAAGGTCCTAGAATTGAGTATGTTCCCAGAGGCGCGAGCAAAGTTGTGAGTATAACTGCATGGCCATGGCTGAATGAATGAGTGTACGCAGATCAGAGTGTTATTTTACAGTTATAGATTGTCACCCATTTACTGTCTTAATTCTTTTTGTTTAACCTGCAGAATTTGTTACTATTTGCTAGAGTTTCTTTACTTCTTAGGCTAAATCAGATTATTCAACTCTGTGCATACATTTACGAGAAAAGAAGAAAAACTCTTAGCCTAAACCCTACGTATCTATAACTCTTTGGGCCATCATCTGTTCTCTTAACGGGGCTGTGGGCTAAATCTAGAGCTAAGATCATAACGGGGATATCATCCTTGTAGCATTTTTTCTTAAATTTTATGACTATTTGTATATGTTTTTCCTTGATGTATTTTTTGGTGTTG
The DNA here is from genome assembly GCA_024509875.1 of Oreohelix idahoensis. Taxonomy (NCBI): domain Eukaryota; kingdom Metazoa; phylum Mollusca; class Gastropoda; order Stylommatophora; family Oreohelicidae; genus Oreohelix; species Oreohelix idahoensis. The sequence goes on along the minus strand of JAMPIV010008200.1, from coordinate 98,845 downwards.
TGAGAAGATTTTTGTTGATGATAATAATAAAAATCTCTCTTGAACTAAAGCAGTGCGTGGTCAGCTCGTTCTATATACACATATTCATTGTTATAGATTTCCCACGTCTGTGTGTTTACCTGTCGTCACGTGTATGTGCGTGCCCGTGAGTAGATAGAGATTTATGTAATATATATCTGTGGTTTAGACTGTCAGACACTTTAAAAGCGGTCGTAGATGATAGGTGAGAGAGAGAAGATTATCTCGATTCTCAAAGACAGCCTCTTTATCACATTCTATCATCTCACGTGTGGAAATCCTATTGCTTTTCTCCAGCTCTCACTGTATCTATCACTCATTCTAAGCTATTCAGAAGGGACCATCCCTAGTCTTAATACTCCTATCTAAAATCTACGACAATCAATACGATATCTGATGTCGATTCCTGTGTCCCCGTCTCTGAAAGCATCAGTCAGCATAGCAGAAAACATGATACTGAACAGAGTCGGTGCAAGTACACACCCTTGTTTATCTCCGTTTGAGACGGGGAAAGGCTCCGACAGCTCACCGTTTTTCTGAACTTTAGCCTGCATTCCATCATGCAATTGCTGCACTACTGAGATACATTTCTTTGGGCAGCCGTATTTTGCCATGATCTTCCATAGACCATCTCTACTGACCGTGTCGAACGCCTTTGTCAAGTCGATGAAAGCTGTGTACAGGTCACAGTGCTGTTCTTGGCATTTTTCGTGTAGCTGTCTTGCAGCGAACACCATATCGGTGGTTCCACATTCTTTCCGAAATCCACACTGACTTTCAGGTAAAGGACCTTTGTCAAGATGAGCCGTAAGGCGATTCAGAAGAATTCTGGTGAATATCTTCCCAGCGATTGATAAAAGAGAGATGCCTCAATGATTGTTACAGTCTTGGCGATTACCTTTACGTTTATATAGATGTATAATTGACGCATCTTTGAGATCGTGTGGGATGGTTTCACTCTGCCACATTTGCTGGAAGATCATGTGAAGTTTCTCTATCAGAACTGTACCGCCATCATTATAAACCTCAACAGGAATTGAATCGGAGCCGGGGACCTTTCCATATATATTACAAAACAGGTAGACAACGTTCAGTTATGCATATAGACAATATATATATATATATATATATATATATATATATATATATATATATATATATATATATATATATATATATATAACAAAATAATTTAGTTAATAAATATATTTTATTCTGCAGTAACAATATCATATATTGGCGTGCACAGTATTAGCAATCAGCAGTAACACATAGGAGTATATATTGGCATTGTACAATATATATATATATATATATATATATATATATATATATATATATATATATATATATATATATATATATATATATATATATAATAATAATAATAGCCCCTTCAGTCATAACTGACTATGGGAATGCGCCCCTGAGGTGACAGCCCTCAGCTGCTTATTTTCCTGGTGCTCCTTTCGACGTTTTCTCCTCACCTCTGCTCTTGTGTGAGCCTCTCTTCGCCCAATCTGAGGTGGCGCCGTAAATAGCATCGCCACTTAGTGCGATCGGCAGCTTCATCCTCCCATGTTGCTGGATCCATGTCCAGTGCCCTCATATCTCTCTTGCACACATCTTTGAACCTCAGCTGTGGTCGCCCAACTGTTCTCTTGCCATCTGCTAATTGTCCGTAGAAGATATCTTTTGGGCTGCGACCATCTTCCATGCGGCGAACATGGCCAAGCCAGCGAAGTCTGCGTTGTCTAAGAAGCGTATACATACTTTGAAGGCCAGCACGTGACAACACCTCGACATTTGTCACTTTATCTTTCCACGAGATGCCGAGGATGTGGCGTAGACACCGCAAATGGAAGGTATTGAGCCTTCTTTCTTGCTTAGCATAGGTCGTCCAGGTCTCGCTGCCATATAGGAGTGTGCTGGTGACGCAGGCATTATATACCGCAGCTTTGGTCTTCATTGTGAGTTTAGAGTTTCCCCAAACACGCGATGTGAGGCGGGCAAAGGTAGTTGCAGCTTTGCCAATGCGGCTGTCGATTTCTGTATCCAGTGAGAGTTTGTCATTGATGGTAGACCCTAGGTATGTGAAGTGGTGCACCACTGCCAATTCATAGTTATCGATAGTGATAACTGGTGCAGCACCCACATCCTGACTCAGCACATTCGTTTTCTTTAGACTTATTGTGAGGCCAAAGTCCTTGCATGCCTTAGTGAAGCGATTCATCAAGCTCTGAAGCTCCTGTTGGCTTTGAGTGACGACTGCAGCATCATCAGCGAACAACAAGTCTCTTATAGTGACCCTTCTGATTTTTGTTTTTGCCTTTAGCCTTGAAAGATTAAACAGACGGCCATCTGACCTAGTGTGAAGGCATATGCTTATTTCTATTTTTTCGATAATTGCTTGGTGCAAAATTTTCTGTCCACAGTTCGGGTTTGACCCTAATCCCCATGCACCCAATGGGGAAAGCAGACAGTGGCGGGACAACACCTTATTGACTGGGGGCTGCCCAGCTTGAAGCGGGCGGTAGCTGTCCAGTGAGATCCTAGAACCTCTCCCACTGTCGGAAGTAGCCCCTGGCGCCATGCCCTACGCCAATTAGGCAAAAAGCTTATAACCGGTAACTGCTACTTCCCGTGTTTTGCCGACACCTATAGGGTGAAGCTGGAGTGTCCTCTCCAGGGCGCGAGCTTGGGCACAGTTATATGGAGATCAAGCTGTTGCCCATGCAGCATGTTCCCCCTCTCCACACAGCCAGTAGATCCAAAGGAACGGCAGTAGCCGATACAGTTTGGTACCAGCCATGTCGCAGGAGTTGCCAGAATAATGTCGAATCGACATTAGACTGCCTTAGGGACTCCGACTCCGGATTTATCCTCAGGGTTTACTCCCGAAGCCAATTCCATAAATGGATATTCCCGCAAGGCAGCGGTGGTTTGAATTCAGAGTTCCTTCTCTTAGATAAGCTACCAACCAAGGATCACGAGCCCTATCTGCCCGAAGCTGCTGGTTTTAAGGCGCCAGTTGCTCGCCTTTGCCCCTTCTCCCGTCAGTGGAAACAGTTCCGCCGGGCTCAAATTGAGCCACACGTGAAGGCCGGGAGCTGGACTTGGTTGTCAGAGGCTGTTTGAGGCGCGTGCCATAGAAGTTATATATATATATTATATATATATATATATATATATATAATTGTATATATATATATATATATATATATATATATATATATATATATATATATATATATATATATATATATATATATATATATATATATATATATACATATATATACATATATATACATATATATACATATATATATATATATATATATATATATATATATATATATATATATATATATATATATACATATATATACATATATATACATATATATACATATATATATATATATATATATATATATATATATATATATATATATATATATATATTGGTAAGAGTCTTGTACAGTATTTTTTATATTTATATTGGAAGACGGGAGGTGTGTTTTTAAATAAAATTATATGATCACAGATTGGAAGACGTAAAAAATGTAATATCACAGATGTTCTAGGCTGCAGACCAGACCAATTATAGAGGTTGAGGGGTGTCGTCACATTGTCGTCGTAAAAATAGGACAGAGAATGTATTGTGTTGGGTTTGCGTTGTATTGTGTGTTGGGTGTGTGTGTTGGTGTTGTGTACATAGTGGAAGAGAGATATTTTTGTTGGGTAGGGAGTTTATGTGTTGTAATGTATTGGGACGATGACTCATGGGTGTGTGTTCGTCTGTAGGTATCTGTGTGCGTGCACATACCTGCCTAGGTATCTGTGTGCGTGTACATAGTGGAAGAGAGGTATTTTAGATGCTGAGGGGGGATGTGGTGACACTGTCGGGATGCACCTGTCTTTTGATGTAAAAGTAAGACAGGGAGTTGCGGTGTTGTTCGTACGTATATATGGCGGAGTTGTGTGATCTGAACCCGACATTTTCTCCGCCCTGTGCTTGTTGTGTGTTGAGGATCTCTAAGAACGTGTTTTTGTCTATTTTGTTATGTTGTTTGCTGAGGTCTTTTGTGGTGGTTTTGTCGTAGTCGCCAAAACAGTGATACGTTTTGCTGCAGAGGTAAACCATCCCACTGCCTTCGTACTCTAATTTTAAAAGGCCCGGTGTTGTAGCCGTTTATGGTAATGGTGTTGGTCTTCACAACGCGAATGGCAAACTGAACGAAAATGTCAACAAACTGTTCTGTAAAACGGACTACAACAGGTAGTGTTTGAACTGATCACTCGATGGTAAACTGGGCAGTACATAAGTCAGTGATTGCTGGACATATAGTTTATTGACATGGCACATACGAAGAAACGATACGATCATAGTTATAGGTTATAGGTACAAAATGTCATACTTTGAAGTTGCTGATCATTCTTAGTTATTCTTCAAGTGATTAAGTCTTATCAACACCCACAACAATCTATTCAGCTATTGAATTCGGAATCGGCTAACCTCTCTTTACATCCCTGCCACGACTTTGGCATTGAAGCATGTACGGCATTTAAAACATGTGCATAAGGTAAACAATATAACTTCTTCTACTCGTAGGAATTCTCCGTCTACGATCCAAATCTAAAAGGCAAGCGACTCTGTAGATCCATTCTAGGAATGATAAAATTCCCGCTAGATTAGTAGTAGAGCGGCCCTTTTATGCAGCATTAAAATAAGAAGTGGGCGATAACTTACGTGACATAACTGCGATTGGCTTCGACCTGAAGACCAATACAAATCACGATAATAAATGGCTTCCTTCAACATGCCATTGGATACACAATATAAAATTACAATCATGGACACAAGCCAGTTCCATGTTTCCACTTCAAAACCTGACGTCATCAACTACTCAACTAGGTTACACGTGCGTCCAAAGCAACTCACACAGCATTGTGCACGTCAGTGCGTGAATCAATCGAACGCACAAATAATATAACTATCTCAAGACTGGTGCGTACATTTGGTAGGACCGACGACTACCCCCCTTAGGTAATAAATGTACGTAACAGCTCCCTTATTACCTCCCCCTTAAAAAAATTAATCCCATTAATTTTTTTCGAACTAATTACTCGAGAGAGGTGAGTCAAAACTACAACAAGATTTATGACATGCATAAAATTATCATATTAAGAAGAGAAAATTTAAAATAAATCAATATAACTAAATGATAGTATGCATTAAAGCACACATCCACCATCGACCTACTTTGGAACGATGTGGTAATATTCGAAGTAAAAAGAAGTTGAAAATGAAAATGAAAATGAAAAATCAACAAAAAAGATGATAATAAAATTCAACTAAGTTTTTCAAAAAAATTTGAAACATATGATTTCAAAAATGAAAATGAACAGCAACACTGATGATAATCAATGATAAAAAAATCAAAAGAACAGAAAATTTTTTTTAAATACAACATGCAAAAATGAAGCAATGCATAATTAAGCACTAGTAAGTTTGACTAGTTATCTAAAAGTGAAATATCATGTAGTGGGATACGTGACTACACGTATTGCGAGACACTAATAACGTTAGTAGATGTGTGATTTATAAACAATCAAATTGATTAAATTGAATTAATCTAATTCTAGTACTTAATTACACATAAATAAATAACTAGTAATTTATTCTAAGTAATTCTAATTTCAGTCATTGTGAATATTCGTTCAGAACTATTTAGAGTCAACAAGAATATGTTCCTAATGTTCGATGCACGAAATAAGTTTACGAACACGATATGTAGTGTAATATGTTCCATAACACTAACGAATGTCTGTTTGTCGTTTTTACCAATGTTTCCATACTACAAAAAAAAATGTTACTTTAATATCACTGTTCCCGTTCTAATAAAACGTTACTTCCCAAGAAATAATGTTATAATCCATATGTAAGTATGTTCTGAAAGTTATATTTATACGAATACTGCAAAACTATACATAGTCTTCACAGATGTACAATTAATGACACTGTACAAAGTTATTCATGTTTCGGTGAGGACGTTTCTCCATCTAAAAGTAGTTTAGTTTCACCAAGTTCACTAGGGCATCTTGAAAGACAGTCTGCTAATACATTTTGCACTCCAGGAATAGCTCGTATCTCAAAATGGAACGGTTGAAGAGCTATAGCGTAACGCGCTGACTTTGATGACTTAACGTTCCCTGTATTCAATGCGGTAAGAGCTTTCTGGTCAGACTCCACCACAAAGTGTGATCCGAGGAGGTAACGATCCAGTTTTGTGATTGCCCAGACAAGAGCAAGGAGCTCTTTGTCTAGAACGGAGTAATTTATCTCGCTCGTTGTAAGCTTTCTGGATACGTACATAACGGGAAATAAGGTGCCTCCGTATTCCTGCATCAAAACTGCCGCAATAGCGTAGGAAGAAGCATCACTGCGAAGAACAAAGGTGAGATCTTTGTTAGGCAACTTTAAAAAAGGGCTTATTTGAAAAAATTTGTTTTATATAGTCTAACGCCGTTTTGGTGATCCTGCGACCACTTTATTACATTAGGTGTGCCCTTCTTCAGTAAAGACGAAAGAGGTGCAGTTATAGTAGACAAATGAGGGATGAATTTAGAATAGAACTGTATTAGTCCTAAGAGTGACCTCACTTGTTTTTTTGTCTTAGGTGCTGAGATGTTTAAAATTTTAGAGACGTTACTGTCTTCTGTATACATTAAACCGCGACCTATACGGTGACCAAGAAATGAGATGTCATGAAAACCGACAAAAGCCTTTGAAGGTTTCGCTGTTAAGTTATAATCCTGTAAGGTAGAAAGTAAAGATTTTAAACCCTGAATATGTTCATCCCAAGAGTCACTAAAAAGACAGATGTCATCTATATAAGTAATGACATCGGGACGATGAGACAATATGCGGCGCATCATGCGTACAAAGGTAGCTGGCGCATTCATTAACCCGAAAGGCATAAAATTCCATTGAAAAAGACCCCGTGGTGTCGAGAAAGCGGTGAATGGCTTTGCTTTCGTAGTGAGTGGCACTTGCCAATAACCCTTTGAAAGGTCAAATTTCGAAAAGAATGTAGCATGAGATAATCTCTCCAATAAGTCATCTAAAAGAGGTAATGGTTCCGCATCGAATTTTGTAACTTTGTTTAACTTCCTGTAATCTACGCAAAGACGTATATTGTTGTCTTTCTTCCTAATGATTACCATAGAAGAAGAATATGGTGATGAAGATGGTTCAATTATATTTAATTGGAGCATATCATCCAATTCCTTATCAACCTTATCACGAAAGTGTAAAGGAATAGGATATGGGCGAACTCGAATCGGTGTATCGTCAGTCAGAATAATGTCATGTTGGATGACTGACGTATGACCTGGGATGTCAGTGAGGACATCCTCATACGTGTGTAGAATTTTAGAGACTTGCTGACGTTGATCATCAGTAAGAGTAGATGAGATAGTAACATCATTCCATTTCTCAGTGGAATGGAGTGGTACAACTGGTATTGGTAGTTGTACATCATCGAAAGAAGATTCCTCTTCTTGGATGACTGACAAACTAGAATAGTGTTGAATAGGTGGTGTAGGATCGTCAGTTGCTTGGAACACCGATTGTAGATAATCAGGACGTGAGTAATACTCCTTCAACATGTTAATGTGGAAGGTTTTATGTTTGCCATTAACATCAACGATGTAGTCGACATCGGATATTCTTGAGATGATCCTGAAAGGACCTCTCCAGGTAATTAAAAGACGATTGTTATGCGCAGGGAGTAATACAAAAGCTTCATCACCAGGTATGAGCTGGCGAAGACGTCTATATTTGTTTGCAGATAGACGAGCTTTTTCTTTGGCATGTTCGGATGATGCAGTAGCTAGTCTACAAGCATCTATGATTTTCTTTCTAAGAGAGATCACATACTCATAAGAGGATTGAGTTTCCTCTTCAATATTCTCATCCACCAATAAGTCGTGGATTAACGACATCGGACCGCGTGGTTGCATGCCAAAAAACAAGCTGGAACGGAGAAAACCCCGTTGCTTGATTTTGTACCTCGCGATACGCAAAGAGACAAGCGGGTAGGACCCGATCCCAGTCTTGGGGATGGTCTTGAGTCATCTTACCCAACAACTGCTTGAGTGTCCTATTGAGACGCTCAATTAACCCATTTGACATCGGATGATAAATAGAACTAAGAGATCTGTCTATACCTAATGTCTTCATAACTTGAGACATGGATTCAGAAATGAACTGAACCCCATGATCCGACAAGATTTTCCGTGGAAAACCAATGCGTGAGAAGATTAACATCAATGCCTCTGCTACACTGGCAGATGAAGTGTTCTTGAGAGGGATGGCCTCAGGCCAACGAGTGCACATATCAATGCACGTAAGAATATGCGTATGCCCTCTAGCAGATGGAAGAATTGGACCAATAATGTCAATGGCCATTTTATCAAATGGTCTAATCGGGATGTCCGCAGCTTGAATAGGAGCCGCATGAAATGGACCCCGTACCTTAACTTCTTGACATATCAAACAGGACCGACAATAGAGAGTAACATCTCTATGGACGCCTGGCCAGTAGAATGCCGAAAGCACTCTGGATTTGGTACGCGAAAAACCCATATGGCCCGCACATTGCGAGTCATGAGCATGTCGTAATATACGAGATCTCATACAGGATGGGACAAGAATCTGAGAACATAAGGATAAATCCTTTTCCCGTATTACTCTAACCAAAATCCCATTTTTATGTATAAAGTCATGTCTAGATTTTGCAAGTTTGTTGCTTGTATTCTTTTTGTTAACATACTGAAAGAATTTTTTTTAATGAATTATCATTCTTTTGCAATGTTGCAAACAACTCCCGTGAAATAGGAGCATCATCATTACCAGTGGTATGAACAGTAGGTTCAATAGGTGTATCATGCGACATATTAGTAGCTTGCGCTCTAGTCACTACTGCATTTGCAGTTTGAATATGTCGCTTTTCCCATACAGCTATTTCCTCTCCTGTACACTCTTTAATACCATGTATGCGACCCAGTATTACATCACAAATTGGATTCGGAAGGAGACATGCTTGGATCTTTCCTGTAAAGAAAGGTGTGTTAAGATCAATAATAGCAGTGGGAAATGTTTCAATAGTGCCACCAAATGTTACACATTTGACAACCCGGCCCGTGGCACAACTTGGGTCGATCAGCGAAGTCCGGACACCGATTGTTGTACAACCTGAGTCAAATAGGAGAGAGCATGAAATATTATTGACAAATCCCTTGTGAAACTTAAGAGAGCCCTGTCCCTGGTGTACTGACGCAGCAGTGGCTGTACAGACTGCAGGCAGGCTAGGCAAGGTATGTCCGCAACGCAGCGTCGTGATCGCCTTAGGCTGGAAAAGAGTCGAGCATTCTGGACAGTCTTTCACCTGGGAACATTCTAGAGAACAAGACATAGCATTGTGAGTTTCAGCTACTTTACCCTGTTCAATGTTCGCCTGTGTATCATTAAAAGCAACATTAGAATGTCTACCTGTATTACTCGACGATCTATCTCGTCGGTGCGATCGATTGTGATTTTTGTCATTAAAATTGCTACAATTGTCGTTTCTGCCAGAGTTAAAATTCGGATGAGTCCGATAATTTGTATAATGATCGTTATGATGTTGGTTAAATGGTTTATTTCCAAAAAATTGTCTGTTTTGCGGACCCTGAGACCTTGATCTCCAGTTTTGTTTATTATAATGTCCTTGATTATTTTTAAAATAATTGTTACCAAAATCTCGCGATCTGTGAGTTTGGTTCCAAGAAACATTAAATGGAGCAGATTGTTGAAATTGCTTCCCTTTGTAAAAGTTATCATTGTTGAAATTATGATTATTTCCCTTATTGACATACCTATCAGCACTAAAAGAACGATTGCGTGAAAAATTGTTTTGTTGTGCTGCAAAAGCAACAGGCAATTCACTCTTAATCTGCGCGTTACTTAGATCCATGTTTGGGTGAGCAGTGCAAAATTTTTTGCATGTTCTTCTAAGTTTTTCATTGATAAAGGTTTCCGTTCGTGTAAAAATGCGAGAAATGTAGGATTTACCGACGAAAGTACCTTATCGCGCATCAGTAAATCAAAGAGACCTTCATACGACTTTTCAATTTTGGATAATTCGATCCATCTTTTTAATGTTAGTCGTATCTGTGACAGAAAATCACTAAAATTTCTGGCAGATTGAGGTAGTAATGTGTGAAATCTCAAACGATATTCGTTCTCTGTCATTTGGAATTTTTGCAGAAGTGCTGCTCTAAGAGCATTGTAGTCATTTTTCTCACCAATGCTGGTGGTATGATAAACTGCTAATGCATCTCCTGTAAGTAATCTGGATAAATATGTACAGTATAGAGCTTTATCCACGTTATAAGACCCACAAGTGGCCTCAAACCTATCCAGGAAGAATATTACGTCATCAGACGGGGGATTAAATTTTGGCAATTTAAGGTGAATCTCCTTAAAATGATCCTGTCTGGATGAAGTGTGGCTTTCAAAAGTTCTCTGAGAATTAGCTTCCTGAGTTAACCTAAGTCTCTCATATTCTGACTCTGCTAATTTCAGTTCATGCTGTCGTTTTTTCTCATTCTCTTCCATCTCAAGCTGAAGTCGTTTTACATTTTGTTCCGCTATCAATCTTCTCTCTTCCATTTCCTTTTGTTTCTGTTCCATTTCTATGTGTTTAACTTCCATTTTTTCATTTTCTTTTCTAAGTCTTTCTTCAGAGTGCGTTTGTTTGTGTTCTGCCTCTCGCAGAAATCGTTTCTCTTCTAATTCAGCGGCTAGTCTCATTTTTTTCTCATTTTCCTCAGCAGTTAATCGCAATAATGTAATTTATAACATGTAATGGTGTGAAAGCAGTAATGTGACAGACAATAGCACAATAATGACACGACAAGATATTCAAAACAAACGAAGACGTTCGCAGAAATCCAATTAAAATACAATGAGAAACTAAAATGGAATGTCGTAAAGAATTACGATGATAACTGCGATTAAATAATGCACAGGACAATGGACAACACAGTGTAAAAAACATAGGTTTTGTAAAAAAATAAACGACAGGAAAGGTGAGATGGACGCGAAATACAAACAAAATTCATCATAAAACCAAGGTACAAGTAAAAATAGCTACCAAAAACAACAAGTAAACGTGACACTACAGCTAAAACAGACAGGTGTCACAGACCACCAGACACAGTGGACCTAGAATCCTTCTACGCTCACGCGTAGGAACATTCCACTGCGGGAAGTCTGCAAAATAATGTCCTACAGAACGTCTGACGAAGAGCCCGAATTGACTTCGAGATGGATCTCGTTCGTCAGATCTACCTCCCAACCTCCCGCGAAGAATACACAACATATAACACATAACACGGAAAATATAAAAGTGGACATAATCAATTAAGGCACAGCTAATAGTAATAAAGTGTATAACGGATACAAGTTATACTTAGCTCGCGTGCAGGTAAAAATCAAAGTGCCTCGTCCCCGTGTATGTACGTTAGAGGATGCAATACTTCGCTCTGCGTATATCAAACTAGCTCGCACGTAGTACTGACGAAGAGGTGAGTAAGGCAGTCAGTCACTGTACAACCCGAAGTGAAGGTTGATAGATGACCTTGAGAATCTTGTAACGGTCAGTTGATTACGATTCATGTTGACAACAAGTTCCAACTTGACGATGATGTCGCCATGAAAGTACACATTCTATTTTCAAACGATTAATTTGCTTGAGTAAGATCCGTTGAAATACTGAATTTCAAACCACGCTGGCGCACCAATCACTGTTGTAGCCGTTTATGGTAATGGTGTTGGTCTTCACAACGCGAATGGCAAACTGAACGAAAATGTCAACAAACTGTTCTGTAAAACGGACTACAACAGGTAGTGTTTGAACTGATCACTCGATGGTAAACTGGGCAGTACATAAGTCAGTGATTGCTGGACATATAGTTTATTGACATGGCACATACGAAGAAACGATACGATCATAGTTATAGGTTATAGGTACAAAATGTCATACTTTGAAGTTGCTGATCATTCTTAAGTTATTCTTCAAGTGATTAAGTCTTATCAACACCCACAACAATCTATTCAGCTATTGAATTCGGAATCGGCTAACCTCTCTTTACATCCCTGCCACGACTTTGGCATTGAAGCATGTACGGCATTTAAAACATGTGCATAAGGTAAACAATATAACTTCTTCTACTCGTAGGAATTCTCCGTCTACGATCCAAATCTAAAAGGCAAGCGACTCTGTAGATCCATTCTAGGAATGATAAAATTCCCGCTAGATTAGTAGTAGAGCGGCCCTTTTATGCAGCATTAAAATAAGAAGTGGGCGATAACTTACGTGACATAACTGCGATTGGCTTCGACCTGAAGACCAATACAAATCACGATAATAAATGGCTTCCTTCAACATGCCATTGGATACACAATATAAAATTACAATCATGGACACAAGCCAGTTCCATGTTTCCACTTCAAAACATGACGTCACCAACTACTCAACTAGGTTACACGTGCGTCCAAAGCAACTCACACAGCATTGTGCACGTCAGTGCGTGAATCAATCGAACGCACAAATAATATAACTATCTCAAGACTGGTGCGTACATTTGGTAGGACCGACGACTACCCCCTTAGGTAATAAATGTACGTAACACCCGGTGTCCGTTTGTCAAATAATTGTTGATCGCTACATTTCTGACAAACTAAAATCTAGGCGCGTCTTACCCTCACTAGCTATGAAAACGGAACGATGGTCGGGACACACTTCGGCGGGGAAGCACTGGTCGTAGGAGCTATAAAATTCACTTCCCATAGCGGGCTTAACAACGTCCGCTAAGTTACTCGCGCTAAGGGCCAAGTAAAGACTGTCTGTATCTGTCTCGCACAACTGAAAATCTGACCTATCTACAAATTTATCTAAACAGACGTAATAAAATTCTAACATGCGCAGTTTGGCGTACTGGTAAACGAAAAAAAAACCTATCTGCGCGGGTAGGTCCCAACTAATTTTCTTTTTAACCATTTCTACTTCGAAAATGTAATCAGTAACTAAAGTCATTTTTCTAAAGCGGGGGTAGTTTATTAATTTAGAAGTACCCTCCCCTGTCGTGTACGCGACATCTACATGCTTCGCCTTATTGGTCAACGTCTTACCATAGGCGGCGTTACCTAACAGTTTCATGGTTTCGCTGGTTATCGCGTAGATATCATCGATATCTCCCTGGCGGCGCGCGTCGGAAACAGTGTCCCCAAACTGTTTAAAACACGTCGCAGGCGTATATTCAATCACCTGATAAATACAGGTGACTTCTAAGCCTTTGGCCAGGTACCAGCGAAGCAAAGGTGTCGCCAACAAAATCTTTTTACCCACGTAACTGCCGATCAACGTCCTTCTGGGGGTAGTTAGGAGTGTATGTTTTTCGGCGTATTCCCGCATGAAAGGCCCAATATCATCTCTCGTGACGTCGACATTTTTAAAAATGGGCGTCATTTCAGAGAAATGCTCTTTCATGGAATCGGGGACATGAATGTCACACTCGACTAAACCAAACAAGGTCTCGTATAGCACAGAGGCGAGAATCTGTTGTTCCGTTAACGGGTACCGACATTTGGTATAAGATGGTTTCAGGGTCGGGAAGGTGGCGCTCAGAAAGCGACCGATTGATCGATCGGTTTTCTTCATGTTTCGCCACTCACATTCCCACATTTCGACCAAGGTGACGTCACACTCGTTCTTCAAATATGCACCAATTTCTCGCGTCTTTTCATACAACTCAGTCAAGGGTTTCTTATTCACTGGGTTAACGTCACGACCGGTGGTTAGTGGGCTGTTAGGGTGCCCGTGGAAAAGACAGCCATGGAACTGGTAGACGGTGCGAGAGTCTTTGTTGCAACCATCTACCCTAATGTGTCTATGACCCAACGACATTTCACGGCCGTTAAACTGGGCTTTTAAAACCACATTATTTTGGTGCGACACCCACGTCAACCAGTCGCGACACTGCACGGTGTACTTATTGACCTTGTGATATATGAAACCATCCTCCCTGTTTCGTCTAACTGGAAAATCAGTGGGCATTTTCTGCATAAGCGCCCATTTCTCATGATGGATGCAAATACCAGCAGTCGTATCCTTGTTTATTCAATTATTGTAGTCATTCTCTGACAGGTTATCGTTATTTGTGTTTGGTATCTCTCCATTATCTGTATTCAGTGCCCTCGCAATAGGTTCTCTACAGCAGGTGTCAGTAACCAGTTAATCACGATCTACCAGTAGGTCATTGGAGATGATTTAGTACATCTTTACATCATGAAGAGAGAAAAGCGAAAGAATTTTTTTCAGCACTGGAAATTTTGGATTAGCCCTCTCTCACTGACATTACGCGTTCCCAGTAAAAACCTACTACTTAAAATTAACTTTATTCATAAACTGATTTTAAAAAAAAGGCAGCATGTTATTTGAAGTGAAGTTAAAATTTGGTAAAATATGATTTAATTTGAATTTTTCTCTGCTGTTTTAATGAAACTGTAGGAAGTAGGTTGTTCAGTAGACATTAAAGTTACGTATAGACAGCACTTACTCCAAATAGCAAATATTCTGAAACCTGAAAATAGACAGACCCTCAAAGAGCCTAGTGTTTCTAAAGTAGATCACCACAGCTCATGGGTTACCTACCACTGCTCTGGTCTATCAAGTCTCTCGCTGCCACGAACCCCTGCATGATAAGAGCAGTTGACTGACACCTGCTCCTGAAGGTTTGAGGTGGCCTTTCATGTTGTAGTCATCAATTTTGGACTTTCTGAAACATGGACTTAAGTTCAACATAATAACTGTCCTTGTTAAAGGAGTTTCAGACAGCCACTTTATAGCTGTAATAGTTGCTTCTATTTCCATTGTCATGCTGGAGATCGTTGTAATCTAAGCTCTGCTTTGTTCAGTGACGACCCAAAATGAGTGTGGTATCCGTCGGGCTTACAGGTAGCCGACCAAGTGTGGGTGTATAGCTGTCTATGGATGTGAATACCATTTAGTATTAATGTAAGTCACTAATCATCCACCCACATCGCTGCACACATTGAAGTAACTATTGGAACGTCTACACACTGTTTATTGTACAAGACAGGTCACGTGAACATCCTGGCAAACAGTGCCCAGGTACATAGTAACAATTCACTGTCACAAATTACAGTTTTAAAGAACATCAAGGAAACACATCGTATAACTATACTCTCCACCTTCTCTTCTCCGGCGATACAATAGATGCCGTATAAAGTTCCTGGCTCTAGGAAATATCAATAATCTTTTCGACTTCCCTGGCGCTACAACAGATGCCGTATAAAGTTTCTGGCTCTAGGCAATATCAATAATCTTTTTGCCTTCCCTGGCACTACAACAGATGCCGTATAAAGTTTCTGGCTCTAAAGCAAAGTAAATGTTCCTCTTACCTTCCCGGCTCTGGCAATACAAAATCTAATACACATTGCACAATATTAATACAAGCCCCTTCTATCCCAGGCTTTTAGAAATCACATAGGGAGTCACCAACATATCTATTCCACCAGGAAAAATCTCCCCGAAAAACACAATGAGAAAACATGGCTGACCAGTCCGGTCAAACGCCCAGAGCGAACTGTCACGAGATATTCGCATATCAGTCCCGCTCAAAAGTCACGCATGCGCGGTTACCCGCAAAACGAGAATTGCGTTCAAACTAGAAGGTTCAATAGATTTCTGGAACAAGCAAGTCAAGGGAGATAACCAATGTCCGGCCAATACTCCCAAGTATTACAACGTGTAACATCCCCTTGACCATAAACAAAATAAATATATATAAAATCTGTCTTTAACACTATCCCAAACAATTCTGTAAGCTGTCCTTTATGAAGAATTCAGCATGTCGTGTCTTCGTAAGTTTTCTTTCTTAGTTTAATAATCTTCAGGGGAACTCCATGGTGTCTCATCAATTTCCGAAGTGATTCTCTCTCTACACTGTCAAATGCCTTTTTTGTAATCCACAAATACAATGTATAGTGGGGTTTTTTTTTTTGAATTTTTTTCCGTACACCCGCTATGACTTGAAGTAAAATCTCCGGTTAATATATCTAACACAAGACTGATGTTACGTGAGTATCTCTTTTTTCCCTGTACAATGACAGGTGTCCTCTCACAATTCAGACAGATACTCACCGATTTTGGAGGTACCCATTAGAGCTGGGTTATCTCAGGAGTCGTTCAGGTTCTTCTAGTCCCTGATCGACGACAATCTGTCATATGTCTTCGCCAGGGCTCGAACCTGGATCACCCGATCGCCAGCGCAGTGTGGTAACCATTACACCAGCATGGCTCCCAGCGCGGTATAGTGGGGAATTCCATTCCAGACTTTGTTCAACTATTATTCTAAAAGCGGCTTTCTGGTCTGTACAGGATCTGTTTTGTCTAAAACCTGCTTGTTCATCTCTCAGTTGCTTGTCTATGGACACTTTTTATCTCTCGAGGATGATCCTGTTTAATACTTTTCCTGCCACTAATAGTAACATTATTCCTTAATAATTTGTGCAATCTTGCAAGTTTTCCTTCTTAGACACCTTAACCAGATATCCTTCCTTCCATTCTGCAGGTATTTCTTCCCTTTCCCAGATTTTACCAAGAGTTGATATAACATTTCTGTACCTGTGTCAATATCTACTCGGATAGCCTCTGCGGGAATGCTATCAGGTCCAGACGCTTTTCCATCTCTTAGAAGCATTATGGCTTTCTTTATTTCTTCCTTCATTGGTCTTTCACAGTTAATTTGTAACTTTTCTTCTGCTGGCTGTATGTCTGGGGGGTTTTGTGGAGCTGGTCTTTTGATAATTTAAACCAATAAAACGGTATTTAATCAGTTTTACAAATAAGGGTTCACAAGAAACAAGGGACGTTTCGGGTTTTACCCTTCGTCAGCCACAACAGGTCTTTTGAGAAGGTCCTCAAAATATTCCGTCTTCCTCTTCATTTGCTCTTGTATAGTGCTAAGCAGTTTTCCATTCATCTTTTATGAGGCAACTTGCTTGCTTGTGTTTCTCTGTTTGCTTCTTTGTGCTATTATACAGTTCTCTCGTATTTCCTATGGCTGCAGCATCTTCTTCCTCTCTTGCTAACTCCTCAGTATCTATCCTCTTGTCTCATTTGATGCTTCTTCTTACTTCTTTGTTTCCTTCTGTGTACACTTCTTGACACATAAGGGAGGGAAACCCGAGGCCTGTAAACAGTAAATTAATATGAAACAAATATAAAGGTATGTTATCAGGCACTCGCAGGAAATAAAGAAGTAGAACACCAGACAACAGAAAAACAACAGACATGAGTGGCTTAGCCAGGATTTGAACACTGGACCTTCCGTGCGACAACCCCGCCTAGCCATGCAAGCGAATCACACTATCCTCCCTGCTATCATGATGATGCGTAGATGGCAGGGAGGATAGTGTGATTCGCTTGCATGGCTAGGCGGGGTTGTCGCACGGAAGGTCCAGTGTTCAAATCCTGGGTAAGCCACTCATGTCTGTTGTTTTTCTGTTGTCTTTTGTTCTACTTCTTTATTTCTTGCGAGTGCCTGATAACATACCTTTATATTTGTTTCATATTAATGTACACTTCTTGAACCTTGGCTTTGGAACTTCTGGTTTTGTTTCTGTTTAAATCTGCTTTCTTGTTTTTTTTCTCTCTTTTATCTAATTGATTGTTTATGTTGTTATCCACGCTTTTTGTTGTCATACCCTGTTCCTCAGTATTTCTTCACGTCTCATTCTATGAAGTTTTGATTTGCTGCCAGTGGTCTTCTGTATTCACAGCATGGTCCAGCTGTTGGAGCACTTGGTATTTGTTGGATACTGTGACCTTAAACTTGTCTCTTGGTTTCTTAGATGTCCTACATCTACAGCTGATATAAATTCAGATCTCAATCCAGTTATCATCAAAATAATTATTATGAAACCTCAAAGAATACAAAATACGGTGCTACAGTTCTTGTAATCTCATATAGTGGAGGCATTAACAATTCACTCCCTGCGGCAGTATCCGATTGGGACCCAGAGCCGCTCACCTCTGGTAAAATTGTCCACATACGCAGTGAACACATGAAGTCCCTGGTCATTCAACAGCAGATTTCTAATATTTCACGAGTTATTGTATGCCACAATAATCTGATTATGTTTCAAGTCATTGTATAATTTAATGTATTAAGGGTTTTGATTTTGTTTTGTCTTTTTTTTTCATTACTTTCTTTATTTTTTTTTTAAATATTTTTTTTAACATACATAATTTGATTAGGATTGGACATTATAAATTCATTCATAACCCTCCATTCCCAAAGGAGCATAGGCCTTCAACATACACCTGCCAAGTCCTCCTGTCACATGCCATCATCTCAAGTTCTTTCCACATTCTCATCATCATTTTCACCTCTGTTTCCAGCTCTCTTCTCCATGTGCTTCTTGGTCTACCTCTGCCTCTCTTGCCCTGGGGGTTCCAGAACAAGGACTGCCTTGTAATGCTATCAACAGGTTTCCTCAGTGTGTGTCCTATCCATCGCCATCTTCTCATCTCTTGTTCCACTGGCACTTGTCTAGTTCTTGTCATTAGTTCCATGTTGGTAACCTTGTCATACCATTTTAATCCCTCTATTCTACGCAAGCACCCATTTATGAAAGTCTGTAGCTTTTTGGTTGTTGTCTTTGTTGTTCTCCATGTCTCAGAGCCATACAATAAGACTGATTTCACATTTGAGTTGAAGATTCTTATTTTCGTGTTGGATCTGATTTCTCTTGATCTCCGCATATTTCCCAATGCAATGAAAGCTCCTCTTGCTTTTTGTATTCTTATTTTAATATCACTGTCTGTCCCTCCAACTTTGTCTATATTGCTGCCAAGATATGTGTACGATTCTACATCTTGTATTGGTGCTTCTTCAGGTTCAACGCTGTTATCATTACCTGCATTTATTCTCATTATTTTTGTCTTTTTCCTGCGTATTTCCAGACCCAATTGCTGTGACCTTTCATCGAGTGTTTTCAATTTGTCCTGCATCTGATTACGGTTATGGGACAGAAGAGCCAAGTCATCAGCAAAATCCAGATCATCCAACTGCTTAGTCAGAGTCCACTGGATTCCATTTCTGTTGTGTGTTGTCGATGTTCTCATAACCCAGTCTATTGCTAGTAAGAAAAGAAATTGAGACAAGAGGCATCCCTGCTGCACTCCTGTTCTTATCCCAAACGGTTCTGTAAGCTGTCCTTCATGAAGAACTCTGCATGTCATGTCTTCATATGTTTTCTTTATTAAATTAATGATCTTCAGGGGAACTCCATAATGCCTCTGTGATAGAAAAGGGAGATAACTGAGAGTAGAGTAACGGGTTATGATTTGTGAATAGGGGGACTTGGTCACATGACATGGGGGTATATAAGGATGAGTAGTCGGGAGAAAAGCTCTCTCGTATTTTTGCCCTTCAGTACTCCGTGCTGTAAGCCAGCTATGTGGAAGTTAACATAAGCTAACAAGGGGAGACATCTGTCCGACATGGAAGACAGAGGGAAGAAACCAGGTCGAGTACTATTATAAAGTGTAGTACTGACTGCAGTTGTGCAGGGAAGACAGATCAAGATTCTTCCAACAACGGAATGTTGTTTTCGAGTTGTGGTTAAGTTATTTCATTCGAGCATCTCGTCAAGGGGAATGGTATGTAGATCATTTACTAGATTAAAATCCTGAAGATAGTTCGAGAATCACGTGCAAGCAGGGTTAACCAGTACAGACATGAACTAACGGCATTAACGAATATTAAATGGCTAACGGATAAAGTTTCAATCTCTCGTAGTACACCAGTATACTACATCCAAGCCTGAAGAACATAGTAGAATTTGTTTTAAAGAATTACTCACCAAGTTTTGACAACGGCCAGACTTAGAAACCATATCAGTAAGCAGATGTAGGAAAGAAAAACTTCCTAACCAGGTAGAACATCAATGTTAAGACTGTAGTTGAAGTCCATTCTTATGTATTTATTGAGGCACAGTGTTCGCCTAAATTGTGGATACGTTCTTTTGACATTAATAAATTCATTACCCGTCAACCGTGTGTCAACCAATCCTTACTACAGTAGAAGTCTGTTCGTCATCATTCACCTTAGAGTAAATACATCAACCATTAATGTGCTACCACCCAATTTATTTACATAACATCTTTTGACACACTATAGTAGTCGTTGGTCCACTCAGCATTTGCTCTCACGACAAAGAAGAAATAGAACTTGGGTTGAAACTATCACATCAGGCTCTTTATGGTGCACGTGACCAGCCGTGAGAAGCACTACCGAGCAGGACAACACAGTTACAGATATTTTAAGGTACAATCACACGAGTTTATTCAGATGCCTGCGACCACTGGGTGATTATTGCGTTTGTTACAGATGACCACTTATTAGAACGCCAGCGACGTGTGACAACAACAAGGTCAACAGAGTAAACAAGACAGATACGGGCCGATACACATGACTGAATGCAGTAAAAGTATCACGCAAGGACCGAGTAATATCAACACCAGCCGAGGTAGACAATGTCAAGGTGAACCGATACAGATAAACAACACAGAAGAAATGTCAACGAATAGACTTAGGTCGACATTAATGTAAATATGGAAAGAGACAGTTTCTTGTACAACTTAACTCCACAATCGGGTCAACGGGTCAGCTAGCATCACACCGCGGTGACTTTGTATGAACAGTGAAGCCCAAGTGACTAGAACCACTACTCACAACACATAAGAGAACTGGGAAGAAAGAACAGAACAAAACAGTGTGCACACTCGGGTCGACGTTCCGGAAAAGACATCTCCATCAACAATCAACTGCTGGCTACAGAATTAGTTAATTAGTTAGAAATTAGGTATAATTATGGATTACATTATTAGTATTTATTATTATAGTTATTGATTACATTGATCTACTGTATGTATTGTAGTTTTCTTTTACTTGCAAATTGGTTGTAGTCATTGCTGTGAATATCAGTGCTTTTTTACAGTGGTAGATAATTTACTAAAGAATTTTTTCCTTTCAGAGCCCCGACAAGTCCCCAATAATACAATTTTTTTTTTTAGATTTTCAGGGCCAAAGATGGAACACAGTACAGAGATAGTAGTAGGCATCTTACGGCAGGTATCAGATACATTAAGAAACTGGATAAAAACAGTAAGCTTACCAATGTCAAAGGCAATGTTAATACTTTTTCAGGTAAAGCTTCTGATTGTAAGTCCTGGTTTGTACAATTAGAAAGATACTCTTTCTCTGTTCAGGCTCCAGATAGTGAGAGAAAATTGTTAGCTTGTTTGACTAGTGCGGATCTGGTATTAGGAGAAGGTTGGGCACAGTACCAAATGAATCGTGGCAGGATTTTAAGCAAGAATTGACGAAGAGATACGGAGAGTTGCAAGACATACACCTAGGGTGGCACAAACTAAGAAGAATAAGGCAAAAGAGAGAAGAATCGGTACAGATGTACAGTGATAGACTATTCAACATGATAGAGGATGTGTTTCCATCAGGAACGACAGACACACAAGGGTTGGATAGCCAATTGATTGGTATTTTTGTAGATGGATTGAACAGTGCCACCATCAAACTACATCTGATCAGAAAGGATCACAAAACTTTAAAGGAAACTGTGACTTCTGCCACCACAGAAGAGACCATAAGAAGAAGATTTGAATCGAGAGTAGAACAAGCGAAGGTTGATGAAGAGGAACCAATGGAGATGATATGTACGTCGAGGAAATGGTAGTGGAAGGAGACAACAAACAGGTTGCCAATTGGTGCAAGGTATTGAATGCTACAACTGCCATCAGCGGGGACACAGCTAGTGTGTGTACATGGAGACCACCACGCTTGTGTCATAACAGTAGGTCTGCACATTTAGCTAGTTATCATAGTCCGCGACAGACTATGTGTAGGGACCGGGATGACATCTGGTGTCAACCCCAATACACCCGCACACAAGGGGCACACTCATGCACGCACCACAAGAGGGCTTTCGAGACGCCTCGGTACTGTAGATATAGTAGTCAGGGAAAAGGCAGACCTACTCAAAACAGGGAGACTGACATGGGTAGGCAGATTGATAGGTCTCAGCATATAAGGCAGGTACATATACGAGTACAGTATGGAATTCCCAGCCGCATTGTTTCCATCATAAAACCCTCTATTCCAACTTTATGGGCATTGTTGGATCGAGTAATGTAACTTTTGAAGTGAAAACAGGAGTACGACAAGGATGCCCCTTATAAACAACATTATTTTTGACAGTCATAGATTGGGTGATGTGCCAAAAGGTTGAGAAATGTAAGAGATAACTTAGAGAACGAAGAGGACATTTCGCTCATGGAATATGTTCAGAGACTGCAAGAGAGAGAGAGAGAGAGAGAGAGAGAGAGAGAGAGAATAGATTAGCAGAGCAAGAGAAACAATTATGCCAGATGCAGGAAGCGGAGAGGCAACAAGAAAATCAACAGAAAGAAGAGGAGATGGAGGGCAGTCTAAGAGAAATTAGATGGACAACGTTTTCTACACTGGAGGACCTGGAATATGCAGATGACATTGCACTACTCGCGCATTCACATCAACACATTCAAGACAAAACCGATAGACTGAATAAGTATGGCCAGCAGGTTGGCCTGAACATCAATTTGAAGAAGACTGAGGTAATGACACTAAATGTGGGCAATCTTGAGCCAATAACAGTAAGGAACCAGAAGTTAGAACAGACAGACACATTTACTTACCTAGGATGCATAGTAACACCTGACGGCGGAACAAGCAAGGACATTAACAACAGAATGAATAAAGCGAGAACAGCCTTTGCTGTTCTCAACAACATTTGGAAGTCTTCCCAGTACAGCACAAACACCAAATTAAGACTGTATGAGAGCTGTGTACTTTCTGTGCTTCTCTATGGTGCGGAATGTTGGAGAGTAACAGAGAAGGAAATGTCGAAACTGTCCTCCTTCCACACAATATGTATAAGGAAAATTTTCCGAATCTTTAGGCCAAACACCATCAGCAACCAAGAACTACTTATTCGGAGTAACCAGGAGGACATGCACACCATCATAGCTGGCAGACGCTGGAGTTGGGTTGGCCATATCCTCAGAAGGGATCCTGATACCATCACAAGAACAGCTATGCTATGGACCCCCGAGAGAAAGCGAAAGAGAGGCCGACCAAAAACAACTTGGTGGAGAACTGTGAAAGCTGAAATGCAAAGAGTGAACCACACTTGGGGCACTGTACGAAGGATGGACGCCGACCGAGCAAAGTGGAATCAATTTTTTGCTGCCCTACAAGATGCCACCAGGCGTGATGGCCGCTGACTGCTTTGACGGTTGGTGGTTATTGATCAAAGAAGAAGACATATACGAGTAGAAAGAAAACCAAGGATATGGAAACAGAATAGAGACATACCAACAGTGAATGGAACGTACTACACAGATCCGAGTTCGTGTTTGATAACAATAGGTGACAGAAAGGTCAGAAGTCTCTTAGACTCAGGGGCTAGTGTTAGCTTATTAAGATTTGGGTTATATAAACAGCTACGTCAACCACCCAAATTGAAAAAAAACACGCATTCAACTCACGTCAGTGTCAGGTGAAAGGTTAAAGGTGATGGGAATTTCAACGTTACAGTTTACCATTGGAACGAAGTCGCTGATGCAAACGTTCATTATAGTGAAAGGTATGTCACAGAATTGCATGTTAGACAGAGATTTTATGCAGAAGTACAGCGTAAGATTGTACTTTGAC
This sequence comes from Oreohelix idahoensis, assembly GCA_024509875.1. Lineage (NCBI taxonomy): Eukaryota > Metazoa > Mollusca > Gastropoda > Stylommatophora > Oreohelicidae > Oreohelix > Oreohelix idahoensis. Next base: position 74,911 of record JAMPIV010008200.1, on the reverse strand, counting down.
ATACAGAAGCTAAGAATTCAGGACGAGTACATTGACATGCAAGATGGTTTGCATATCGCATCAGTGATAAGATTACAGAAGCCGATTACTTTACGTCCGAATACATGTCGGCATGTTCGCATGGAACGTGATGCCTTTTGGACTAAAGGGAAGCCCAACGACATATATGGCAATGATGAACGAAGTGCTTCAAGGGATGCAAGGATTCGCCACAGCATATATTGATGATATACTTGTACATACGACATGGTTGAGGGAAGATCATTTATAACATGTGGAGAAAGTATTTAATAGATTAAGACATCACAAGGCGAAACTCAAGTTAAGCAAGTGCAACGTCTTGCAGAAAGAGATTAAATACTTAGGTTGTGTAATCAATAGGAAAGGTGTTAGACCAGATGAAGAGAAAGTGCGAGCCATCAGTCAAATGCCAGCACCAACCAATGTTCACCAAACGAGAGGATTCTTAGGAACATGTGGGTATTTTCAGAACAACATTGTAATTTTTTTCACAAGCAGTAGAACCCTTGATAAGCCTCACAAGAAAATTCGCCAGGTTGAAATGGACACAAGACTGCCAGAGAGCTTTCGAATACCTCAAGAACACATTAACAGAAATCCCATATCTAGCACATCCAGACCTGAATAGGGAGATGATATTGTATACGGATGCATCAGATACAGCGATAGGGGCATGCTTAGTGCAACCGGCAAAGGAAGATGAGGAACAGGTTTTGAAGAACGTGAGAAACGAGAAACCACTAGTATTTCTATCACATGCGCTGAGTAAAACGCAGTGGAAATGGTCTACTATAAAGAAAGAGGCATTTGCCATACACTATTCAGTACAGAAATCGGACTTTTACCTAAGGGGAATGCCATTTAAGTTAAAACAGACCATCAGCCACTAGTGACATGGCTAACTAAAGCGAAAGATCAGCCAAGGAAATTACAAACGTGGGCGTTGAACTTACAAAGCTATAACATGAAAATAGAGTACATCAAAGGTACCCACAATACATGTGCTGATCTATTGTCAAGGATACTATACCAAAAAGGGACGACAAAAGAAGGAGATGATACACCGGAGATAGATGATCGATTCAAACAGGTCAACATCATAAGTTCTAATAGAATGGAGACGCAGTCAATATCAGGAATGGATGAAGATTATTCGAAAGAAGAATCACAACTGAAAGTTATCGACTTCAAGAAGGAACAAGATAAAGATCCAGAGATTAGACGGATGAAAAGAAAGATATGGAATGAGGATAAAGAAGCGAAAAACTTTAGGATAAACCCTATTGACAATGTGACAGAATACATTAACCCGAAAGGAGATGGTTTGCCAAGGAAATATATTCCGAAACATCTAGTAACGAAAGTTCTCAAAGCTTATCATGACAATAATGGTCATATGGGGAGAGACAAGACGTTGGACGTCATTAAAAAGTGATATTATTGGCACATGATGAATAGTGATATAGTATCATATGTGGACCAGTGCATCACATGTAAAACACGGAATTTAGTGCATTGAAGTATCCCACTCAAGAGATGGATACGCCAAATCATACGATGGAGAAAATCAGCATGGATATATCTGGACTGTATCCAACAACATTAATGAGGAATAAATATATACTACATATAATGGTTATGCTATCAGGTTGGCCAGAATCTTACCCACTCAGCAAAGCTACGGCGAACAACATATTGCAAAGAGAGCTTTCGAATACCTCATATTGCAAATTATAGCTAGGGAATTTATCCCTCGACACGGATGTCTGTTACGTGCAGTCTTTGATATCTTACAATATTATACATTGGTATACTTGTTATGTTCGCAAATATTTTGTAAACAAAATAGTGCTTAAGGAAAAAGTCATTATTGAGTTACTTCCCTTGAAAGTTGTGTCGGCTCTTTCGATCGAACTCCGCGGATGGATCCAGTTTTCTGCGATTTATTCTTTGTTTGGGTAGTAATAGATTGTTCTTGCTTCAGAATATCTATGGCCTGAATTTATGTGTATTGTTTGTCTGAGTAGGACGAGTCTGTCTTATATCTGTATATCTTTACATATCTACGTCGAACTATATGTTCTGTTGTCTCTAGAGAGGTCAAAGGCTATTCGGCGGATGTGTCGCTAGAGTGTGGTGTGATTTGGCTTCGTCCTGATGGGGACTGTTTTTTCTATGTCGGCTTGTCGCCGGAAAAAGTGATCTCAGTATTTATGGGGAAAGTGATAGTCGTCTAGACCTATCGTGTATGCTTTACCCCAGTGTTTATTCGTATTGCCAAGGAATGGCAGAATCATATTTCTGATACCAAGGTAATAATAGATACTCTTATGAACTCTCGTACGAAGCCACCATTTTCGATAGGTACGATTTGAATGTCTAAGAGAATATATTTGACTCGATGAAAACGACTTCGATTCCTAGCAGCACTATATCCTGTAGAATGCAGTCAATTGTTCATGATCAAATCTACAGAGCAATGAAATGTTTAATGAATGACTAACTTTAGGACAGATTCATTATCTGTATCCAAACGTGAGTGACAGCTCACGAGTGAAGCCATCTTGGAACCAAACAAGTAGTGACTTTCAAGAAGAGAAAAGGGATGCCCGTATTATCGCTTGATTAGTCCAGAGATCACTGCTACACATGAGAACCCTTTATTAGCGGTTCAATATTATTATATGGAAAAATATGTGCTGAACATTATGTTGGAGAATCGTCGCTAGACGAGATTAGGTCTAGAAGCCATCTGAAATATTATTTATAAGCTGACGTGCTCAGTCAGTGAAGTCAGTTGATATATATGTATGGGCGATACTGAGTGCTTGGCTACTGACAGTCCATTATACAATTATTCTACATGAGTGCCCATGTAACATTGCAAGACCATTTATCCACTGAACCATGATGTATTATGCCAACCTGTGATTTGTCACTATCTGTGCTGTCGAGTGTATACGTCCAATTAAACTGTAGAAAGGTACACAGTCGTTGGTGTCGATGACTTCCAGCCATACATGAGTGTGAGAAAAGAACATTTGTCAACACCACGAACCCTTATTATCATTCGCACATTATACACTCAATCCATGTCTACACACCACTGCGTAGGTCAAGTTGACATTCCATACACTACAGTGGAGCAAACAACACCATAGAGATCTTATCAACTGATGATGATGATGTCTGCTTCCATCCACTTATATTTATCTTTTGGTGGATATCACTAACTGGAATAAATAGAGGACTTTATCAATGTCCTTTATCCATACTTACGGACAATGGCAAGGTGTTTACAGGAACAGAGTTCCAGAAATTTGTGGATCAGTGGAACATTAAACATATTAGAACTTCTGTTTATCACCCCCAGGGAAATGGGAAGAACGAACGCCTCCATTCCACCTTACATAACATCATGGCAAAGGAAGTAGAAGGAAAACCACAGTATTGGGATCTGTATTTACCAAAGGCACTAGAAGTAGTCCGTATGAACACAAGCGAAACTACAAAAAAGTCGCCGTTTTATATGATGTACGGTAGGGAGCCAGTGATGCCAATGGACAATATACTGCAGCCAAGGAAAAAATATATGGGAGAGGAACCCATGGAAATACTAATCCGGGAAAAACACCGAGCACACACCTTAGCACAAAGGAACATGAAGAAAGATTTTGAAAGGAGGCAAAGAAATGCGAATAAAAATGCAATTGCACAAGAATCCAAGCCGGGAGACATGGTGTTTTATAGGAAACGTTAGGAGTGGAAAATTAGACCAGAACTGGATTCCGAATTGGCAGGTGTTACGACGCCTTTCAGAAACAACATATTAAATATGGAAAAAGATCAAAATAAAACCATCAAGGTGCATGTACAACATCTAAGGTTACAAACGCAGAAACCTATAGACATACCACCACAGGAACAGAACAAGAGGAAGACCCATTATGTAGTGGTACCAGAGGACACAGATGAGGGTACATCAGATGAAAATTCTCCAGAAGAGTCATACAGACCAAGAGCAGGTGGAAGTCGGATAGTCACTAGAGCGGAAATTCATGCACAACTGAAAAACCCAAACCAAAGATCTAGAGGTTTTAACGATTCACAAAACAAACATGAGAAACGGGAGAGAGGAAGCGAGGAAGAGGAAAGAGAACAGGATACAGAGAGAAATAGACAGAGAATGCAGACAGAGGTAGACATAGAGGAAGAAGAGGAAGACGTACAGCGTGATCATACAAAAACGTCAGAAAGAGAAAAAGTGGACAGAACAATACCAGAAGAATTAAGGAGGTTGAGAAATGTAAGAGATAACTTAGAGGACATTTCGCTCATGAAATATGTTCAGAGACTGCAAGAGAGAGAGAGAGAGAGAGAGAGAGAGAGAATAGATTAGCAGAGCAAGAGAAACAATTATGCCAGATGCAGGAAGCGGAGAGGCAACAAGAAAATCAGCAGAAAGAAGAGGAGATGGAAGGAAATGCACAAACAGATGATCACGAAGGCAGGGCAAGAGACATTGGACGTGGGAAGAAGAGATATTACACGTCATCTGACGATTCGTCAGAATATAACATGCCACTCGCGAAGTTAAGAAATACAGCACAAATGCAGGTACGCCCGAAGTGGAGAGGCAGAGACAGGAAAAAACAAGAAGAGGATAGACCGACACGAGGAAAGGGTCGGAAAACGATTAATGAGGTAGAAAATAGGAGCAGACGGAGAATGACTCCAGAAGAGGTGTCGATGTCAAATGACTCAGACAATATGTTGTCTGAGGCGAGTGACGAGCGTCACAGACATAACAAATGGAGATTCCATAGAAGGGAGATAGTGGAAGGGAGTATACAAAAGACGAAGAGATGTGGGTCGTCCACAGACAATTCATCAGATTACAGAAGGCGCCTCAAAAAGTTGAGACAGGTAGAACAGGTGGATGTGAGATCTAAGAGTAGAGATACAATGGAGTTAAGTAGGGGGGTGGGTCGAAGAGAATGCCGACCCAAGACTAGAGATAGCAATGAAAATAGGAGAGATAATAGTATAGAAAGAAGGAGGGATACAGATCAAGGGGATTTCCGATCTAAGAGCCGAGATAGGCTGAGACATAGAAGGGATGATAGAAGAAGGAATACGGATCAAAAGGAATACCGATCCAAGAGTCCAGATGAACTAAATACACAGAGAAATAGAACACATACAGATCGACGCGATTACAGCAGAGAAGCTAAGAAGGATGAGATAAATAGAAGCAGTAGTAGAAGTAGAGAAACTACTAAGGATCGAAGGAAATACCGATCTAGTAGTAGAGAGGAGTCAAAGACGAGAAATAAGGATGGAGAAGGTATAATTAGAGGTCGAGGTAAGAAAAAATTGAGCAGAGACCCTGAGAGGAACCCAGGGAATGCGAGAAACGAAGAAATGGAAAATAAAGAAAAACCGAAGCAAACGGTCGGAGAAGTAATAAGTGGGGAAGCTGAGAGAAATTTAGGAGACACAAGAGATAGGGAGATAGAGAGGAAGCAAAGTGTTGAGGAAGTCAGAAGAGTAGAGGAAACACAGAATATTGATAAACAGTTAACATTAGAGACGCTGAAAAGTAAAGAGACGATAGAGGTGCTCAAGAGCAAGGAGGTCATGATGATGAAATTGATGGAGTTGATGAGTAAGTGAGATAAGGAGAGATGGAGGAGGCTATGGTGAGGAGAGTAATAGCATAAAGTATACGGTATAAGATAGCGGCGGTTGCTGGTTTTAAGGAGTCAAGTATGATTGGTCTATACCACTTATATGAGGTAAACTGAGTACACCTGACCAATAGGGTACTGCAGTACAGGAGGAGATGAGGAAAGAAGAGTTAAGAGAAAGGAAGAAGATGTAGCATGGGCGAAATAACGGAAGAAATAATGAAGATAGAGATAAGGAGAAGCCGTAGAGTTAGACGGCAGTATTATGGTGGAATATGGAGATTGAAATTTTGAGGAGCCGTAGGGCTTGACGGCAGAAATATGGAGAAATATGAAGTATGGAGAAATAAATGGAGATAAACAGAATTATAATTGAGAAATTGGAGAGCACAGTTCCAATCAGGGAACGAGAGGTAGAGGAGATAAGGGTGAGAAGAAGAGAAGTAGAAAATTGCAGCAGGAGTCTAGTTGTGGGGAAACTAGATGCAGTTGATTTACACTGAATATATTAAGAAGCTGAGTAGGTCTGAACGATAGACTACTGCAGTAGAGAAAGAATAACTATGACTTGAATGTCGAGAGGTCAGAACAGAGGCTATGAGAGATTAGCGATAATAGTAGAGAAAGAAAAGACATGGGTAATGGCAGAAGAGTTGAGGAGAAAAAAAAGGCGAAGATAAGCCATGAGGAAAATGGCGAGTGTAAGAGAATTGCGAAGATTTGAGAATATGATTAATTAAGAAACTAGGGTGAAGGTGAACAAGTTTGGAGATTAGAGAAGTCATAGTGCGATGACAGACAAGAGTATTTAGGGAGATTGTGTTAGATAGAACGAATACAGTGGATAAGGGAGGAGGAAATTGCAGAGATAATGAAGTTTGCGAAACCATGGAAAAAAGAACAGAGATACATGGAGGGTGCACATGGGTATGTTGAGGGAAACCATGTGTAAATGGTAGAGATATCGAGAGAGGTTCTGGAAGGAACCAACAAATAACGGACGAATTGAGGGAGGAATTATAAGTGAGACGATAAGAGGCGAAAGTAAGTTCTGGAGTGAACAGATATAGTAAGAGAAGCTTTACGAAAAGGACAGAATGTTGTGAGGAACAGAAGAATAGGAAAGAAAAAGATTGAGATACACAAATACAGAAGGCAGAGAATAGAGAGATTTAAATAAAAGAGGCGAAGACAAGAGAAACATGAGTAACTGAGGAAGAAGAAATAGGAGGAAGAGAGAACAGGGACAATGGAAAATAGAGATAAAATGATAGCAGGATATATCAGTGCAGAAGCACGTGAAATGAGAGAAATAGAACGATGATTAAAAAGATGTTAGGAATAGCTAGTTGATATGGAAACGCAAGTAGTTCGAATTAGGAGACCACGTATTTTTTTAGGGTCCAAAGATAAGTGAAGGGTTGAGCCAGGGGGGTAGCAGTATAAAGAATCAGTGACACCAAGATATTTTAAATGGGTCACAAATGGCTATATATATTGTAAATTAAGTGTAACAGGCAGTTACAGTACATTACGAAGTAAAGGTGTTAACTACAGAAGAAGTAAATAAGAAAGTGAGTACGAGTATGATGATGTTTCAGTACGTCATGAGGGAATGACTTACGATGGTAGACAAATAGACCTGGTTATGAGAGAATACCTAAAAGGTTGAGCTAGGAAACAAAGTAGGAAATGGAAAGATTGAGAGTGAAAATAGTGAGTGAAAGATATAATAAATTGTGGATGAAAGAAGCTTACAATGTCTACAGAAGTCACAGATGGTTCAGATTATTGTATGTTTTGTAGTTAGTATGATATAACTACAATATGATGAGGTAGTGGGAAAATGGTGTTGAATACATAAGAGAATATTCCATGAGGGTAGAATGATGATGTATATTTTATTTATGTGTTTATGTATAGTAATACTGGTCATGGAAGTATAATTAGGTTTTTAGGGTAGGGGTAGGTGTAGAACTCAAGGGGAGAGAAAAATTTGTCTTGCGGGACAAATCTTTTTTTAGGATAAAGGAGGTAATGTGATAGGAAAAGTGAGATAACTGAGAGTAGAGTAATGGGTTATAATTTGTGAATAGGGGGACTTGGTCACATGACATGGGGGTATATAAGGATGGGTAGTTGGGAGAAAAGCTCTCTCGTATTTTTGCCCTTCAGTACTCCGTGCTGTAAGCCAGCTATGTGGAAGTTAACATAAGCTAACAAGGGGAGACATCTGTCTGACATGGAAGACAGAGGGAAGAAACCAGCTCGAGTACTATTATAAAGTGTAGTACTGACTGCAGTTGTGCAGGGAAGACAGATCAAGATTCTTCCAACAACGGTATGTTGTTATCGAGTTGTGGTTAAGTTATTTCATTCGAACATCTCGTCAAGGGGAATGGTATGTAGATCATTTACTAGATTACAATCCTGAATATAGTTCGAGAATCACGTGCAAGCAGGGTTAACCAGTACAGACATGGACTAACGGCATTAACGAATATTAAAGGATTAACGGATAAAATTTCAATCTCTCGTAGTAGACCAGTATACTACATCCAAGCCTGAAGAACATAGTAGAATTTGTTTTAAAGAATTACTCAACAAGTTTTGACAACGGCCAGACTTAGAAACCATATCAGTAAGCAGATGTAGGAAAGAACAACTTCCTGACCAGGTAGAACATCAATGTTAAGACTGTAGTTGAAGTCCATTCTTATGTATTTATTGAGGCACAGTGTTCGCCTAAATTGTGGATACGTTCTTTTGACATTACTAAAGTCATTAATCGTCAACCGTGTGTCAACCAATCCTTACTACAGTAGAAGTCTGTTCGTCATCATTCACCTTAGAGTAAATACATCAACCATCAATATGCTACCACCCAATTGATTTACATAACATCTTTTGACACACTATAGTAGTCGTTGGTCCACTCAGCATTTGCTCTCACGACAAAGAAGAAATAGAACTTGGGTTGAAACTATCACACCTCATTAATTTCCAAAGTGATTCTCTGTATACATTGTCAAATGCCTTTTCGTAGTCCACAACTCCGATGTATAGTGGTGAATTCCATTCCAGACTTTGTTCAACTATTATTCTCAAAGTGGCTATCTGGTCTGTACAGGATATGTTTTGTCAAAAACCTGCTTGTTCATCTCTCAGTTGCTTGTCTATGGACACTTTTTATCTCTCGAGGATGATCCTGTTTAATACGTTTCCTGCCACTAATAGTAACATTACTCTTCAATAATTTGTGCACTCTTGTAAGTTTTCCTTCTTAGACACCTTAACCAGATATCCTTCCTTCCATTTTGCAGGTATCTTTCCCCTTTCCCAGATTTTACCAAGAATGTATATAACATCTCTGTACCTGACTCAATATCTACTCTGATAGCCTCTGCTGGTTATTCCAAAGGTTGTTATGGCCGGGAGTTGTAGTGAGGATAAGCTCTCACTGCAGATAAAATACTTCTATGGCACGCGCCTCAAACAGCCTCTGACAACCAAGTCCAGCTCCCGGCCTTCACGTGTGGCTCAATTTGAGCCCGGCGGAACTGTTTCCACTGACGAGAGAAGGGGCAAAGGCGAGCGACTGGCGCCTTAAAACCAGCAGCTTCGGGCAGATAGGGCTCGTGATCCTTGGTTGGTAGCTTATCTAAGAGAAGGAACTCTGAATTCAAACCACCGCTGCCTTGCGGGAATATCTATTTGTGGAATTGGCTTCGGGAGTAAACCCTGAGGATAAATCCGGAGTCGGAGTCCCTAAGGCAGTCTAATGTCGATTCGACATTATTCTGGCAACTCCCGTGACACGGCTGGTACCAAACTGTATCGGCTACTGCCGTTCCTTTGGATCTACCGGCTGTGTGGAGAGGGGGAACATGTTGCATGGGCAACAGCTTGATCTCCATATAACTGTGCCCAAGCTTGCGCCCTGGAGAGGACACTCCAGCTTCACCCTATAGGTCTCGGCAAAACACGGGAAGTAGCAGTTACCGGTTATAAGCATTTTCCCAATTGGCGTAGGGCATGACGCCAGGGGCTACTTCCGACAGTGGGGGAGGTTCTAGGATCTCACTGGCCAGCTACCGCCCGCTTCAAACTGGGCAGCCCCCAGTCAATAAGGTGTTGTCCCGCCACTGTCTGCTTTCCCCATTGGGTGCATGGGGATTAGGGTCAAACCCGAACTGTGGACAGAAAATTTTGCACCAAGCAATTATCGAAAAAATAGAAATAAGCAAACTCTCAGATTGGGATGCTGGAACGTCCGGACTATGTTGACTGGACTATCCGAAAACCTACAGGATGTAAACGATGTAAGGAAGACAGCCATAATTAATGATGAGCTTAAACGACTTCAGGTGGATATAGCTGCACTTCAAGAAACGCGCCTGGCGGGCTCTGGAACGGTGAGCGAGAAGGACTACACATTTTATTGGCAAGGGAAAGAGAACACGGAGTAGGTTTTTGCGGTAAAAAAATCGCTAACTAAAATGGTTGAACCAGGCGAGAATGGATCAGAACGCCTGTTAACACTCCGCCTGCAAACTAGCACAGGTCCCATCACCCTTGTCAGTGTGTATGCTCCTACTCTGTACTCTGCCTCAGAAGCTAAAGCTGAGTTCTACGAGAATCTAGCAGCAGTTATCAAAAGCATACCTAGGCAAGAACAGCTTGTTCTCCTTGGTGACTTTAACGCTAGAGTGGGTGCCGATAATGTTTCATGGCCTTTATGTCTGGGCAGGTTTGGTATTGGCAAGATGAATGAAAATGGACAATGGCTCTTAGAGTTATGCGACCACCATGACCTCTGCGTGACCAACACCTACTTTCAGACAAAACCCCAGCATAAGGTGTCATGGAGACACCCACGATCCAAGCACTGGCACCAACTTGACCTGATTCTCGTCAGAAGGCCACTCCTCAGGTCTGTGCTCTCCACGCGCTCGTACCATAGTGCAGACTGCGATAAAGATCACTCCTTGGTTTGCTGCAAAATCAGAGCACAACCAAGAAAACTCTATCGTGTCAGACATGAAGGGAAACCACGCATTGATACCAGTAAGATGTCAGACCCTTTCATGATCGCTCAATTCACTGCGACCTTCAAGAAAGTGCTCAGTAGCCCTCAGCATGGTGATACTATTACAGAGAACTGGAAGCATCTACGGAACACCATTCAAAGTACTGCACTTGCCACCTTTGGTAAGAAAACAGCAAAGTCAAATGACTGGTTTGATGCTTCATCAGATGTGATGGCACCTGTCATTGAAGCTAAGCGCAATGCTATGAATGAATACAAACGTTCACCGAGTGCCAGAACCCTACAGATCCTGAGGGCTACGAGAAGCAAAGTTCAACAAACTACTCGACGCTGTGCAAATGACTCTTGGCTCCAGCTCAGTGAGAGCATCCAGACCGCAGCACAAATAGGCAACATTAGACAAATGTATGACGGTATAAAGAAAGCACTTGGCCCCCCAAAACGTAAGATGGCACCGCTAAAAACCATCAGCGGAGAGAAGCTAACCGATAAGGGTTAGCAGATGGAGAGGTGGGTCGAGCACTACTCTGAGCTTTACGCTAGAGACAATACCGTTACGCGTGCAGCCCTTGATGCTGTCAATAGTCTGCCAACTATGGAGGAGCTGGATGCCGAACCAACATTAGAGGAACTCAACAAGGCCATTTATAGCTTGGCCTCTGGCAAAGCACCAGGCAATGATGGGATTCCTCCTGATTTAATCAAATGCTGTAAGAGCATGCTATTACATCCCCTGCATAGGATGCTGTGCCAGTGCTGGGAAGAGACAACTATTCCTCAAGACATGCGAGATGCCAAGATTGTAACACTGTATAAAAATAAAGGAGACAGAAGTGATTGCAATAACTACAGAGGGATCTCTCTTCTTAGTATTGTTGGTAAGGTTTTTGCCAAAGTTATCTTAATGCGACTACACAAGTTAGCTGAGCGCATATATCCAGATGCACAGTGTGGATTCCGAGCTGGCAGATCAACAACAGACATGATCTTCTCTCTCCGCCAGCTTCAGGAAAAATCAAGAGAGCAGAAAAGGCCATTATATATCGCCTTTATAGACCTCACAAAAGCATTCGACCTGGTTAGTACGGATGGACTCTTTAAAATCCTCCTGAAAATAGGCTGCCCTTCTAAAATGCTGGAAATGATAAAGTCATTCCATGACGACATGAAGGGAACAGTCCAATATGCTGGAAGCACGTCACAGCCCTTTGATATACGAAGTGGCGTTAAACAAAGCTGTGTTCTGGCTCCGACCATCTTCGGAATCTTCTTTGCCTTACTCTTGAAACATGCATTCAGAGATGCAACTGAAGGAATATGCCTTCACACTAGGTCAGATGGCCGTCTGTTTAATCTTTCAAGGCTGAAGGCAAAAACAAAAATCAGAAGGGTCACTATAAGAGACTTGTTGTTCGCTGATGATGCTGCAGTCGTCACTCAAAGCCAACAGGAGCTTCAGAGCTTGATGAATCGCTTCACTAAAGCATGCAAGGACTTTGGCCTCACAATAAGTCTAAAGAAAACGAATGTGCTGAGTCAGGATGTGGGTGCTGCACCAGTTATCACTATCGATAACTATGAATTGGCAGTGGTGCACCACTTCACATACCTAGGGTCTACCATCAATGACAAACTCTCACTGGATACAGAAATCGACAGCCGCATTGGCAAAGCTGCAGCTACCTTTGTCCGCCTGACATCGCGTATTTGGGGAAACTCTAAACTCACAATGAAGACCAAAGCTGCGGTATATAATGCCTGCGTCACCAGCACACTCCTATATGGCAGCGAGACCTGGACGACCTATGCTAAGCAAGAAAGAAGGTTCAATACCTTCCATTTGCGGTGTCTACGTCGCATCCTCGGCATCTCGTGCAAAGATAAAGTGACAAATGTCGAAGTGTTGTCACGTGCTGGCCTTCAAAGTATGTATACGCTGCTTAGACAGCGCAGACTTCGCTGGCTTGGCCATGTTCGCCGCATGGAACATGGTCGCATCCCAAAAGATATCTTCTACGGACAATTAGCAGATGGCAAGAGAACAGTTGGGCGACCACAGCTGAGGTTCAAAGATGTGTGCAAGAGAGATATGAGGGCACTGGACATGGATCCTGCAACATGGGAGGATGAAGCTGCCGATCGCAGTAAGTGGCGTTGCTATTTACGGCTCCACCTCAGATTGGGCGAAGAGACGCTCACACAACAAGCAGAGGTGAGGAGAAAACGTCGAAAGGAGCACCAGGAAAATAAGCAGCTGAGGGCATCCACCTCAGGGGCGCATTCCCATAGTCAGTTATGACTGAAGGGGCTATTAGCCTCTGCTGGAATGCCATCAGGTCCAGATGCTTTTCGATCTCTTAGAAGCTTTATGGCTTTTTTATTTCTTCGTTCATTGGTCTTTCACAGTTAATTTGTAACTTTTCTTCTGCTGGCTGGATGTCTGGGGGGTTTTGTGGAGCTGGTCTTTTGAGAAGGTCCTCAAAATATTCTGTCCGCCTCTTCATTTCTCTTGTATAATGCTAAGCAGTTTTCCATTCATCTTTTATGAGGCAACTTGCTTGCTTGTGTTTCCCTGTTAGCTTCTTTGTGCTATTATACAGTTCTCTCGTATTTCCTTTGGCTGCAGCATCTTCTTCCTCTCTTGCCAACTCCTCAATATCTATCCTCTTGTCTCATTTGATGCTTCTTCTTACTTCTTTGTTTCCTTCTGTGTACACTTCTTGAACCTTGGCTTTGGAACTTCTGGTTTTGTTTCTGTTTAAAGTCTGCTTTCTTTTTTTCTGTCTTTTATTTAATTGATTGTTTATGTTGTTATCCACGCTTTTTGTTGTCGTACCCTTTTCCTCAGTATTTCTTCACGTCTCATTCCATGAAGTTTTGATTTGCTGCCAGTGGTCTTCTGTATTCACAACATGGTCCAGCTGTTGGAGCACTTGGTATTTGTTGGATACTGTGACCTTAAATTTTTCTCTTGATTTCTTAGATGTCCTACATCTACAGCTGATATAAATTCAGATCTCAATCCAGTTATCATCAAAATAATTATTATGAAACCCCAATGAATACAAATTACGGTGCTACAGTTCTTGTAATCTCATATAGTGGAGGCATTATCCGATTTGGACCCAGATCCGCTCACCTCTGGTAAAATTGTCCACATACGCAAACACATGAAGTCCCTAGTCATTCAACAGCAGATTTCTAATATTTCACGAGTTATTGTATGCCACAATAATCTGATTATGTTTCAAGATAATCCTGTTTAATACTTTTACTGGCACAGATAGTAACATTATTCCTCTATAATTTGTGCACTCTTGTAAATTTCCCTCCTTACGCAACTTAACCAGATAACCTTACTTCCATTCTGCTGGTATCTTTTCCTTTTCCCAGACTTTACCAAGTAATTTATATAACATCTCTGTAGCCGTGTTGCTATCTGCTTTGATAGTCTCTGCTGGAATGCCATCAGGTCCAGATGCTTTTCCATCACTTAGAAGCATTATGGCTTTCTTTAATTCTTCCTTCGTTGGTCTTTCACCATTAATTTGTAGCTCTTGTTCTGCTGGCTGGATGTCCGGGGGGTTTTGTGGAGCTGGTCTATTGAGAAGGTCCTCAAAATATTCTGTCCACCTCTTCATTTGCTCTTGTATATTGCTGAGCAGTTTTCCATTCTTGTCTTTTATGAGGCAACTTGTTTGCTTGTATTTCCCTTTTAGCTTCTTTGTGCTGTTCTCTCATATTTCCTTTGGCTGCAGCATCTTCTGCCTCTCTTGCCAACTCTTCAATATACTTCCTCTTGTCTCTTTTGATACTTCTTTTTACTTCTTTGTTTGCTTCTGTGTACACTTCTTGAGCCTTGGCTTTGGAACTTCTGTTTCTGCTTGTGTTGAAATCTGCTTTCTTGTTTTTTCTGTCTTTTATCTTATTGATGGTTTCTGTAGTTATCCATGCTTTTTGTTGTCGTTCCCTTTTCCCCAGTATTTCTTCACATGTCTCATTCCATACAGTTTTGATTTGCTGACAATAGTCTTCTGTATTCTCTACATCTTCCAGCTGTTGGAGCACTTGGAATTTTTTGGATATTGTGACCGCAAATTTGTCTCTTGTTTCTTGATTTCTTAGATGTCCTACATTAAATTGTTGTCTATAATTTTGCATTGTTGCATATCTCTTGAGTTTCATTTTTACTTTGGCTATCAGAAGGTGATGATCTGATGCCACATCTGCTCCTCTATATACCTTTACATCCTGCAATGATGATCTAAATTTCTTGTTTATGCATATATGATCAATCTGATTTTCTGTTCCATGGTCTGGTGATATCCATGTTGCCTTGTGTATTCTCTTATTTGGAAACATGCTTCCTCCTATAACCAGTTGATTTGAAGTACAGAAGTTTGAGAATAGTTCCCCATTTTCATTCATTATTCCTAGCCCATGTTTTCCCATGACTTCTTCAAAGCCGGTGTTGACTGTACCTATCTTTGCATTCATGACACACATCAAAATTGTGATGTCTCTTCTTTTTACTTTTTCCATAATGTCCTGTAGTCTTGTATAAAATGCTTCTTTCACAGACTCTTCTTTGTCATTAGTTGGTGCATAACATTGGATGACATTTACATTTATTTTCTTTTTAGCTGTTTTAAAAGTAGCTGTTATTATTCTGGGTCCAACGGCTTCCCATTCAATGAGTGCTTTCTGTGGTTCTTTAGATAACATAAGCGCTACCCCTTCTCTGTGGTGTGAACTTTCATCTTCATGTCCTGAGGACAGCACCAATTCACCTGTGATGAGTTTCTTCTTGTCTACCCCCTTCCACTTTGTTTCACACAGTCCCAGAACCTCGATTTTATATTCCCTCATTTCTGCTGCTACTTGTGCCACTTTCCCTTGTTCGTTTAATGTCCGAACATTCCAGGTGCCAAATCTAGAAATTCTCATAGAAGAAAGAAGGTTAGTCAGTAACACAGACTCCTTTCGGCTTTCTCTGTGTTGCATCATACGTCTCCCTGCGAGAGAACCTTCTCCTGTCTTGGATGGCTGTGTTTTATTTTCCTTAATTGACTTGTCCATGTTTGTTGAAGTTTTTTGTGGTTTAAATTTTTTACAGGATGGGGTAACCAGCCCCATGCCCAACCCTCCTTAGTCGCTTTCTACGACATGCATGGCAGGGAACAGTGTTACTATTCTTTGCTCCCCTTTCGGGCCCCGATAACACACGGGTGATTATAAATGTATGCTATTATTTTATCTTGATAATGTTGCATGCTTAAACAATGCTCAAAATATGTGTGCGATTGAAAGGGTAAAGTATGCAAGATGACAGAGAGAGAAAGGGCAGAACGTAACGCGGGCCTACGAGCCCAATTCTTAACCCTTTGAACATAAAATTTGTTCATCTATTCCTTCGTCATCATATAGATTATGATGATTAAGCAGAGAGAACCATCTGAATCCAGATTAGATAAGCAGCATGCTTCCAACACGGAAAAATATAATGATCTGGTCATGGAAGTGAGACATAAGGTGCTTATTGAGAAAGAAATGGATCTGGGTATTGGAGCTTGAGAGATATAGAGGCAACTTCATTTTATCATCTCCTAAAACGACTGATGAGAACAAAGGCAACTAAAAAGCATGGTGAAACTATGGACAAAACTGTGCTGTCAACATCTGCAATGGGCTATGGAATATAGGCAACACAACTTCTTTGTATTTTTTATTTTGATGGCAGCCATACTGATAACAGCTGCTGAAAATTTAGGTACCCTCCATTTGTAATCTGACTTCACTAAAAGCTTATTTAAAATTATGTTTTTTTATTTCTTCTTCTTTGATCCATAGCCACCGACAGTAAAAGCAGTCAGTGGCCATCACGCCTGGTGGCGTCTTGTAGGGCAGCAACAAATTGATTCCACTTTCCGCGATCGTTGGCCATCCGTCGTACAGTGCCACAGTTTTTGGCCGGCCTCTCTTTCATTTTCCTTCAGGGGTCCATAGCATAGCTGTTATTGTGATGGCATCTGGGTCTCTTCTGAGGACATGGCCAATCCAACTCCAGCGTCTGTCAGCTATGATGGTGTGCATGTCCTCTTGCTTGCTCTGAGTAAGCAAATCTTGGTTGGTGATGGTATTCGGCCAAAAGATTCTGATAATTTTTCTTAGGCAGGTTCTGTGGAAAGAAGACAATTTCAACATTTCCTTCTCTGTCATTCTCCAGCATTTCGCGCCATAGAGAAGCACAGATAGCACACATCTCTGATATTATAATCTTAATTTTGTGCTTGTGCTGTACTGAGATGTTGTTTAGAATAAAAAAAGACTGTTCTTGCTTTGTTCGTTCTGTTGTTGATGTCTTTGCTTGCTCCACCATCTGGTGTTACTATGCATCCTAGGCATGTCAAGGTGTCTGTCTGTTCCAGTTGTTGATTCCTTATTGTTATGGGCTCGGGGTTGCTCACATTGAGTGTTGTCGTGAAACGAGTGTGTAAACCCACTACTTTGTTAAATCACTATGTCGAGATACAAAGTTGCTTCAACCAATCAACGAGCAACGTTCACCAGTCTCTGAGACAGGAATAAAATTAAACTTAAGCCCTGTTTTTTCGGATGTGGGTCACGGCCATCTTGTTCACGCAATATGGCGGAAGAAAACTGAATAAAAGTAAGCTGTACGAAGCCTGAGACCAAACTGCATACAACCAATCAGCTTGCCACACCAGGAACCAACCAAAAGCTTTCCTTAAGCATTCATCTACCTATAAAATCGGGTGAAATTTTATGCTAAGACACGCAACACACCACAAAGCCAGATACCGACCGACTGAAGAGGAGAAGCTGTCAACCTTGATTTATCGCTTACCTGAGTGCATTGACCTGCAGCCTGCTTCAATAGTCGAGTCACTGGCGTGTTTAAATCTTGGAGGGTAAATATAATTTACTATTTGTAGGCAAATAGGCCTACAGCAGATATATAATGTTTGTTTTTGGTTGTGTCATTTATACTACCTACACCTGTATATATTTAATATATTTTGGTTCACTATGAACGTATCAGGTTATTGATTGTATCTTGGGGGAATTAGGTATAATGATTGTATTTCCTGATATGATTGATGAAGACGAAGACTAATAGGACTCATACTTCACTCTATTGTCTCCTATAACTTCAGTCTATTGTCTCACAATATATCAGACCAACTGAAATATAACCAAAACAGTCCTTGTTAGGACTCAACCTATTGTCTCCTATAACTTCAATCTATTATCTCAGACCAACTGAAATATAACCACAACAGTCCTTGTTAGGACTCAACCTATTGTTTCCTATAACTTCACTCTATTATCTCAGACCAACTGAAATATAACCACAACAGTCCTTGTTAGGACTCAGTCTATTGTCTCACATAACTTCAGTCTATTGTCTCAGATAATTCCAAACTGGAAAATAACCAAAACAGTCCTTGTTAGGACTCATCAATCTATTGTCTCATCTAACTCCAACCTGAAATATAACCAAAACAGTCCTTGTTAGGACTCATCAATCTATTGTCTCATATAACCAATCTATTGTCTCATCTAACTCCAACCTGGAATATAACATAACAGTCCTCATCTATTATACTCCTATCATAAGAACATAACAATAATGTTAGGATATATGGTACCATCACCCGTGTGTTACCGGGGCCCGAAAGGGGAGCAAAGAATAGTAACACTGCACCCTACCATGCATGTCGTAAAAAGCGACTAAGGAGGGTATGGGCATGGGGCTGTTTACCCCATCCCGTAAAAAACTTCGCACAGTGGGCTGATCACCTGCTTGCCAACCAATCTGATTACGGAAACAATGATAGATTGTTTGGTCTGTTTTTGTTCCACAAAGACGCCACCAGGCGTGGTGGAAACAGCGATAGATTGATCAATTTGTTGTTGCCCTAAGACGCCACTAGGCGTACTGGCCACATACTGCTTTGCCGGTTGATGGCTAAGGATGGAAGAAGAAGAAGAAGATATGGTACCATCACTTGTCAGAGAGGGCTTGGTATGTTATAGGGGGAAGGAAATGGTTTTATCACACCTAAGTGTACATATTATTGGATGTATTCATGTATTGAATTTATATTACTGGATGTATTCATGTATTGAATTTACATTATTGGATGTATCCATGTATTACTTTATCAGAAAGAATGTTTTGCAAGTAGACACCTGTCTTGTCTCGCTATTGCTAACTCATACTGAGCCATGTTGTCATTTATCCTACATGCAGACACCCGAGACACGCTCATCTCATATACAATAGAAATAGGTGGGCTTGAGGACAGAAATTAGCCCCTATTTTTACTTGTTACAGGTTTTATTCTTGTCATCAAAACTGAGATCGTGGGTCGTCAATCCAGCTTCCTGGAACTTCACAGGAGCACAGAGATTGTACCTGAGCTACATCTTTAGTCCCCCTCAGTCTTGGGTGGGCTAAAGGAACGATCCTCAGCACGTGTTGTGTCAATCAAACTACGAAGGACAGAACTTTTGAGAGATGAGTACACATTAGTACCATTTCTGTCAGCATTGTGAGCAAAAAAGTTAGTGTCAGTGACGAGAAAGTGAATTAGCATAGCAAGAGACAAAAATAACAGCATAGCTGATAAATGTTATATACTTAATTAACAGCACAGCTGATACATGTACTATAATTGAATAACCGCACAATTGATATAATTTTTATTCCTATATTTGGAAAACTTGTTGTAATATATTTATATATCTATATATAAACTATCTCAGGGATTGAGAGGTGTGGCCTATGATGTATATTTGAAGCTCTCAAGAGATGACCAGGAAGATTATGAAATCCTGAAGCAGGCACTGCTTGTGAGATATGAAAAGAACTCAGAATCATATAGAAAGAAATTCTGAACAGCTAAACTTCTTCCAGGAGAAAACCATCACCAATTCTCTGCTAGATTGGAAACCTATTTGGAAAAAATGAAGTAGTTTAGGAAAGTGTCAGGATCTGAAAGAAATGATAATTATGGAGCAAGTGAAAGAGTCCATGCCCTCAAGAAATGAGGAAGTTTATCATGGAACAAGGAGCAGAGAGATTGGAAGATATTGTAACTATTGCGGAGAGATATCAAGCAGCTCAGGCAGAATCATTAGGAAATAAGAAGAAGCAGGGTGAAAACTTAAAATCATCACAAAACTATTCCAAATATGAACAAAAGGACCATACCACAAGAAACAAACAAAGATATGACCAAAAGGACAAAAACCCTCTAAGATCGGATAAGACACCTTACCGGAAGGAAGGAAAGTGGTGTAAAACATGTTTAATGAGTAACCACAATACTGCGGACTGCAGAAGGAAGAATCCTCCTCATCATGCTGCATGTCTTACAACAGGGAAACAGGGAAGGAAGGAACTGGCAGTAAGTCAGAAAGACTTCCATCATCCCCCTGTCTGTGAGGAAATGACCGTGAATGGCACTCAAGTACTGTGTTTATATGACACAGGCTTGGACTTTGATTCAGTTGTGTGCTCTTCTCTAGTGAGTCCTGACCAGATAACCACAGAAACAGTGGAAATGAGAGGACCGATCAAGGGAGCAAGAACCATGACATTACCCATAGCCCGAATCAACATAAGATCTCGCTATGTGGAAGGAGAAATCAAAGCAGCAGTGATGGACGACCCTATTTACCCTTTAATTCTGGGGTGTAGGTATGTTTTCCTTGGAGAACCTATAAAACCTGTAGTTATGGCAACAGTCCAGACCAGGGAAAGCTCCAGGAAAATGGAGGAAAATCCTATCAATACTCATCCAGAAGAGATGAAAAAGGCTCAAGCAGCAGACAGCACATTGAAGCCTTGTTTTGGCAAATTGCCTAAAGCACATAACCCTCCAGAGAAAGGAGACTTGTATATGAAGAATGGCCTGCTATACAGAAAAGCTGGAACAGGACCTAAAGGGCATGGACAGCTTGTAGTGCCAAAATCTTACAGGGAGAAGGTTATGACGCTAGGACATGCTATACCCTTCAGTGGACATATGGGAATAGGTGCCACTGGACAAAGGATAGCCTGTCACTACTTTTGGCCAGGAATCACAGAGGACATCAAAAGATATGTAAGATCCTGTCCAGAATGCCAAAGAGTAGCTCCTAAGCATAGGACGGCACCAGCAACACTGGGAGAAATACCTATTATGGGAACCCCTTTCGAACGTGTTGCAGTGGATATTGTTGGACCCCTCACTAGGACCAAGAAGAGAAATGGTCACATCTTAACCTTGGTTGATACTTGCTCTATGTGGGGAGAAGCAGTGGCCATGTCAGCTATAGATTCAAAGCATGTGGCAGAGGCCCTGTTGACAATATTCACCCGATTAGGTTTCCCGCATCAGATATTGACTGACAATGGTTCTCAGTTTAAGGGAAAGCAAACACAAGAAGTATTCAGGATATTTCAAGCCAGGCACTATCATTGTAGTCCCTACCATGCCCAAGGGAACGGTCAAGTAGAGCGGTTCAATGGTACACTAATTTCAATCCTTAGAAAGCTGGCGAGTGAAAAACCTGATACTTGGGATACATACTTACCCGCTGCACTATTTGCCTATAGGGAAGTACCCCACAATTCAACTGGATTAGCTCCAGCTACATTGTTATTGTTTTGAAGACCAATCAAAGATCCACTGGAAGCATTTCTGCGGACATGGACTGATGAAAAAGCAGAGGAAACAGTGACTTCCTCATACCAATACGTCAACGAGTTGACATCTCGATTGAAAGCAGGTTGGAAACTGGCCAATGATAACTTAAGACAGGCCAGGAGGAAGCATGCTGCGTACTACAACAAAAAAGCAAAGGATAGGGAACTGGAGGTGGGTGAAAAGGTGTTATTACTGTTGCCAAGCAGCAATAATAAATTGCAGATTGGATGGCAGGGACCCTATGTCATACTGGAGAAACTTTCCAGGACCAATTATAAGATTGACAAGAAAGGGAAGGAGAAGGTATATCATGTCAATCTTCTTAAAAAATACTATGACAAGTAATCATCAGAAGTTGCACATATCATGACCCTAGCCATTGCAACAGAAATGCACGGTGAACCACTTCACTCTATGGAATATCCACACACAACTACAGAGGATTATGTTCAAGTAAACATTAGTAAACATTTAACTCCAGATTAGAAGAAGATGGTTCAGAAAGTGTTGGAAACCCATGCTGATGTGCTCACAGATAAGCCAGGTCGTACGAATCTGTTAGAGTACAACATGAAGGTTACAGACCCTACACCAATATGCATGAGAACATACCGTATACCCTATGCTAAAGCCCAAGCACTAAGCGAGGAAGTTGATTATCTATTGAAGGAGAAAATTATCTCGAAGTCAGACTCTCCCTACAGCTCAAGTGTGGTGCTATTAAGAAAACCGAGTGGTGAACACAGGTGTTGCGTGCATATTTTGACGCACATATTACAAAAATACGATATGGCTATTTAATATAGAAAATATATATTTGCATTCATTTGTGTATGGAAATGCTTCCTCTGCGAAAGCTAGATAATTCATGATTGATTTACACGTTTGATTATATGAGTGATCTTTCTTGATATTGATTCGGCGCATGGATATTGAATTCATGTCCGCTATTATTTGTTCGGGCCAGAAAATAGATTAATTTTGCTTGTTATGTTTATGGCCTAAATTCATATGTATTACATATTATTAGTGCAAGTAGATTCAGTCCTATATTGCATATTTTGTATGGGTAGGCAGGACTATATTCTTTGCCGCTCTAGCGGAGGTATTGGTTGTCTTAACGAGTCGTGATGAGTTCCGAGAGTGCCGCCTACAATGGTGGTCACGATTTTCCAGGGCTGGTCCTTTTCTAGAGTGAAAAATGATTTATGAAGTGATTTCTTCAGTAGGAGATTGTGTCTCTACAAGAGTATAGTGTTAGAGACTCTCCTCATGTACTGTATTATGTGCTATTCGGACTCAAGGTAAATCCAGACCCTTTTGATGATCTCCTTATGGTTAGACCTAGATGAAGCAACGTATTTTCGTGCATCGCTGGTCATGTAACTAGATATTGTGATAGATGACAGATTCCATCGGCGCTTATGTCATCATGAAGTAACCTTCTGACTAAGGGACTGTATGGTAACTCTAAGAGAATTATACTTATTCAAGTTTGGAATCAACTTTGGCTGATGATTATTCTTCTGCTGGGCGAGTGAGCGAAAGCTCAGGGAAGGAGGCCATCTTTGTATTTCTGTCATCATTTTTGATCACTGTCCAGAGAACGGGTTGTGTATCTTATTATTCGGACAGTGGTTTGGAGATCTCGTTTATATGATAACCCTTATCGTGTTTTCACAGTATGATATAAACATTGCACATAAGCAACTTAAGAACTTAGCAAGGGAAAGGGAGGTTCGTTCATCGAACTCCTCTGTTGTTTACCGATCCGCCTTCACTGACGCGTTTAGTCAGACAGGGGATGCGGTCATAGTGTATAACCACATTGAATGCTGTTTTTGATGCTATCCATTATATTTGAATGTGCCATGACACGGAATCTACTATTTATGCCTGAAGATGGATGTGTCAACATGTACCTATGTTCGATTCGTTCTGTCCAAGTATGTGCGTCTAAATAAACTGTATGAAAAGATTCCAGCAGTCTGCATTGGTGCCTTATAGACATAAGTGTATGAGTACTTCAGATTGGTCAGAATACGAACAGTCCATCATTCGCGTTAACTACACTCTACACTCGTACTCCATATGTACACCATCCTGTATCGGTTGAATTGACCAAGCTAAGGGCCTGCTCCTCCTGGAGCCTTAGAGGGAAACCATTTCTTGCAGCCGCCTTTGCCTTCCCTAACTCAGGACTAGAGTGAGTTACCCATTTACAGCTGGGTAGACTGGAGCATGCCTGATATCAACAACTCAGTACACCACAGTGCACTTTACAGTAGTGGCAAGTCAAATATCAGACACTTTACAGGTTACTTTATCAGGTTATGTATTGACTACCGGAAGCTTAATGCGATCACAGAATCTCAGGTGGACCCATTACCTGACACCAACCAGCTGTTCTCTACACTGAGTAAGGCTAGGTATTTATCAAAGGTAGATCTAAGCAAGGGATAATACCAAATTCCAGAGAAACCAGAAGTTAGGAAAATGCTGGCATTTAGTACATCAGACGGACACTACGAGTTTAATGTACTTGATACTGATGTGCTTGGTGATAGATTTTATAGGCTGTAACATCACTGGATGATAGATTGTATACCTGATGTGTACTGTCACTGAATACTGACTGGTATATCGTACTGTAATATTTTCGTGGGTGTGATGATGATGATTTATCGCGAAAGCGTGACATGAAAGTTCGTCAAGGTGGACATCTATATAGCAGTGCAGACTTGTAACACAACATGTAACATACAACAGTGTGTGTGGCATTCATCACATTGAAAGGTGTAGATGTGGAGTTGATGAAACCATATGTTGTACGTGTTACAGGTATGGAGTCAAAAATATAGGTGAACAGCTGTGTACGTTTTCACCATTTATTATAGTCACAGTAACAAGACGTAGACAACTCCATGTAAGCATGACACAGGAACATGGCGGATATGAAGACAGTTCACTACAATTGCATATATGTAAGTTCCAATCAATATATAATTATCAATGTGTTGCTGACTCCGAATTATCTCTTATTTCACAACTAGCAGCAAAACCCCGCATTACATAACGGGTAAATAACTGTATAAATATCCAACAGTTTCATTCTGACTTCACCATGTCAGATCTCTTCTTAAATCTCTCTTCTTAAGTCGACCCCAAACATGGCGGGCGACGAAAATAGCATAGTCCATCCCTCTAGTCGGACGTATCAATGATGAGCTGTCCTTTCGAAGATAGTCTTATATAACTCCCTCGTACATCAGGCGAGTTTTCATTTTCAAAGTTATAATAGCAATAACTCGTAACTCATCTGGTCTTCCACTCCAGATAGTTATATATTAGGCCTCTATAAAATAGTAAACACTGTGGATTCCTCAGGTGCAGGCATAATTGTCTAAGTTCAAAGATATACCGCTACTCATGCGGGTTTTAGAATAATATCTATTCTCCTGGGTTTTCTATGTGTAAATCTAAACCTAACGGTCTTAGATGGCTCCAACGAGCATAACAATCAAAGTACTCTGCCTTTCAACCATTCTTGAGCTCCTCACAGGTTGACTCAAAATATGTTCAGCTTACACTGCGAACAAGGAAGTGTGAAAGTTTCGTCTTTTACCTTGTTACGAATTTCTAACACAACTTAGAAGCAACAGTCGTCTTCCTGACGAACAAAAATAACACAAGGGACTTTAATAATCAGTGGAAGAGCTTCCGTCCCCAAAAGCAATGCAGAGAAACAACCAGACATATCGTCTGGCGAACCCAGTTCAACAAGACGGCTTCCCGCACCGGAAATCTTCTCCCAAAAAACTCTTTATTTCGGGCATGCGCCTTTCGCTCAACGTCTGACCTATGCAGTCAGAAACTCCATATTTACTTTCCCTCAAAGCAAAAAATGAGTATTCGCCCTTAGATTAGGGTTCTAACGAAAAATACATTAGACCCAAAATCTTATTCAAAATATTTTCAAACATAACGAGTATACAGACAGACTAAATTACGAGTTCGGAAGACTGCACGTAACAGTCTTACCACATCTCCCCGGAAAAAAATGAAACATTTTGTTTTTTTGAAATACATCTCGGAGCGACATACAATAGGCTCACAACGCATAAATAATGCGCAGAGGAAAGTATCAGAAATAAATATAACGCCAAATGTAAGGCTAAGTCGAATTATGGAGCGACCGGTGAGAATATATCTCATAATCTCAGAGAAAGCGTTTCTCTAAGTATAAATGTTTCCAGGGAGGTGTCACCAACGTATTCTACAATGCTGGCAATGACACAATACATACAAAAATTTCATACAATAATTTCATATTAGGTATCTTAAGTTCATGATTAGCAAAGAAGAAAAATCATCAAAGAACAGCGGTGAATATATATAAATATATACATCAATGAACCGCTAAGTAGTGATACAATCACTATATTACATATTAACAATGTGTACCTATCTTGATATAGAAAGGAACTATTATAGACTTAGACGTATTAGGAAGTCCAAGACCTAACAGTTAGGTGGAATCATGTGGGCATCTAGACAAAATGTCTGCTATCACATTATCTGATCCACGGATAGCTCGCACAGAGAAATGAAAAGGTTGAAGAGCAATTGCATATCGAGTAGACCTCGAGCTTTTCAAATTCTTACTCTGTATAGCCGTAAGAGCTTTCTGGTCGGTTTCTATTATGAAATGTGCGCCTAGAAGGAAACTTTGTAGTTTGAGAATTGACCAGACTATAGCCAATAGTTCAAGGTCTAAAACCGAGTAATTCCTTTCTGCAGCATTAAGTTTTCTGGAGATATACATTACAGGATGCAGAGTTCCAGAGTACTCTTGCATTAGTGCCGCTCCAATCCCAGTGGATGAAGCGTCACTACGAAGAAAAAAGTCTTATCTTTAGTAGGTAACACTAAAATAGGTGGTGATGAAAACATAGTTTTGATCTTATCCAGCGAGGATTGACATTCCTGAGACCAGTGGACCATATTAGGAGACCCTTTCTTTAGTAGTGTAGAAAGAGGTGCCATGATAGAGGATAGATTCGGAATGAATCGTCCATAAAATTGTATAAGACCTAAGAGACTTCTCACTTGCTTTTTAGTCTTAGGGTTCGAGATGTTAAGTATCTTAGTGATATTATGGTCCTCTGTCTTTAGGAAACCATGACCGACTCGGTGGCCTAGGAAAGAAATTTCGCTAAAACCAATGCAGGCTTTAGAGGGTTTCGCTGTCAGGTTATGCTCGCGTAAAGTAGACAGTAATTCATATAACCCCGAATAGTGATCTTCCCAAGTATCGCTGAAAAGACAGATGTCATCTAGGTATGCAATTACATCTGACCGATATGATAGGATTCGGCGCATCATGCGTACGAATGTAGCAGGTGCGTTCATAAGGCCGAAAGTCATGAAATTCCATTGGAAAAGACCCCTAGGTGTGGAAAAAGCAGTAACGAGGTTTGGAGCGTTCAGATAATGGAACTTGTCAATATCCTTTAGACAAGTCAAGTTTAGTGAAAAAATGAGATTTAGAAAGCCTAATAAGTAGCTCTTCTAGTAAAGGCATAGGTTCAGCATCAAACTTCGTAACTTGGTTCAATTTGCGATAGTCAACGCAAAGACGTATGTTATTGTCTTTTTTCCGAACAATAACCATCGGCAAAAAATATGCAGAAGTGGATGGTTCAATTATTTTTAAATCTATCATCTCATCCAACTCTTTCTCAACCTGTGCTTGAAAATGTATAGGGATAGAATAAGGTCTGACCCTAATAGGAATATGGTCAGTCAGAACAATGTCATGTTCAATGACCTGAGTTTGTCCAGGGATGTCAGTAAGGACATCCTGAAATGTTTGTAACATACCCGAAACTTGTCGCTGTTCTCCTAGAGATAAATCAGGAGAGACAGTAACGTTTTTCCATGATTCACTAGAATGAAGTGGGATCATCGGAAGAGGAAGATTTACGTCTGAAAAACTTGTTTCCTCATCCTGTATTACAGACAGTGATGAGTAATGACCACGTTTGACTGGAGAATCGTCCGTTGCCTGGAAAATAGGCTGTAAATAATCCGGACGTTCATGGAATTCCTTAAGCATGTTGATGTGGAAGGTTTTATGCTTCCCGTCAATATCGACAATATAGTCAACATCTGAAATTTTCCATATTATGTCGTACGGACCTTTCCAAGAAAAAAGTAATATGTTTTCCCTACAAGGTAGCAAAACAAATGCTTTGTCACCAGGACACAGTTGTCGTAAGCATCTCTTCTTATTAGCAAATTGCCTTGCCTTCGATCCTCAGTTATCTTCCCTAATAAGTTTTTGAGTGTTCTATTTAGGCGTTCAACCATCCCATTAGACATTGGGTGATGGATACTACTCAAAGATCTCTCTATCTGCAGAGTAGACATCACTTGAGACATGGTATCCGATATTAGCTGGGTGCCATGGTCTGATAATATTTCTCCGGGGAATCCCAGACGAAAAAATATGAGCCAAAGAGCATCTGCAATATCAGCAGTAGTAATGCTCTTCAGAGGAATAGCCTCTGGCCAACGTGTGCACATATCAACACACGTCAAGATAAACTGATGTCCTCTGGCAGACTTGATCTTAAACGGACCAATAATGTCTATTGCCATTTTCTGAAACGGCCGAATAGGAATGTCTGCAGCCTGAATAGATGCAGCATGGCGTGGACCTTTGGATTTCACTTCTTGACATACTTTACAAGATCGGCAATAAATCCGTATGTCCTTGTTTACTAATGGCCAAAAGAAAGCCGCAAGAACTCTCGACTTAGTACGGGAAAAACCCACATGTCCAGCACACTGAGAGTCGTGAGCGTGCTGCAAAATTTTAACTCTCAAATTCTTGGGCACAAGAATCTGAGAATGACTTGACTTAGTGGAGTCTTGAACCATACGTACAAGTACGCCATTCTTCATTGTAATCCAAGATTTACGATTTGTGTCTTTATTTGGATCACCTTTTGTTGCAAGAGTGAAGAATTTCTTTAAAGTGGGATCATCTTCTTGCTGTTTTATAAATGAGTCACGAGAAATTACCAAGGGATCATCTTGGTTATGCACTTCATTATCTTCAGTAGATGAAGTTTGAGGCATATTAAGAGCTTGAGCTCTAGTGACTGCAGCATTAGCAGTTTGCATATTTTGTTTTTCCTAAACGGAAATTTGTTGCGGAGTGCATTCTTTGACTCCGTGAATACGACCGATGATAAGATCAGCGATCGGATTCGGCAGAAGACATGCGTGTACTTCTCCTGTAAAGAAAGGAGTAGCAATCTTAATGATAGCAGTAGAGTATTTCTCTAAGGTGCCGCCAAATGTTACACATTTGACTACTTTTCCTGTGGCACGGGAAGGATCTACGAGTGACTGCCTAACACCAATTGTGGTGCATCCAGAATCAAAAAGAACTGAGACTGGATCGTCATTTATTAAACCTTTATGTAAGATAAGAAAACCTCTTCCATCATGCGCGACTGACGCAAAAAAGAGCGGGAAGAGGATGGCCACAACTTAAAGTAGACACCGTAGACCCTTTTTATCAAACCTGTTTTGTGGTCCTTGAAATTTGTGTGAATAATTAGGATTGTATGGTGTTGCTGAAGCAACACTGAAGCAACTGGCATACTCTCCTTAATCTTAATGTTGCCAAAAGTCACGTCAGGGTGTGCAGTGACATATTGGGAACAATATTCTTCCATTTGTTTTGGTGTTTTGGGTTTACGCTCATGTATAAATTCAAGGAATGGTTTATTTACACATGACATAATCTTATCTCTGAGCAACAAATCCATAAGTGCTTCATATGTTTTTTCTGTTTTGGATAGATCAATCCATCGTGTAAGTGTAAGACGTGCCTCTGCAATGAATTCTGAGAATTCTACTCCTGCCTCAGGCACCATCGTCTTAAACAAAAGACGATAACCTTCTCCTGTCAATTGATATTTTTTTATCAAGACTGCTCTAATTACATCATAATTATCCTTATCAGCCTCTTCTACCAGGCTTAAACTAGTCAGAGAATCACCTCTCAAATTCTCTGATAACTGATTTGCATTTTGTGATCTATCCACATTATGAGTTCGACAAGAACGTTCAAATCTATCCAGCCAGAATGTAATATCGTCACTGGAAGAATTGAACGGTGGTAGCTTAACCTTAAAAGTAGAAGGTTTACCATCATTACCAGATGACTGATTGACACTACTCATATTTGTCAATTTCAATTTTTCCATCTCAAAAGCTAAAAGTTTCTCTTGATGTTCCATGTTTGCTTTTTCTTTTCTTTCTTCAGCTTCTAATCTTTTATTTTCAGCATCTATTCTTTTATTTTCAGCTTCTCGTTCTAGCTGCATTTGCATCTTTTTTTCTTCTGCTTCTCTGTCTAATCTTTTTTGTTCAGCCTCTGCTTCTCTGTCTAATCTCTTTTGTTCAGCCTCTGCTTCTCTATTTTGTTTTTCCATTTCCATTTGGAATCTCCTTTCGTCCACCTGCATCTGTAATTTCTTTTGTTCAACTTCTAATTCCAATCTTTTCTCCTCACCTTTTTGTTTTTTCTCTTCAGCCTTCAGTTTATCAATTTCCAATTTTTGTGCTTTGTCATATTGACTGGTAGCAAACTCCTCCAACTTATCACCTGTCTTGCCCAGGGATTTCCCTTGCTCAATAAAGTAATCTAAAGTCGACATAATGTCTAGTCAAAGTAAATAGGAGCAAGTTTTTAATCAAAACTTGTATACTCAGCTCCGTTAATCCCAATCTCCGTGGGAGATAAGCATTTTGTAAGGACTTGTATGATTATTTTATAACAACAATATCGTCAGATATTTATATCATAAGTTCAATCACAATGTTAATAGTGTATGTCTAAGTATGTGTGCCAATAGAAAACAAAACAATAACAATAGTACGAGGACAAATATTCAAAACACTACGATAACATTCGCAGAAGTCAACTAAACTAAAAAACTAAACTGAAGGAAATCTCACAAAGGATGTGATGATAACTGCGAAAATGTAAACAAAACAAATGACGTCACAGTGTATAAACATAAATGGTGTATACAACTAAATGACAGGAAAGAGTAGACCTACAAATACAAACAAATTTAATCAAAACTAAAGAATAGAAAAATGTAACAAAAACAACGAAGAAAGTACACCTCGTCACAACTAACACAAATAGCAACGAATTGTCGCTAGCAAATTTACAAGTACCTATAGAAAACGCTCTTAATAAAAAACCTCTGTCACGTGGTATATTCTATAAAGAGTCATCTGCCCAACCGACCCGCTGAAATATATACTAATATAATATATAAACAAACGACATGTAAACAAAGAACAAATAGTATGTAAATATGATGTGTTGCAATGAAGGCTTAATTACAACATATAAAATATAGTTTACAACATGAAATGGGCCACTTTTTATAGTTATTGTTCAATAGTGAAGAACAGTTATAACAGTCAGCAATGTTGTTCCAACGATGAAAAAAATATACTACTGATTCTGCTGTTCTTCAAAACAATAGTAACAGTTATCAAGGAACTTGGCCTTCTGAACAGTAGTTTTGACCATGATGGAACTTGACCTTCTGAATTGTAACAAGTCGTGGCAACTTCAATTTGACAGGCAACGCCGGGTACTTTTCATTCTGTAAAAATAACGTCTGCGTAGAAAATCTTAGTCTCACAGGCAACGCCGGGTACTTTGCAATTTGATGAAGATAATGTCTGTGTGCAAAATTAGAGTCTCACCTTGTAGACCCACGTATTTGGCCACCACTGATACTGATGTGCTTGGTGATAGATCTTATAGGTTGTAACATTACTGGATGATATATTGTGTACCTGATGTGTACTGTCACTGGATACTGACTGGTATATCGTGCTGTAATATTTTCTTGGGTGTGATTATGATGATTTATCGCGAATGCGTGACATGAAAGTTCATCAAGGTGGACATCTATATAGCAGTGCAGACTTGTAACACAACATGTAACATACAAGAGTGTGTGTGGCATTCATCACATTGAAAGGTGTAGATGTGGAGTTGATGAAACCATACGTTGTACATGTTACAGGTATGGAGTCAAAAATATAGGTGAACAGCTGTGTACGTTTTCACCATTTATTATAGTCACAGTAACAAGACGTAGACAACTCCATGTAAGCATGACACAGGAACATGGCGGATATGAAGACAGTTCACTACAATTGCATATATGTAGGTTCCAATCAATATATAATTATCAATGTGTTGCTGACTCCGAATTATCTCTCATTTCACAACTAGCAGCAAAACCCCGAATTACATAACGGGTAAATAACTGTATAAATATCCAACAGTTTCATTCTGACTTCACCATGTCAGATCTCTTCTTAAATCTCTCTTCTTAAGTCGACCCCAAACATGGCGGGCGACGAAAATAGCATAGTCCATCCCTCTAGTCGGACGTATCAATGATGAGCTGTCCTTTCGAAGATAGTCTTATATAACTCCCTCGTACATCAGGCGAGTTTTCATTTTCAAAGTTATAATAGCAATAACTCGTAACTCATCTGGTCTTCCACTCCAGATAGTTATATATTAGGCCTCTATAAAATAGTAAACACTGTGGATTCCTCAGGTGCAGGCATAATTGTCTAAGTTCAAAGATATACCGCTACTCACGCGGGTTTTAGAATAATATCTATTCTCCTGGGTTTTCTATGGGTAAATCTAAACCTAACGGTCTTAGATGGCTCCAACGAGCATAACAATCAAAGTACTCTGCCTTTCAACCATTGGTGAGCTCCTCACAGGTTGACTCAAAATATGTTCAGCTTACACTGCGAACAAGGAAGTGTGAAAGTTTCGTCTTTTACCTTGTTACGAATTCCTAACACAACTTAGAAGCAACAGTCGTCTTCCTGACGAACAAAAATAACACAAGGGACTTTAATAATCAGTGGAAGAGCTTCCGTCCCCAAAAGCAATGCAGAGAAACAACCAGACATATCGTCTGGCGAACCCAGTTCAACAAGACGGCTTCCCGCACCGGAAATCTTCTCCCAAAAAAACTCTTTAGTTCGGGCATGCGCCGTTCGCTCAACCTCTGACCCAAGCAGTCAGTAACTCCATATTTACTTTCCCTCAAAGCAAGAAATGAGTATTCGCCCTTAGATTAGGGTTCTAACGAAAAATACATTAGACCAAATATCTTATTCAAAATATTTTCAAACATAACGAGTATACAGACAGACTAAATTACGAGTTCGGAAGACTGCACGTAACAGTCTTACCCTTTGGACTGAAAAATGCTCCACGTATATTTTCAAGAATGATGAGGAAATTGTTGGAACCTCTACAAAATCCCCATATCACTAACTTTATGGATGATATTCTTGTTGCTACAAACACATTTGAAGAGCATATAGTAGCGCTCTCCATGTTGTTTGACAGACTGAGAGAAACTGGATTGACTGCACGTCCAACCAAGTGCTATATCGGTTGTAAGGAGTTGGAATTCCTAGGTCACACTATTTCTACAGGTCATATGTCTCCTGAACCAAAGAATATAGAGAAGTTAAAGAAGGCACCCAGACCTCAAACGAAGAAAGATGTGAGATCATTCGTGTCATTATGTGGGTTCTATCAGAAGTACATACCCCACTTTAACTCTCTGTGTGCACCATTAACTAATTTAACGAAGAAAGGACAGCCTGACAAAATCCAATGGAATGCTGATTGTGAAAAAGCTTACACAGAGCTAAAAGCAAACATCACGAGCAAACCCATCCTTGCGCTACCCCATATCACACAGGAATTTGTATTGAGGACAGATGCTAGCAGTGTAGGTATTGGGGCAACTCTCTTGCAGAAATCAAAAGTCCAGCCGGAGGAACTTTTACCAGTCGCCTACGCCAGTAGGAAGCTGAATGCAGCTGAGTTGAATTACTCGACCATAGAGAAAGAATGTTTGGCTCTAATTTGGTCCATCGACAAATTTTCACCTTACCTGTATGGGACACACTTCGTTGTCCAAAGCGATCACCAGCCTTTAACATTCTTTGCTGCATCTAAAAAGTTAAATTCGAGATTGTTAAGGTGGAGCCTGCTTCTGGCGCCTTATTCCTTTACCGTGAATTACATTCCGGGAAGAAACAATGAAGGAGCTGATTTTTTAAGTCGACACCCTATTATTCTGGAAGGACAGACGCAAAATGATTAACTACAGCAGGGGTTTACACATCAGCTATGTCAGGTCACAGCTAGAAAAGGAGGGGGCTATGTCGTGAAACGAGTGTGTAAACCCACTACTTTGTTAAATCACTATGTCGAGATACAAAGTTGCTTCAACCAATCAATGAGCAACGTTCACCAGTCTCTGAGACAGGAATAAAATTAAACTTAAGCCCTGTTTTTTCGGATGTGGGTCACGGCCATCTTGTTCACGCAATATAGCGGAAGAAAACTGAATAAAAGTAAGCTGTACGAGGTCTGAGACCAAACTGCATACAACCAATCAGCTTGCCACACCAGGAACCAACCAAAAGCTTTCCTTAAGCATTCATCTACCTATAAAATCGGGTGAAATTTTATGCTAAGACACGCAACACACCACAAAGCCAGATACCGACCGACTGAAGAGGAGAAGCTGTCAACCTTGATTTATCGCTTACCTGAGTGCATTGACCTGCAGCCTGCTTCAATAGTCGAGTCACTGGCGTGTTTAAATCTTGGAGGGTAAATATAATTTACTATTTGTAGGCTAATAGGCCTACAGCAGATATATAATGTTTGTTTTTGGTTGTGTGTCATTTATACTACCTACACCTGTATATATTTAATATATTTTGGTTCACTATGAACGAATCAGGTTATTGATTGTATCTTGGGGGAATTAGGTATAATGATTGTATTTCCTGATATGATTGATGAAGACGAAGATTAATAGGACTCATACTTTACTCTATTGTCTCCTATAACTTCAGTCTATTATCACACAATATATCAGACCAACTGAAATATAACCAATACAGTCCTTTTTAGGACTCAATCTATTGTCTCACATAACTTCAGTCTATTGTCTCAGATAATTCCATACTGGAATATAACCAAAACAGTCCTTGTTAGGACTCATCAATCTATTGTCTTATCTAACTCCAACCTTAAATATAACCAAAACAGTCCTTGTTAGGACTCATCAATCTATTGTCTCATATAACCAATCTATTGTCTCATCTAACTCCAACCTGGAATATAACATAACAGTCCTCATCTCATATACTCCTATCATAAGAACATAACAATATTGTTAGGATATATGGTACCATCACTTGTCAGAGAGGGCCTGGTATGTTGTAGGGGGAAGGAAATGGTTGTATCACACCTAAGTGTACATATTATTGGATGTATTCATGTATTGAATTTATATTATTGGATGTATTCATGTATTGAATTTATATTATTGGATGTATTCATGTATTGAATTTACATTATTGGATGTATCCATGTATTAATTTATCAGAAAGAATGTTTTGCAAGTAGACACCTGTCTTGTCTCGCTATTGCTAACTCATACTGAGCCATGTTGTCATTCATCCTACATGCAGACACCCGAGACACGCTCATCTCATATACAATAGAAATAGGTGGGCTTGAGGACAGAAATTAGCCCCTATTTTTACTTGTTACAGGTTTTATTCTTGTCATCAAAACTGAGATCGTGGGATGTCAATCCAGCTTCCTGGAACTTCACAGGAGCACAGAGATTGTACCTGAGCTACATCTTTAGTCCCCCTCAGTCTTGGGTGGGCTAAAGGAACGATCCTCAGCACGTGTTGTGTCAATCAAACTACGAAGGACAGAACTTTTGAGAGATGAGTACACATTAGTACCATTTCTGTCAGCATTGTGAGCAAAAAAGTTAGTGTCAGTGACGAGAAAGTGAATTAGCATAGCAAGAGACAAAAATAACAGCATAGCTGATAAATGTTATATACTTAATTAACAGCACAGCTGATACATGTACTATAATTGAATAACAGCACAGCTGATATAATTTTTATTCCTATAATTGGAAAACTTGTTGTAATATATTTATATATCTATATAAATATAAATATTTGTAAATCCTATGTAAACTTACAAATCCATTACATTCCATTTTCAACATTCATCCTTCAGCACAAGAGTAGATAGTGTATATACTAAATAAATAATAAGGAAATTGTATTTGAACGACTTGTCAAGTTTTTTATAATGGTTAAGTAAAATCTGTTTCCTTGTTTTAATATCACAGTTAGTTACACAGCGGAGGTGGCAATTTATGTCGGTCTCCCCTCTACTAATTTTTCGAGATCAGAACATTCACAGCCGTAACTAATTTGTGATACCAGTAGTTCTCTCTGACACTGGGACTTCACCATTTTCTGAAGAAATTCTATTTCAGTAATTGTCAGTACTATACTGATCTTAGAGCCAATAAAAACCTCTCGCCACAAGTGTCATGACCTCTGTCTTCTTTAGATTGATGTTCAGGCCCAACTGCTGATTATACTTATCAAGTCTATCCATTTTTTCCTGGATGTGTTGATGTGAATATGCTAGTAGTGCAATGTCATCTGCATATTCCAGATCTTCCAATGTAGAAAATGTAGTCTATCGTATTCCTCTTGGACTGCCCTCTGTTGTCTGTCGCATCACCCAATCTATGACTGTTAAAAATAGAGTGGTTGATAAGGGGCATCCCTGTCTTACTCATGTCTTCACCTCTTTATTTATTTAATCATCTCAAAAACTTCAATGGACACAATAATTATTACAAACAATAACACATGTGGGTTTGTGTGTTTAAAATCAATGGTTTTGAAAAGAATAAAAATTTTATAAACAAGCTTACGAGTCCAAAATCTTTGAAATCCCAAAGTCTCCTAGCTTCAATGTCTCCTCATCAGCGAAGAAAATGTTCTAAAATGAAAATGAAAGTAATTTATGCAACTTAGAAAATAAAATTCCCTTTTATCACTTTTCATTTTTATCACTTGTATTCACTTTTTATCATTGCTAATGGATGTGGTATTCATGGTGGTTATATTTAGTGTGTTGCCGTTGGCCGAGATATGCCAATATCCCATCTCTAAAGTAGCAGACAGTTTTCCTTCCCTTATGTGACCTGTTTCCAGGCGTTTTTTCTAGCAATGTACTTTACATGATAGGGTTACCAACCTCCTGCTAGTTACCTCTTTTGACATGCATGGTAGGAATACTGGTCTTCTTTGTCTTGTCACAGAAGAGATCCAGTGGAACCACACAGGGCAATCATACGCACCGAGACTCGTTTTCATAAAGCATTTGTTTATAAGGCATTAGAGACTTGCCCATCATTCATTCTCCTGCTAGTTGTGCCACACTAAAGCCATGCTATTAATTCCTGACACCCTGTGCATGATGCATTATAATAATGATGACAGTTTTAAGAAGCCGTTGCTAAGTTTCAGGTATGACAAGATAACACGATTATAATGGAAGAATTCGTAGAACTTTTGACTGAATTTATAGTGATACAATACTATTTAGGGATGATTATATCAAAATATACACTCAAAAGGCATTCAAAAGCAATTTAATGTAATATTCGGTGGCAGATGTTATAGTTGGATCACAAAAATATTAAAAGTATTTAACAGCAATGTTGTTTTAAATATGCATTGTTTGCATACCAATGATTAATACCAATATTATTTGAAGCATTTTGATGAACATTCAAACTATACCAATTTTTAACAACAGTAATTTTATTTTATGGTTTGATTAAATCCATACCTAGTGTTTATAACAATGATACTATATAAGGAGGTCACAAAACAATACCCGGGGTTTGACGTCTCTGTGTATAATATGTTGACCGTGAATATACTCAAGTGCTTGACAAAGCTGCTGTAGTATGATATTAATCTGGGAATAAGAAAAAAATATTACAAATGTTACATATTCACAAACATATTAATGATGTTGTCGTGAAACGAAGTGTAACCCACTACTTTGTTAATCACTATGTCGAGATACAGATTTGCTTCAACCAATCAACGATCAACGTTCACCAGATAAGACCAACTCCAATATAACCAAAACAGTCCTTGTCAGGACTCAATCTATTGTCGCATCTAACTCCAATCTATTGTCTCCTATAACTCCAACCTGATATATCACCAACCAGTCCTCGTCTCATATACTCCTATCATAAGAACATAACAATATTGTTAGGATATATGTTACCAGCTATTGTCAGAGAGGGCGTGATATAGTATAGGGGGAAGGACATTGTTGTATCACACCTAGGTGTACATATTATTGGATTTATTCATGTATTGATTTATATTATGGGATGTATTCATGTATTAAATGTATTCATGTATTGAATCTATATTATTGAAGGTATCCATGTATTAGTTTATCAGAAAGAATGTTTTGCAAGTAGACACCTGTCTTGTCTCGCTATTGCTAATTCATACTGAGCCATGTTGTCATTCATCCTACATGCATACATCGGAGACACGCTCATTTCACTCACACTAGAAATAGGTGGGCTTGAGGACAGAAATTAGCCCCTATTTTTGCTTTGTTACAGGTTTAATTGTGTCCTAAAAACCTGAGGTCGTATGTTCGAGTCAATCCCGCTGCCTGGAACTCCGCAGGAGCATAGAGGTTGACCAGACTCTACATCTTTGGTCCCCCTCAGTCTTGGGTGGGCTAAAGGAACGATACTCTGCCGGTGGTGTGAACCAAACAAAAAAGAACAGACTTAAGAGAGATGAGTACACATTAGTACCATTTCTGTCGGCATTGTGAGCATAGAACTGTCAATGAAGAAAACGTGAATTAGCGTAGCAAGAGACAATAATAAGATCATAGTGGATAAATTATACGTAAATAACAGCATAGCTGATAAACGTTATATCCTTAATTAACAGCACAGCTGATATAATTTTTGTTCCTATAATTGGAAAACGTGTTGTAATATTTATAAATATAAATATTTGTAAATCATATGTAAACTTACCAATTCATTTCATTCCATTTTTTGCAACATTCACCTTTCAGCACAAGAGTAGATAGTGTATATATACTAAATAAAATATAAGGAAATTGTATTTTGAACGACTTGTCAATTTTATCATTGTTAAGTAAAAATCTGTTTCCTTGCTTTGTTTAATATCACAATTAGTTACACAGCAGAGGTGGCGCTTTATGTCGGTCTCCTCTATACTATTGTTTCGAGATCAGATCATTCACAGCCGTAACTAATTTGTGATACCAGTAGTCCTCTCAGACACTGGGACTTCACCATTTTCTGCAGAAATTCTATTTCTGTAATTGTCAGTACTATACTGATCCAAGAGCCAAACAAAACCTCTCGCCACAGATGTAACAGAGATGTTATATCTTACGTTACAGATTCACAGACACAACAAACATATCACATAGATGATGTATGTTTCTAAATCATGAATGTATCATCAAACTCCATAATTCTTCCCGTTTGTACGTCGGCCACATCTAAGGGATGCAACTGTGGTTGAAAGTTAGACATTAATTGTATTGTTTCCCTTATATGTACTCTCCCGATAATAGTATCACTCAACGAAGAAAAGTTGGTAAACTGTGCACAAAGTGAGTGACAGTGATATATGAACAAAATGTAGGTTTTTGATTGTAGAACCCAGTTTCATTCTGGAAACGGTTTTAACTCATCATTTTGTTAAAAATATCCTTAAAATGTAAGTTTTTCATTGTTTCTTCAAGAAAAAATTTTAATTTAAAGTACTGCAGACTTATTATTATGAATCAAAATGATAAGATGGCTTCAAAATGAGCTGCAAATGCTAAGAGGAAGAGATGATCACGTCAATCACAATGAGCAAGCGAGACTCTAGAAGAAGCAGCAATACGACATCAAGAGGCACAAATCCAAGCACTTTCACAAAAAATGTTGTCATCAAAGAACTTTTATATTGAATTTAAAATATTTTAAAAATATATTACATTTTTTTAGTTACTTCCGTCATTACTGACGGGTTATTGTTAGTTAAACATATCATACAATATCGTTTTCCTGAAATGATAGCAAAACATTCCAGGCACTGAGAGAAAGGAGAGCCAGGCTGCAACAGATAGAAAAGTCGTAAAAACAAAATACATAGGAAACATTACTCAAGAAACACCTGGACCCACACATACACAAATGGATATACTACAAATGCAACAGAAGATGGAGGTGAAAGTGTGCTTCTGCATTTAAGCAGGAGTACACAAAAAAGATGTCACTGGCAACAGGAAAATTCTCAAGTAACTCCAGAGCAGAGGCAAGGACCTTGAAAACTGTAGCAGAGGTTCTAATGGCAGAGGAAAGCTCCAACAGACAAGTTGCTTTCTTCAAAGATGCAAGGTCAATAATTGCAACGATGATGAGCCAGAATAATGCAGGCCTATACATATTTCTGTGGTGGGTATGTTTCTAATTTTTAAATTTTGACAGGGCAGCGATATCCCTACTCTGTATGATTTCCAACTGCCGAGGGATTTTTCACGTGTGCAACTTGCACACCGGGACCTCCTATTTGTTTCACCCTTATCCAAGAAGGCTAGGCATCCGATCTCACTACCCAGGAGACCTGGGGGGAGTATGACATCATTAGGACCACTGGCTCTGAAAAATTATTTCCATAAAGTATATTCCCTCACCTGGGAATTGAACCCGGTACCTCTAGAATTTGAGGTGAATGCCTTACATCTTAGCCACTCTAACCCCGACTGATGGAGACAATGAAGTAAGCAATGTTACTGATATTAAAACAGAAAAGGATGTAGGCAATGTCACAGCAAATTTACAGATAATGCGACACCGATGTCGGCAGTGTTGTAAGTAATGATTAGACATTAATGTAGACAATAATGATGATGATAGGAAACTCTATGCAGAGCAATACAACAGGTGGCCATCTGATCATCAGAAGAAGTCCCCCCATCGAACAAGTGTTTCGGCCCTGCATACTCCTTTACACTCTAAAGGGGGTAAGGGAGGGCCCACTTGGGTCATGACTCCCAAGTGTCTCATCCTCCTGTTGTCTTGTATCGAAAATGAACCCATTTCACTTTGGCAGCAACTTTAAAATCCACAACTCCGCCAGCCGTGGAGGCAATTGTGAAAGTAACAAAGAGAAGACAAATTATTCCGTTCGTTCCGCTGCACACCACGATTAGGGACAGACTCTGACACACCTGCACGAAGCCAACAAGGCTAGCCACTGCGCGCTAGCAACTGAAATTCTGTGCCCAACACCTCTTATAATAAACACCGCGTGTTGCCCGTCAGTCACAGCCCTTTCACCAACACACCGAAAAACTTAACGTATTGTGGACTGATGTTTTCTGTACCACAGAGTTTACTGTGCGGAGCTCCATAGCCCACTGCGGTTGTTCCACAGCCAGCATGATGCCTTTTCCGCAGTTTCAGTAAGCCTCTTCAGTGCCCTTGTTCTCGACTGTCCCCTAAGCCCCACAGCAACAGTTTCAATAAATCATACACTGATGCAGCCACGAGCGCTCTTGCACCCACATCAACAGCCATGACCCTTGCAGTGAACCCATCATGTCTCAGATCCGCGGCCAGATTACTATACTTGGCCGTTTTGAACAAATGTTGCTCTTCCGATCTGTATTCAAATGGCATGGTCAGTTCCATATAACCTGGTGCGATGATGAAGCACTAAATCCGGCCATCTTCAAGATTTCCTGATACTCTGTGGATATGCCCCTCATCCAGGTAGGTCTACTGCCACCTCCCAGTCATTTGCACAGTCAAGAAGAGATGGTACACTGCTACCTGATTTACTCGGTTTTTGGTGTGCTGACTTTACTGCTCTCAGAAAGTATGTTTTTGCGGTGTTTGGCCTGACATTGCTATTCGCCTTCATCCTTGCCAGATCTATTGTCGCAGCCAGCTCATTTAGCACTTTGTTGTGGCGACATGTGTATCGCCCTTGCCCTAATGACACCTTGCAAGCTGAGAGCACGTGTTCAAGTGTCTGCCTCCCAAAGGCACAGGGAGCACTGCTCATCATCCGACTTTCCCCATCTCACAAGGTTTGTGGCCGATGGCAGGAAGTCATACATTGCGCTAACAACGAAGCTGAGCCTAAGAGGTGCCACATGCCATATATCATTCCATGTCAAGGCCCTTTGCAGGGCTCTTTCCCATGTAGTACATTGGCCTTGTTGGGCCTGCTGCACTGCTTTTTGCAACCTCTTATCATTCTCAGCTCCTCGTATCTCCTGAACTACCATGTCTCTGCGCTCCCTGCTTGATGCCTTGGACCACCAGCTGATGTCTCCATGGCCAAATCCCCGTCTATTCATTTGTGTGTATCCGATTGCCTCCGTCAGTTTGAGCAACTCTTGGGCAGCATCAACAGCTTCTTCCACTCTTCACATCCTTCCCGTTTTCAGTGTGGGCTGAATGGACTTAACCACGTCATCAGCTGACTCAAGTAGCATCATTGCAAGCCTTGCCTTTGCAACTTTGTACTCTTCAACAACTGACTTAAAAGGAAGCAGAAGTTTTGACAGTGCTACATCTGACAGACCTGGGGGTACCCCTAGCCATTTCATCATGAACTTGTTGACCTTCTGCTCTATAGCTTCCACTGTCCTTGTACTTATTTCATATATAAGCAGGGGTCGCAGCAACTTAGGTATCAACATGAGGATGTAGACAATAACACAGACAAAATTGCAGACAATGATACAGACACTGATGTATATCTGTAATACAGATTATGATGAAGTATTTGATGTAGACACTGCGTAAACAATGATGCAGCCACTGATGCATGCAATGAAACAAGCAAAAGTGCAGCTAACGATTGGAAATTGGTGTGGATGGTGATGTAGACATTTATATAGATAATGGTGTAGATAATCATGTTGACCGTTATATACATGATTCTACAGACAGACATGTAGACCGTAAAAAAGATAATGAAGAAGACAATGATACAGACCAAACTGCAGACTATAATGAAGACAAGGGTGTAGACAACCTAGAAGTTGCAGACTTTCTGAAATGCTTGCATACAATAGAAAGACTAAAATGGAACGACAAGGTCACCAATGTGGAAGTGATGACAAGAACCAGACTGGGTAAGACAGGTGGATGAAAACCAAAACACAAATGGAGAAGAAAACTGTAGACACAAATCAAAGATATAAAGATATGGAATGACCTTGAGTTGATGGTACTGGACAGAACTTGTCATACATTTGTTGAAGACCTATACTCCACTGGGAGCTGTAGCTAAAGAATAATGAATAAATGATGTAGACAGTGATGTAAAAAATGATGTAGACAGTGATGTAAAAAATGATGTGGACAGTGATGTAAAAAATGATGTGGACAGTGATGTAAAAAATGATGTGGACAGTGATGTAAAAAATGATGTGGACAGTGATGTAAAAAATGATGTGGACAGTGATGTAAAAAATGATGTATGGGTTTGAAAAAAAATCGAAAAAAGGTGGCGGAAAAGGATCTGTTTGACTGCAGTACTGTGAGGGTGATGGGTCAAGATTAATTTGACTCTATCCGAAGTGGATTTATAGTGAGGTTTGAGGGCCTCCTGACGAGAGATGGGGAGCACACGTTGGAGTGCAGAGGTGAGATCATGTTCTGGATAAAGTCTGCTACGGAAGAAATCCAACATCTCATTTGCTCGGAAGTGGAAGTCATCATCGTCTTGGCACAAACGGCGGAGGCGGAGAAGTTGTGAAAAAGGAAGGGAGTCACGACAGGCCCGAGGATGAGAAGAGGTATACAGGAGGTAGCTGTGGGCATCTGTCAGCTTGTAGTATACTGAGGTATTAAGGCCGGAGGGCGTGATAGTAATAGTAATGTCAAGGAAGTTGACAGATACTGTGGAGTCGAGGGAGGTGAACTTGATGGTGGGGTGAAAGTGGTTGACAAAGTCGATGAAGCGGTATAAATCAGTCTCAGACATATCTGTGAGACCTATGCCATCATCGATATATCTGCTGTAAAACTCGGGGAAAGGACCGGAGTATTGTTGCCGTATCTGATGCTCCAAGTGGCCCATGAATAGACAGGCATAGCTAGGACCCATCTTCGTTCCCATGGCAACACCACTGATTTGGTCAAA
Organism: Oreohelix idahoensis; assembly: GCA_024509875.1. Lineage (NCBI taxonomy): Eukaryota > Metazoa > Mollusca > Gastropoda > Stylommatophora > Oreohelicidae > Oreohelix > Oreohelix idahoensis. Next base: position 31,178 of record JAMPIV010008200.1, on the reverse strand, counting down.
AAACTGACCATTGAATTCAAAGGAATTCAGTTGAAGCACCAGTTCAGCCAGACGGAGAAGAGTGTCAGTGGATATAGAAGGGCAAGTGCGCTGGTCCAGAAAAAACCAAAGAGCTCGGAGACCATCAGAGTGGGGAATAGAGGTATACAGAGAACAGACGTCTAACAAGAAAAGATGGTAGGAGCGGTCTGCTGAGAGTCGGATAGAAGAGAAAGTTGTAAGAGCATGATTGGTGTCTTTGATAAAGGAGGGAAGATTCTCAATGATAGGCTGGAAAATGCTGTCGAGGAAGTCAGAAATGTGTTCAGTAGGACAGGAACAGACTGAGACAATAGGTCTTCCAGGGTTTTCGATCTTATGAATTATGGGGAGCATGTAGAATACAGGCCCTATCCTCCAAGCAGAGTCTGTGACCCAAGAAATATTCAGTGAAGCACCTTTGGTGGCATATAGACGCGACAAGAACTTGAAGGATCTTCTTGTTCACAGCCGTCTCCCAAAGGAGAATGCCACTCACTTTGGCACACTACCCTGTGGTCGTACACGATGCAACACGTGCAAGTATGTCATCTCAACCCAGAAGGTGTCCTTTCCTAAGGCTACGTACACCATCACTAGTAGCTTCACTAGTGAATCGCGCAATGTCATTTATACGATCATATGTAAACGTTGCTGCAAAACCTATATTGGCCAAACAGGCAAACGACTTGGGGACAGATTCAGCCAGCACTTAAATGACATCGCTCAGCAAAAGTCCACACCAGTTGCCATACACTTCAATGGTCCTGACCACCATGGTCCCATCGACATCCAGGTCACAGCGATCCGATCCTGCTCCTCTGACACTGCCAGCCGAGAACAGCTTGAGAACCGTCTTATCCACCGCATAGGGTGTCTAAAACCAGCCGGTCTCAACTCTTTTCACACCTTTGTCTGAGGTCACCCTTTTCTCTCTTGCTCTATTTTGACTCTTTCCACTCTTATCCTATTCTTCTATTTTTATGCCCTCCTCCATAATATGTATGTATATACACTGTTTCTAATTTGTCTTGATTTTTTATTTCATATTTATTTATCTCCCACTCATTCTGTCCTCTTCTATTTCCAGTCCCCACTTTTATTACGTTTGGGTAGTTTATTGTTCGGTTTCGTTTTTTAGTTTTTAATTTCTTAGTAAGTATTGTGTACATCCGGCGGCGGCAGTCACTTCCTGTTCAGCCACGTGTCCATCAACGGACAGCGATTTTGATAGGATTCCGATGCCTTGCCTTCAGGGAAGTGCCTAGTTTTTATTTTTATATTTATTTTTAGTTCTTATGTGTCCTATATAGCCTTCACTTTCTTTCCTTTCCTGACGAAGGCCTTGTGGCCGTAACGTAGACTATTTTCTTTGTCTTTTGTCCTCGTAAGACGAATCACCTTGTTTCGATTTTTTTTCAAACCCATCCATTGTACTCCACGTCTTACCGCAGTTCCCCTCAACTTCCTCGATTAAAAAATGATGTAGACAGTGATGTAAAAAATGATGTAGACAGTGATGTAAAAAATGATGTAGACAGTGATGTAAAAATGATGTAGACAGTGATGTAAAAATGATGTAGACAGTGATGTAAATAATGATGTAGACAGTGATGTAAATAATAATGTAGACAGTGATGTAAAAATGATGTAGACAATGATGTAAAAATGATGTAGACAGTGATGTAAAAAATGATGTAGACATTGACACAGATGTTGATAAAAACTATGACAGACAATCATGCAGACAAAGATGCAATCATTTACACAGATATAGATATCCCAATAAAACAGACATTTATCTGGACAACAGTGACAAAGTTAACAAACGTGTTTATATTTTCTTACCTCAGGTTTTGTGAAAGCAGTGCCTGAATGAATTTTCATCTCAACTTTGTTAAATAGATCACCTTGACAATTAAGAAGATGACAAAAAATTAATATTGTGCAATAGTTGTGTACTATTTTGTGGCCTGGTTTATGTCTATGCAACATAAAAGAAATATTACATTAATGGAAGCTAAACAGTTTTATAATGTTTCATGTCATGATAATATTTACATGCATAGAGTCTTATCTGGGGTCATCCGTGTATGACCACCAGCACTATGCTATAGTGTACAGATATGGAAGTGAACCTCTGGGAGGCTAATTACACCCTCATTGATTCTTGAAATCATCTACACACTTCAAGGGATTCCCCCTGTGGTGAAACAAGTTGAGAACTCAGCATTGCACACTAAGCTTGGAGGAGTCACTTGAGCCCCAGACATAGCTCTGGCTTTTACCTCATTGGCTGCATGCAGGAGGATCTCACTATGGATCCAGTGATGGACAGGGGGAGCTGAAAAGTGGCTCTAAGCAGGATGTGACAATTCTTTTGGGAGAGCCCAGAAACAGAGTACAGTATTTTAGCTCTGCATTGATGGAGAGCCCCCTAGGATGGTGGAGAATACACAGTATGCCATGCACTTCTTACTCCTAGGTTAGGACCAGATGTGACAATCTTTTAAATGCAAGTCAAGCTGGAGAAACTGGAGCACATGTCTTCAAATCAGCAAGTTTCTGAATGGCAGAAAAGCCACAGGAAAAGCTTAGAACTACGGTGTAGATAACACCAAGGATTTTTTAAACTTGGCATTGGCTGCAATAAAGTAAGAAGCTCTGTAGCCCTAGTTAAACAACAACACGATTTACCTCCAGCATAGAAGGCCATGACAATATGTAGCGATCGATTTTCTGAAAATAAGACAAAACAAACAAAATTGGTGCACATGATCTCAAGTCCTTTGCATGACATTTTTTAATAACATATTGTTACTGAAGATATGAGCATATAAGTGATTTGAATGGGATTTCGGCTTGGTTAGAGAGATACAAATTTTCAAAATAATAAACTAATGTCTTAAGTCAGATGGATTAAGCTTTTTCTTCTCACTTTTACTAATGCTCTCTTTGAAGCATAATCTTTCAACCGCTGGTAGCAAATCAAAACTATATGGAATGAGATGTGAAGAAATACTGGGGAAAAGAGATCACCAGCACAAAGAATGGATAACAACAGAAACCATCAATAAGATAAAAGATAGATAAAACAAGAAAGCAAAACTAAAAGTTTCAAATCCAAGGCTCAAACAGGGTACTGCTACAGAGGTTTTATACAAATTACTAGGTAAAGTCTGGGAGAGCAAAGAAATACCAGCAGAATGAATACAAGCAGAATTAATACCAGCAGAATGGAAGGAAGGGTGTTTGGTCAAGCTGCCTAAGAAGGGAAATTTACACGAGTGGTCAAATTACAGAGAAATAACATTACTATCAGTGCCAGGAAAAATATTTGTAAAAACATCTTGAGAGATTAAAAGAGTCCATAGACAAAAGAATTGATAGATGAACAAGCAGGTTTTAGATAAAACAGATCCTGTACAGATCAGATAGCCACACTGAGAATAATAGTGGAACAAAGTCTAGAATGAAACTCACCTCTATACATTGGATTTGTAGACTACGAAAAGGCATTTGACAGCATAGACAGAGAATCACTTTGGAAATGAATGAAGCATTTGGAGTTCCATTAAGATCATTAACTTAATAAAGAAGACCTATGAAGAGTTCTTCATGAAGGACAACTTACAGAACCTTTCGGGATTAGAACGGAAGTGCAAAAGGGATACCTCTTGTCTCCATTTCTTTTCTTACCAGCAATAGATGGGGTTATGAAAACATCGACATCACATAACAGAAATTGAATCTAGTGGAATCTGACTAAACAGCTTGATGACCTAGATTTTGTAGATGACTTGGCTCTTCTGTCCTATAATCATAATCAAACGCAAGGCACAACAAGTGTTTCGGAAAATACACAGAGAAAAGACAACGATCCCATACAAGCTCACATTTATAAAAATCTGTAACTGTTTATTTGTTATTTTTATTGTCTTCCATCTTTGAGTATTATACAATAGGACTGTCATAATATTTGAATTGGATATTATACGTTGGAACTGAATTTTTATTTTTATTTTCTAAGTGCAATGAAAAAGCTAGAACAAGTGGTGGCTCAACGTTTTTTGGCCTGTCGGGATAACTAAATAATTGTGTAGTCACATATTTGTATAGACGCAAGGGAGCATAATAGCGTACAACACAACAAGGGTTTAAGATGACAATAGCAAATGCAGCAAACACACTGCAGGTTATTCGCCATCAAGATTACACTTATATGATAAAATATTTAATTGTTATATGTTTCAATATTGAACAATTACAATTTATAGAAATGTTATAATTAGACCTACACAAAACCCCTGATGCTGAAACATAATATTTCTTTAAGTTTGTCCAATTTGCTTTTACTGCTGACAAGAACAAAGTCATTAGGCTGCTGTGGACCTAACCCAGGGTTCTCCGCTGTCACCTGTGCTTTTTAACATCTATACAGCAAAAGTAGCTGCAATTCTACTAACAGGTCTGGGATGAACATTAACTTTTGCCGATGACATACTCATTTACAGGACTGGTCCAGACAGACAAGAAATGATCAGAAGCAAACATGATACTCTTCATGCGGTTTCTGAATGGTGCAAAGAAACCTTCTCCAAGTTCAATCCTAACAAAGTATGTGTGCTGAGATGCTCCTTGAGCAACTCCACCAGGAAAGCAGATTTCCCAGACATTACTCTGAGTGGGTATAAAATGGAAAGGCATGACAAGCTAAAATTCCTTGGAGTTACTTTTGATTGTGGGGTATCATACAAGTACTATGTTGATCACATCATACAAAAATGCAAGAGAGGACTGGATTCCCTAATAACAATGGCCACAGCGCAATGGAGCAGAGACTACTGTTTCTCCTATATCATCATCTGGCCATGTCCGTAGCAGAGTATGGCCTATGAATACTGTGACGTACGTCTAGTTCGACAAGTGAATTTTCCCTGATATGATGGATGATTTAAAGGGACTTTTAGCTCTTCATAACATTAGAACCCCTGAACATTTGTTGTAACTTTTCGTTTCGCCAGAGCGAACCGATTTCCACCGGGACTCATTTAGTATGCGGCACGAGATCAAAGACACTGAGACGATCCCCGAGCAGAGAAGCAGTTTCTCGCAGGTATTTAACATCTCGGTGTTAAGCACAGAACCGATCACGGGGAAAGCCGAGACGCAAGCAGCGAGCGAAGATACGAGAGGCCAGGGGCGGCTTCTCTCTTTGGATTTGGCGGTCAGATCCCCCAAAGTTCGTGAGATCAAATAAGCTGTCAAGTTTATCATGTCCCACTCAACTTACATTCCATTTTAGCTAAATAGACCATGAAGACTAGACATTTTATCACTCGCTGGCCAGACCTTTACAGAAGCACTAGCTTTATTGAAATCTTGTTATAGATTTTCCCCGGGATTATATATATATATTTGCAGTGTTTTCTATTCTGTGCAGAGCGGTAATATATATTGTGTAAAGTGATCAGTGGTCTAGTTCAGTCATTCTGTTTCAATGGATTTTGTGTTAATTTAAATCTATTAAATTAAACCATCTCAATAGTTCCAGTGGTAAATATAATGATCTATCTATTATATTATTTCAAAAGATAATAGATGTTTAATGCTTAAATTAACTTTTAAAGTCGCGAAGGAATTTATAATTAATAAATTCAGTTAAGTCCTAGTTTTATAGATGTGTGTTTTAACCACTAGAATTCGCGCAGTGTTTATTAAATACATAATTAAATACTCGAGTGTATTATAGGCTTAACGGGAAATTTATCGCGCTTGATTTTTCGGTATGTTACATGTCTTTTTTCTTTCACACAGAGTGATCGTAACCTGCTGACACAGCTAAATAAATAAAGAAATAAAGAAATCATCCTATAAACTTCCAGTCATATTGAAGAAACATTTCTTTTAAATATAATCTTGAGGCGGTCTTTTTGCGACCTAGCTGTCAGAAGTAAATGAAATAAAGCCCACCCAAGAACATTTTAAAGAATAATCATCAAATTACCCTTACAAACCTGTAAGATAAACTGGAAGGTAATCAACGCCAGTAGCGATATCATATTTACTGTTTACTGTGAGAGAGTACATATTTTCCTGACCGTGACTGAGCTTAGTTTTTTCCTCAATTGGATTTAATAAAACTATCATCACGCATTGAAGGAATTTTACCATGGCGGAAGATTAAAAGAGACCACTTCATTTTCACCCCTGTGTCGAACTGTGTCAGTGCCATCCCATAGACTCGTTTTTTTTATAATAAACCACAAGAACTCTTAGAACTTCAAGTCCGGCGATAAGCGGGAATATTTGCTCTCAGTAAAAACTCGCAATATCTGGGGCGGGGCATAGAAGTGCTAGACAGTTACACGTGTCAAGAGTTTAATCAGTGTGTTTATCATTCTATGGAGTGACTGATGCTGCAACTCGGTAAGTGTGTGGTGTATATGAGTGTGGATCCGCACAGAGTGTATGAATGACAGGAAATTAATTCTTTTGTGTAACTATTTTGTTAACTTGCTTACCTGGTAATATATATCTTTCTGTATACTCTACATTGTTCCTTTGAGTGGGATAGTTGATAATTTTGTTAACTATGTTTAAAACCCCCTCCTTTTCATTTGCTTAGTAAAGGGAAGAACAATTGGGAAGAACAGTTTTTTTCTATCACCTATACCTAACGTTGTAACCCCTCTTTCAGAGTAATTAACTTCACTGTTAGGTTAACGTACCTATGTTCCTGATATTATCTATCTCTGAACTGGGTTTATCTTTGTCTAATAAGCGGGAAGGGCTTAGTCGATACCAATCTTCTTCACCCCTCCCAAATTTGTTATTTGCATTTGTGTACTTATGATAATTTATGTAATACCTGATATTTGTTAGTGATTGATGTTTAAAGTGAATAAAATCACATAAACTCATTTAGTTCTGTGTGTTGGATATACCCAAAGCCCAACTTTTCCCCTATTCGTTTAATATAGTTTGTATCTACATCGTCTGTGTGTGTGTGTGAAAAACACCAAATCGGTGTGCGCGCAGATGCGAGTCTGGAAAACTGGCAAATAATTGTTTGACCAGGAGAGCGGAAGAGAAGATTGAGAGAAGCGATTTGTCGTAAATAAGTCTGTCTTTACTCTCCTCCAGCACGCTGTGAAGCAACTATTTAATATCTACATTTTCTATCACTGAGCTTTCCATCATCATTTTCCACTCTAAACCGGACCACTATTTCTACGACTCTTTTCTCTCAAAATAAATTTACGACAATATTTGGCTGGCTCGCCGGGATTATTTTGAGATACATTTGATGCACACATATTTGTGGGCTGGTTCTGGGATCTTGAGCTACATTTGAGGCAATCGCATAGCCGGGTTAAAGATATTTTGAGTCTGATTTAGTCTGGGTCTAACTAGGTAGAGTGTGAATGATTTGTCTTGTGAATTAGGGAAATAAATAAATAATTACACCCCTAGACAAACGTTCTTTAAGTATTTGGGTTGTCCACACAGCATATTTACAGGTTGTTTTCTCTCCACAGCAGTAGAAAGTACAGATAAACAAAAATATTTGCTATTTTAATTATCCTCTGGCGGAGATAATTCAATTTCTTTCTTTATAAGAGTTGCTGGGATTGCGTGATTGTTTTACAGTCACTAAGGTTTTTGAAGTTAAAAAGAGTTGAGCTTAGCTAAAGACGGATTGTTCTGATTTTTAAAAATTAAGTTAACAACGTCTCATCTCAATAATTGACTTTAGGGACGGAGTTTGTTGTCAGAGATTTAAAATTTAGGGGAAAAAAAAATTTTTTTTTTTTTTTCCTTTTAATTTGTTTTAATTTAAATTTTTCTCTACTGTTAGTAAAAGTAGATTCTTTTCCAGTGTAACTTACCATTTAGTGGCATAGTCGCTTGCGTTTAGAGCCTTAATTGCCAGATAATAGCAGCGATAAGTTTGCACAGTACAGGTAGGAGGTAACTCAAGTAAATTTTTTTTTTACTTTGGTTTTTTTTTCGTAGCGGCTTTGAGTTTTCCCCTTCTTGTTCCATCTTACTATTCTCTAGTCTTAGAAGCATCCAGTTCTTTGACAATGGCAGAGAGAATTAGGATAAGATCCCTTTTGAGGCAAGAGGCCAAGGACTCAGGACTAGACACAGAAGCTGCGAATCTGTTTATCAACCAGGAACTTCAAAGGTATGACGCGGAGGAAGAGAGGGCAGAAGCTAGGAAGAAAGAAGCGGACGATCGTCAATTGGAGCAGAAGAAAATTGAGGCAGAGATGGACGCCCGCAGGGAAAGAGAGAAGGAGAGACAACGCGAAGAGAGAGACAAGGAAAGACAGCATGAATTAGCGCTCAAGGCTTTAGAGAGTCGGAGTGCCTCTACTTCAAATAATGGAGAGCCGTCTTCGCCCCAGTCTCAAACAATGGATCTCTCCAGCACTCAGTCTGCCCAATTAACTGCTATGTCGTTTTCTTTAGAATCTTTTCCTAGCCCTAACGAAAAAATTGACAGCTACCTAGAAAAATTCGAGAGACTCGCGAATCTTTATGGGTTAGAGAGTACCCGCTGGGCGCTCAAACTTTCAACGTCACTGAAAGGCAATGCTTATGACGTGTACACAAAGCTGGGACCGAATCAACATGATTATGACCTGTTGAAGAAGGCCTTACTACAGCAGTTTGAGATGACTGCCCGAAAGTTTCTGCAGTTGTTCAGAAACAGCCGAAAAGAGAGCACGGAAACATTTCCCCAGTTCTCTTCACGTCTCACGGGTTATCTGACAAAGTGCATTGAATTATCTGACCTACCTCTTTCATATGAGGGACTCCTCGAACTTGTTCTTGTGGAGCAGATAAAATCCACTTTGTCGAATGAAACTCGTAGATTTTTGGCTGAACAGGGGGCAGTCAGGCTTGAAGACATACTCAATAAAGCCGAACGCTATAGCAATGCAATGGCCGAACTTCCCAGCACTAAACGTAAACCCACCGATGAGCCATCTCGAAAACAGAATCTAGAGCAGGCATCCTATTCTTCCACTTCCTCTCAACATTATAACCAACGAGATAACAATACCCAGAAACCTCCCCAGGAAAAATCGAAATTCTACAAAACCCGATACCCCCCCCAACAACAATTCTGATCAACCCAACAAGCCTACGTGGCAGCGCGGCCACCAAGGTCAAGGAAAAGGGAAGACCCCTACACCAGGAACGTCTGATCAGGGCAAACAAACCGGTGCAAACCGCATTGGATGTTTGCATACAGCCTCGAAAGGTAGAGTCAACGTCAGTGATTCTCAACCTGAGGGGGACCGACCCTCAACTCGAGGAACTGTAATTTTGAATGGTACCTCAACTACTTGTCTCTTTGACACTGGATTAAGTTTTAGTTGTATTGTTGCTAGACACCTAGTCAAACCAGGTCAGGAGACAGAGGAAACCGTCAAACTTAGTGGAGTTTTCAGGAGTGACGCACCCAGGACGCTTCCTATCGCACTGGTAGAAATACACTCTGACTTTGTCAGAGGAGTTATTAAAGCGGCCATAATGGATGATCCGATCTACCCAGTTATCCTGGGATGTAGATATGTGTTCATTGGGAGACCTAAGGAGCCGATTGTGGCAGCGGTAACCACAAGAGGGCAAGCCAAGAAGGAGAGGGAGCCTGCGCCAAACTTGTTGCCAAATGAACTGAAGGAGGCGCAACAAAAGGACCCTACTCTGGCGCCCTGCTTTAAAAAACTGCCCATGGCTAAGGACCCCAGACACAACGGAGACATCTTTTCTAAGGATGGTGTATTGTATCGTAGAACGGGCAACCCGGACACGGGGAATAACCAGCTCCTAGTACCGACGCAGTACAGAAACCAGATCTTAGAAAATGGGGCACTCTCTTCCCTTTAGCGGACATATGGGACAAAACGCCACTATTCAGCGAATAAAAAACCACTATTGGTGGCCAGGAATGAACTCTGACATTGTCAGGTATGTGAAATCCTGCGCCCAGTGCCAACGGGTAGCACCCAAGCACTTGACACCCCCAGTACCTATGGGGCAAATGCCAATAGTAGGGACTCCATTTGAACGGGTTGCTGTCGACATTATTGGTCCTCTGGAAAAGACCAAAAGAAGGAACAGGTTCATCCTGACCTTAGTTGACACTTGCACTATGTGGGCCGAAGCCGTACCGCTACCATGCACTAATTCCAAGCATGTCGCAGAAGCCCTTGTGCAAATTTTTACACGGTTGGGATTCCCTCAACAAGTTTTGACGGACAATGGATCCCAATTCCGTAGCCTGTTAATGGAGGAGATCTTTAAGATCTTGAGGGCCAAACATATCCACACAAGTCCCTACCATCCGGCCGGAAATGGGCTCGTGGAACGTTTTAACGGTACCCTCACCATGATGTTACGTAAGCTGGGTCAGGAGAAACCGGAAGACTGGGACCAATATATATCGGCTGCCTTATTCGCCTACCGAGAGGTACCCCAAGCGTCTACGGGTTTTGCGCCAGCTACACTTTTATTTGGCAGACCTATTAAGGGGCCACTAGAAGCCTTACTTCGGTCCCTGACAGACCAGAAGGCTGACGAGACAGTCGTCTCTGCAAGCAAGTATGTATCTGAGCTTAAGGAAAGGCTAAAGCTAGGATGGGATCTAGCTACTACCAACCTTAAGAAAGCCCGCGCTAAAATTACTAAAAGATACAACAAAGCTGCAAAAGAGAGAGAACTACAACCAGGGGAGAAAGTCCTATTGCTACTTCCAACCGGAAGCAATAAACTTCGCATTGGATGGCAAGGACCGTTTACCGTCCTTAAAAAGATCTCACGTACCAACTACAAGATCTCCATCAAAGGAAAGGAGAAGGTCTTCCACATAAATCTGCTAAAGAAATATTTGGAAAGACCGGTGCCATCCTCCGAGCATCTCCTGGCTGTCGCCATAGCAACGGAAGACGAGGAAGATGATGATGGTCGCATGGAGTATCCATTGCAACCCACAGAATCCTTTAAAGATGTCAAGTTCGGCGACAATCTCTCACCAGAACAACAAACAGAAACCAGGGCTCTACTAAAACAGTACAGATGTACCTGGTCGAACAAATCTCATTGAATTTGATATGAAATTAACAAACGAGACCCCTGTTCAAACCAGAGTTTACCCCATCCCGTACGCTAAAGCTGATGCACTTCGCGGAGAAATAGACAAGCTGCGTCAGGCAGGAATTATCAGTGAGTCTACATCTCCTTACAGCTCGAGTGTAGTGCTGTTGCAGAAGCCCAATAAGGAAGTTCGGCTGTGCATTGATTACAGGTTGCTAAACGCGGTAACGGAATTCCAGCCCGAACCTCTCCAAACTGTTTCTGAGTTGTTCACCAAGCTCAGCAAAGCAAAGATCTTCTCCAAGATTGACCTCAGCAAAGGTTATTATCAAATACCAGTCAAGGAGGAAATTAAACCTTTGTTAGCTTTCAGCACTAGTGAAGGACATTACACATTTAACGTGATGCCGTTCGGTTTGCATAATGCACCATGAGTGTTCACCAGGATGATGAGGAAGCTTCTACAACCTTTGCAAAGTCCCCATATCCATAATTTCATGGATGACATCTTAATTGCATCGGAAACCTATGAAGAACATATTGCTACGGTTGCTATGCTCCTCAGGAGACTACAGGAAACGGGTCTCACAGCCAGACCTAGCAAATGTCTCATCGGGTTTACAGTTAGACTTCCTGGGGCACACTATTTCTCACGGATGCAGTTGGCCTATTAAGAAGAACGTGGAGAAAATAATGGCAGCAAAAAGACCCCGAACGAAGAAAGACGTACGTTCCTTCATATCGCTATGTGCATACTATCAGAAGTACATCCAGAACTTCAACGGACTGACGGCCCTCTGACTGACCTCACAAAGAAAGGTTGTCCTGATAAGGTCATATGGGATCAAAAGTGCGAACACGCGTATAGCACTTTGAAAGGACAGTTGTCTGCATACCCCATTTTGAGGTTGCCTGACCCCAAGAAACCTTTTGTACTGAGAGTCGACGCGTCAGGTCAGGGCATCGGGTCAACACTGCTTCAAGCCGATGACAGTGACCTGAACATGCTATTTCCAGTTGCCTATGGCAGTCGGAAATTAAATAAAGCGGAACGGAACTACAGCGTAGTTGAAAGGGAATGTCTTGCTCTGATTGACGGTATCAGACGCCATCATGAGTTTCTTTATGGTACATCTGTCACGGTGCAAACAGACCACGCTCCGTTAGCATTTCTTGGTGCCAATAAAGAATTTAACGCTAGGATCATGCGTTGGGCGCTTCTTTTAAGCGTTTATTCTTTCATAGTGGAATATATTCCGGGAAGACAGAATGTCGGGGCTGATTTCCTGAGTAGAAACTGGTCTACAGAGGAAGAAGAGCAAACTGAAGATACCACTCATCCTAAAATCACCAATCAGGTCACCTCCATTGTCAAAAAATGAAACATGAAAAATGGTTTCATGTCTAAAAGTGAATTTTCCCAGATATGATGGCTGATTTAAAGGGACTTTTAGCTTTTCATAACATTAGAACCCCTGAACATTTGTTGTAACTTTTCGTTTCGCCAGAGCGAACCGATTTCCACCGGGACTCATTTAGTATGCGGCACGAGATCAAAGACACTGAGACGATCCCCGAGCAGAGAAGCAGTTTCTCGCAGGTATTTAACATCTCGGTGTTAAGCACAGAACCGATCACGGGGAAAGCCGAGACGCAAGCAGCGAGCGAAGATACGAGAGGCCAGGGGCGGCTTCTCTCTTTGGATTTGGCGGTCAGATCCCCCAAATTTCGTGAGATCAAATAAGCTGTCAAGTTTATCATGTCCCACTCAACTTACATTCCATTTTAGCTAAACAGACCATGAAGACTAGACATTTTATCACTCGCTGGCCAGACCTTTACAGAAGCACTAGCTTTATTGAAATCTGGTTATAGATTTTCCCCTGGATTTTATATATATATTTGCAGTGATTTCTATTCTGTGCAAAGCGGTAATATATATTGTGTAAAGTGATCAGCGGTCTAGTTCAGTCATTCTATTTCAATGGATTTTGTGTTAATTTAAATCTATTAAATTAAACCATCTCAATAGTTCCAGTTGTAAATATAATGATCTATCTATTATATTATTTCAAAAGATAATAGATGTTTAATGCTTAAATTAACTTTTAAAGTCGCGAAGGAATTTATAATTAATAAATTCAGTTAAGTCCTAGTTTTATAGATGTGTGTTTTAACCACTAGAATTCGCGCAGTGTTTATTAAATACATAATTAAATACTCGAGTGTATTATAGGCTTAACGGGAAATTTATCGCGCTTGATTTTTCGGTATGTTACATGTCTTTTTTCTTTCACACAGAGTGATCGTAACCTGCTGACACAGCTAAATAAAGAAAGAAATAAAGAAATCATCCTATAAACTTCCAGTCATATTGAAGAAACATTTCTTTTAAATATAATCTTGTGGCGGTCTTTTTGCGACCTAGCTGTCAGAAGTAAATGAAATAAAGCCCACCCAAGAACATTTTAAAGAATAATCATCAAATTACCCTTACAAACCTGTAAGATAAACTGGAAGGTAATCAACGCCAGTAGCGATATCATATTTACTGTTTACTGTGAGAGAGTACATATTTTCCTGACCGTGACTGAGCCTAGTTTTTTCCTCAATTGGATTTAATAAAACTATCATCACGCATTGAAGGAATTTTACCATAGCGGAAGATTAAAAGAGACCACTTCATTTTCACCCCTGTGTCGAACTGTGTCAGTGCCATCCCATAGACTCGTTTTTTTATAATAAACCACAAGAACTCTTAGAACTTCATGTCCGGCGATAAGCGGGAATATTTGCTCTCAGTAAAAACTCGCAATATCTGGGGCGGGGCATAGAAGTGCTAGACAGTTACACGTGTCAAGAGTTTAATCAGTGTGTTTATCATTCTATGGAGTGACTGATGCTGCAACTCGGTAAGTGTGTGGTGTATATGAGTGTGGATCCGCACAGAGTGTATGAATGACAGGAAATTAATTCTTTTGTGTAACTATTTTGTTAACTTGCTTACCTGGTAATATATATCTTTCTGTATACTCTACATTGTTCCTTTGAGTGGGATAGTTGATAATTTTGTTAACTATGTTTAAAACCCCCTCCTTTTCATTTGCTTAGTAAAGGGAAGAACAATTGGGAAGAACAGTTTTTTTCTATCACCTATACCTAACGTTGTAACCCCTCTTTCAGAGTAATTAACTTCACTGTTAGGTTAACGTACCTATGTTCCTGATATTATCTATCTCTGAACTGGGTTTATCTTTGTCTAATAAGCGGGAAGGGCTTAGTCGATACCAATCTTCTTCACCCCTCCCAAATTTGTTATTTGCATTTGTGTACTTATGATAATTTATGTAATACCTGATATTTGTTAGTGATTGATGTTTAAAGTGAATAAAATCACCTAAACTCATTTAGTTTTTGTGTGTTAGACATACCCAAAGCCCAACTTTTCCCCTATTCGTTTAATATAGTTTGTATCTACATCGTCTGTGTGTGTGTGAAAAACACCAAAATCGGTGTGCGCGCAGATGCGTGTCTGGAAAACTGGCAAATAATTATTTGACCAGGAGAGCGGAAGAGAAGATTGAGAGAAGCGATTTGTCGTAAATAAGTCTGTCTTTACTCTCCTCCAGCACGCTGTGAAGCAACTATTTAATATCTACATTTTCTATCACTGAGCTTTCCATCATCATTTTCCACTCTAAACCGGACCACTATTTCTACGACTCTTTTCTCTCAAAATAAATTTACGACAAATACCAAGGCTGTCAATATCGCAATGTCAATGACTGGAACACATTCAAAATGAAGGTACGCATTTAGTATTGGACTGTACGCGAGATACCCCCATACAAACGGCACCCCCTTACATATCAACATAGCTGACATTAAGGAAGCAAGAATAGAAGGGGATATCATGGCTGGTGCAGGCTGATTCAACTATTCAACAGGTGACCACAGTTGAAAACATATTCAAGGGGAAAGAGTGGAGTAAGTCAGGTGAGAACTTGATGACAACAGGTCATCACCAGCCTTGGCAGAGAATGCAGAGCTGGAAAGTGATCAACGGATAAATGTTAATACCTGAGATGATGACCACTGTATACACTGATGAGTCTGTAGTCCGTGGTGAGAAATCAGGTTGGGGCTTCTCGGCTAGAGTTAAAGGCAGGATCGTCGCTGAACATAGCGGGGCTTATATGACAAGAACCTCCAGCATGAGATTGGGGGTAGAGGCAGCTACTGTGGCTTTAAGGTGGTTGTCTGAAATTTCATTAACAAGGGCGGTTATTGTATCACACTCTCAGTCCATGCGTTGGAAGATCAAAAATGAATGGCTACGGCATGAATGGAAAACCTGCATAGAGGTCTCAAATTTTCAAGAACGGGTGTGGATCGAATGTCCTGGTCATGCAGGGGTATCCAACAATAAAAGAGCTGATAGCCTAGCTTCAAAATCATCTATAGTAGGTGCACTGGACATAGGCAAGGGAAAGATACTGAGGACAATTAATGTCACAGTGGGATTTGGTGGTGATCTCTTTAGTACTTCGCGTTGATTTTACTTCATTGGCCGTAGAGAAGCTGATGACTTATCAATTTCTACGTTTCGGTGTGTATAGTGGTGAGTAATCCCAGTGACAACACGGTGTAGTCAGGACCAATTTAGGGACAGTTAACCCTGTAGCCAGCATATATTTCTACAGGTTGTGTGAACCTATTAAGATATCAGTGGTAAAATCAGGATGGACAGTAGGTGAATAACGAGTGTCTATCTTACTCCACTGTCAACAACGAATACAGGAACTCCCTAATTCTTGTATAATATAACTCAAAGGTCTCAATTAGTCCGGGCATTGGTTTAATTTGACTCAACTGGCATACAGGTTAGCGGTAATATTCGTAGCAATATTTAATAAGCGCGTAGTGAATATCTCTAAGGGGTATGTTACTTTATAAAAGTACGTGGTACAAACAGAATCTCACTCTTGAGTTCTAGTGTCAACTAATTTCTCTAGTGGTTCAGTTATGTTAAATACCAAGAAGACAGTTACGACTGATGATCCATCTTCTGCTCAACCCTAACTTCTGTTTCCTAAGCCAACGGATCACCCTTGAAACGTTCCTTCATTATTATTCCGAAATATCTCATTACACGATTCTTCATTATCTATTTCCTTCATAACACAATGATATTCAACAACATTGCAGCCAACCTAAGGTCATCTACCAACCTGAATTAAGGGGAAATACGACCCCCTTCGTAGACCTTCATCTCTTGTAGGTTATTTGTTATAATGTCGACCTTGATAAACATTTCTCTGGTCGTGATATTCTTCTGGTATTTCTACTCGAGACAGAGCACGCTTCCCGCTTCTCTTAACCCTTGCTTTCTGTTGAATTCATTTTAGCTATTTCTTCTCAATGGCAGTTTGTCTTCAGGTCTAATTACTTTTGATTTTTCTCTTCATCTGTCTCCTGGACTCGTTGGTGAAAGGGGTCATGTCTCCATCTTGGCTTAATTGCCCTATTTTCTCTTCTTCACTGACGTCCTCGTTGTTCTGTGACGTGGTACCAACTTTTGTATTTTTTGTCTCCCCTGTAACCAGCTCTGAGAGCATTGCTTTCCTTCTCATAGCCAACTTATTTTTCTCTAGTTTACGTCATGCCGGACCGTATGTCACTACTCCTGTGACATTAATGATCGCCTATTACAGAATGATACTGCAACGGATCAATCATCAAGGCTGAGATTGCTAGAGTTCTTGGCATTAGGTTAAGACTGGCAGGGATGAACATACAAGAGGATGCATCCGGCATATATACAACCAGCGTGCAACAGGCAGGAACAATTAGGAGTCATACCCTATGACGTTTTCTGAGGGAGACTGAGCACCTATGGGTTTGCCCGGAGTGCACTGATGTTAATTCTGAACAACAATAACATCCAAGTATTGTTTGAAAATCATTGTACTGAATGCATTTAAAACTACTCTACCTTGATCATTGTAAAAAGGAGGGTTACACCTGAAAGTTGTGTTAACAATAACTAGATCACATGACAGCAGTGTCCCTAGTGACATAGTATAACTAGAGAGAAGACAACTCTAGTTATCTTAGGGATCACTTAAATTATCCCCTTTCTGAGGTATTCTGCTCAGGGGCATTTAGCAGATTTTCTCCAGCATTGTGATATCAAGGTTTGAGAAACCTTCGTCAAATAATTCTTTTGTAATCTTGGAGATGGTTTACTTATTCCTATGTTTGGAAACATTTGAATAATGAGCATTAAGGAAGTGGAAATGGGATGGAATAAGAGCAAGAGGTTGGTGGAAGAATGAGATAAGATTCAATGTAGAATCATAGCTGTTGCAGTAGTATATGAATACTTGTTATATGTCACTATACATGTAAAGGAGCTTCTTTCTTCAAAGTTCAGTGTGGCCATGGAGCAACTACCATCTAAGAACAAGTCACATTTCAGCTGGCTCTAATTTATTTTGATAAAGATATGTAATAATCGTATAAGAAAGAAGTATCACTTGCTGATGATGATTTACCTTAATTTGTCAACATATGCTAGGATATTTTGTTTAATGAAAATCCAGAAGGAAGATGCGAAGACATGAGTAGTATTAAAGAAATTAAAATTTTTGCTTAGGTCTAGTCTTCACATCTAGTACGATCAAAACGACAGACTTTTGAAAATCCTAATATAAACTTGACTTAACAGATATCGATAAAAATCATATGAAATGATAGCTCCCAAATAAAAAACTGAGGAGAAAAATAGCTGCCAAACCAAAACTATCCTATCTGGATGCAGTGCAGGCATACTTCACTACAAACCCAGTCCTACACTGAGCTTATATCGATTCTAGAGGGTATGAAGGTTTACTAAAGCTATTTGTTGTGAATAATATCATTGTATTTCAGGTTTTGTTGAAACACTGAGTCTATTAGGCCAAATATGTGTATGCTGGTTGAAGATTGAAACCAACCCTTATAACCTAACCAGTCCTTGTCAGGGCTAACCTTACCAGTCCTTGTCAGGGTTATACGGCCATGCTGGTCCTTGTCTGGGATACTATAACCTACCAGTAAGTACATGACTCACTTGGGAGGTATAGCGGGAAGGCAAAGGTTGCATTATACCGATGTGATTATATTATTTGATTTAATTATGTATATTATTATTTTACATGTTCCACATGTAGACACTTGTCTATCATACTATACTTGAACTTATAATGAACCATGTATCATTCATCCAATACGCATACACTGAGAAAAATTCGCCTCATGAACAGTAAGGAATATGTGTGCTTCATACCACAGAATCTGCCATCAATGGTACCTATACCTTGTAGCGGTATGGCAGCTTGCGTACCCTGACAATCCCCAGAGCTATGCCAGTGGGAGTTTTACTCCTGGTAGGTTCAACCAAGCTGGACTGGTCTGTGTGGGTAGGGGTCAGACAAAAGCTGGTACCCTGGTCCTCCAGGTTGGGGGTTTTAGCATAGGGCTGACACCCCTGTCTATGTAAAAAAAAAATGAAGTTACGGAAACAATAATAAATGAACAAACTTTGCTGCGGGGTGGACATTCGGAGTCTGTGGCTCGTATGACTGTCAGTGGTGAAAGCCGAAAGGAAGCCACTGACATGAAAACGGAAGTCCTGACTGCAAAACAGGATACAAGAATAGGATTTTGGAATGTCAGGACAATGAACGAGACAGGTAAACTAAGACAGGTCACGGCAGAAATGAGAAACTATAGGTTACACATTCTAGGGATAAGCGAGAGCAGATGGACAGGGGCAGGAAAAGTAAAAACAGCAACAGGAGAAACAGTACTTTACTCTGGAAGAGAGGATGGACAGCACAATGAAGGCGCAGCCATTATTCTACAGAAAGGGATAGAAAGGACATTACTGGAATGGAAACCCATCAACAACAGACTGATAAGATTAAGATTGAGAGGGAGATTCACCAACACTACAATAATACAATGCTACGCACTAACGAATGATCGCGATGAGGAGGTCAAGGATGAATTCTATCAACAACTGCAGAAAGAAATGGAAGACACACCTACATATGATCTTGTTATAGTAATGGGAGACCTCAATGCAAATGTTGGTACACACAATACATATAATTAAAGAACAATGGGGAAATGCGGCAGCGGAACAGCAAACGAAAATGGGGATAAACTAATAAGTTTCTGTAGCATTAACAACCTGGTCATTGGAGGAACACTTGTCCCACATAAAGAAATACACAAATTAACATGGGAATCACCAAATGGTCGGGACAGAAACCAGATAGACCACATCATGGTTAACGGTAGATGGAGACATGCATTACAAGATGTGAAGGTAAGAAGAGGTGCAGATGTGGGAAGTGATCACCATTTAGTAGTAGCAAAACTGAAAGTGAAACTAAGAAGGGCTGGACCAACTGTAACTACACAGAAAAGGTTTGACATCTGCAAATTGAAGGACCCCCTTACAAGAAAAGCTTTTGCGGCCGACATAAAAAACGCTATCAATTTGCCAAAAGTCAGGAAAAGACATTGACTGATGATATAGACCAGAATTTTAACACCATTTCAACAATATCTAAGAAAAGCAGCAAATCATGCTTGGGATTCCAGGAAAGGAAGAAGCAAGACTGGATAACACCAGAAACACTAAACACCATAACGATGAGAAAGGAAATGAAAAGAAAGAAAACAGAAGCGAAGTCCCCCAGGTTAAAGCAACTATATAGCGAACAGTACAGTCAGCTGGACAAGGAAGTTAAACGCCAAACCCGAGCCAACAAAAGGAATTTCCTAGACGAGCTTGCAAGACAGGCAGAGGAGGCAGCACTGAGAAATGAACAAAGCACAGTATACAAAATAACTAAATTCATCAGCGGAAAAAGAGGAGCAAACAATATTACACTAGTAAGAGATAAGCAAGGTAATCTCATCACGACAGCAGAGGGACAGGAAACAAGATGGGCAGAGCACTTAAGAGAAACTCTGAACAAGGAACCACCAGAGACACAATTTAATGTTCCTGAAGCTGAAAACGATCTAGATGTAAATACAGACATTCCACAAAAAGAAGAAATCATCACAGCAATCAAAGGGTTAAAGAGCGGCAAAGCTCCGGGCCATGATAACTTAAATGCAGAGCTATTTAAGACAGACCCTGAGCTAGCAGCAGAACTATTAGAACCACTATTTGCACAAGTCTGGAAAACGGGGACAACGCCATCAGAGTGGAACAAAGGAATAACTGTCAAATTGCCCAAGAAGGGAGATCTTGCAGACTGCAATAATTGGAAAGGAATCCCTCTTCTCTCATTTCAGAGCAAAATACTAGGCAGGATAATTATACAGAGAATTTCAAAGGCAGTAGACCACAAACTGAGGAAAGAACAAGCAGGATTTAGGAAGAACAGAAGATGTGTAGATCATATATTCACTCTCAGGAACATTATAGAGCAGTGCTCAGAATGGCAAAGACAGCTTTACATTAATTTCGTTGATTTTGAAAAGGCTTTTGACAGCATACATAGGGACAGTTTATGGAAAATACAGAGGGCTTATGGAATTCCAAGCTGCATAGTGTCAATCATAAAAAGCCTCTATGCCAACTTTTCGTGTAGTATTTGGCAGAGCAACCTAACCTTCGAGGTGAAGACAGGAGTACGACAAGGATGCATCTTATCAACCACTGCCAGCAGGTGGGCTTGAACATCAACTTAAAGAAGTCTGATTTCATGACGCTCAATGTGAGCAACCCTGAGCCCATATCAGTAAGAAATCAGCAACTGGTACAGACAGATACCTTCACATACCTAGGATGCATAGTAACACCAGACGGCGGGGCAGGCAAAGACATCAACATCAGAATGAATAAGGCAAGAACAGCCTTCTTTAGCTTAAACAACACCTGGAAGTCCTCCCAATACAGCACAAGCACAAAATTAAGATTATATCAGAGCTGTGTGCTTTCTGTGCTTCTCTATGGTGCGGAATGCTGGAGAGTTACAGAGAAGGAAATGTCGAAATTGTCCTCTTTTTACAAGCCTTGCCTAAGAAAAATTCACCGAATCTTTTGGCCGAATACCATCACCAACCAAGATCTGCTTACTCGTAGCAAGCAAGAGGACATGCACACCATCATAGCTGGCAGACGCTGGAGCTGGGTTGGTCATGTCCTCAGAAGAGACCCCGATGCCATCACAAGAACAGCTATGCTTTGGACCCCTGAAGGAAAACGAAAGAGAGGCCGACCAAAAAAATCCTGGCGGAGGACTGTGGAGGCTGAGATGCAAAGAATGAACCAGAGTTGGGGCACTGTACGAAGGATGGCCACCGACCGAGCAAAGTGGAATCAATTTGTTGTTGCCCTACAAGACGCCACTAGGCGTGATGGCCACTGACTGCTTTGACGGTCGGTGGTTAAGGATCGAAGAAGAAGATACCACAGAATAGCCACATATTACTCCTTGTTCCAGGTTCATATCGGAGTCTTGAGCTGAAGTCAGAAATCAGTCAATCCCGCTGCCTATATTCTCAAGGAGCACAGTGATTGAATCTGTACCAGACCTTAGTCCCCCTAAGTCATTGGGTGGGCTAAAGGAACAGACTGTCAGCAACAGTGTGGTGTGTCACACCAGTGATAGGACATTGTATAGCAAAAGATGAGTATAATAAAACTCATTCCAGTGATTCTGTGAGCAGAAGAGAACGATAGTCTATGATGATAAATGTTACTAAAGTCAAGGATAGTTGAAGACTAGTGCCAAAACCTGTATGGAAGACATTTTCCTTTGTGTAGTTCAATTGGAAAATCCAAACATATTTTATTAAGTAATATATATCTAAATGTACAGTCATCAGCTGTAAATATACTTATCCATTGAACACCATCTTCAAACACTCACCATTCATTACAAAATTAGATAGAAGTAAATAAAGAGGTTATATACATTGTATTCAACAGCTTTATTTATTTACTAAAGTTGAATTTGAGTTTTGTTGAATTATTATCACTTGGGGTCACACAGCAGGGTGGCGCAGTAAGGTCTAACTGTTCTGTTCAGTTCCAGATACTTTCACAGCCGTGACTATCGAGTGATGCCAGTGTACTTCTCTGTCACTGGGACCTCACACATTCTGGAGAGTAGTATTATTCTATCTTCTTTCTCCAGCACTATCATCACACATAAAAAAAACCTTATGTTACAGATGAAAACATAACTTTTACAATAAAATTGATTTCTCATACCTTCAAATGACTCTATGTACGTTACAATGTTACGATGCTTCAGCTTGGCAAGTGCTGTCACCTTTGTAGAGAACAATTAAGTTATTTTGCTTGTAACAATGTTTCTTTCACTGGCGCTCATATAATAGATTGTTTAATAAATATGGAACCAATAATAAATTGTTTTCTAATCTGGATGCACAATTTTATTATTTTCCATGTAACATTATTGTTAAAATGATCAACAATTTGTACCACACCAAATAAAGTGAACAAAATATATTTTTATACAGAACAATTTTGTTACATCCTCTATAAGTTCCATTTTTGCTTTCTTTTAATGCCAAATTTCAAGCTTTATCAATTATTTTTCTTCAAATCCTTCCTCTTCTCTTACCTTCAGTTTTCTCTTTGACAAAATCTTCTTGTGCTCTTTCTCATCACGCATCCAATAATAGTGTGACTTGTTTTTAAAAAAATCTTTATATTAATCTCATTGATTATTTATGTTTGTTATTCTCAATTGCTTCTCATTAATTTATCTTAACTCACATTTTTTTTACTCATATTTTCCTTCCACTATCAATATGATGCATTAATTGGGGGAGGAAAGGCTGAAGTTATCATTCTTGAGCCAAGTGTATCATGCTGGCTGCTGTAAATCCATGTTGTTGTAGGATGTCTGTGATGTTGTCGGCCCCGTGTTGTTGCAGGATGTCTTTAAAGTAGTTTATCCATCTGTCTTTTGGTCTCCCCTTAAACCAGAACCTTTACAGTTGTAGGCATGTATTTGTTAAGACGTGGAAGTACACTAGCATTCAACCAGAACCAATATAATATTTATCAGCTTTTTTTTAGTTTTCATACTGATATTCTGATGTTTGAGATGTTGTTTTTTGACATCTAAGATTCTTTACATTTATTTGAAAAACCACCTCTTTGTTGCCACCTTCTAAATATATGTATGAATATATAATACGCTGTTTTTAATATGTCTCCATTTTTTTATTTCATATTTATTTATCTCCAACTCATTCTGTCCTCTTCTATTTCCAGTCCCCACTAATATTTTGTGTGGGTAGTTTATTGTTCAGTTTCGTTTTTTAGTTTTTTAGTATGTATTGTGTACATCCGGTGGTGACAGTCATTTCCTTTTTCCGGCATGCTCATCCGTTCGCGGGCAGCAAAAGTGGTAGGACTTTGATGCTTTCAGGAAAGTACCTAGGTTTCATTTTTATATTTATTTAGGTTCTTATGTGTCCTATCTAGCCTTCACTTTCTTTCTTTTCCCTGATGAAGGCCTTGTGGCCGTAACGTTGGCTATTTTCTTTGGCTTTTGTCCTCGTAAGACGAATCACCTTTTTCGATTTTTTTTCCACACCCATTCATAGGCATGTATTTGTAAATTATCGCACTCCATTCTCATGAGATAGCCAAATCACTTAAATTTCTGTCTTTCTATTTTTACCTGATGCAGCGTGAAGTTCCTACAATTTTTCTGATGTCGTAATTTCTCATTCACAATCTCCTGGTAATATTAATAGATTTTTTAGACATCTTATCTCACAGCATGAGATTTTCATCTCCATTGCTTTTGTCATGGACCATGTTTGACACTGATAGCAAACAGTTAGTAAGAATATACTATTTATTATTTGTTTTTTAGTTTTCATACTGATAGTCTGATATTTGAGATGTTGTTTTTTGACATCTAAGATTCTTTACATTTATTTGAAAAACCACATCTTTGTTGCTAAAGTCATGCTTTTAAAATGCATTTTCTAAATATCCAAGACTCACTTCCATTTAGTAAAAATAGGATCAATTGACAATTTAGTAGTTTTTTTAGGAAATCATTGATGTAACAGTACTGTACCGATCAGAATGGCAGAGTGGTTAGAGTGCTTCCTTATAAGGCAAAGCGACCAGGTTGGAACCAAGTAACCTAATTGTTGAAAAGCTGGATGACTCTGCTTGTAAGTTAGGGGAAGCAAAGGTAGTGAGGAGCAGAACAAGTCACCCCACTTCATAAAGCTGACACCTTGTATATGATAGTCTCTAGTACCACTCCCCTGTAGCAGCATCTCATACCTGTCAACCTCCTGAGACAAAAACATGTACGCTGAACCAAAAAAATCCTTACAAACACCCACAAATCCTTACGCAAAAAAAATGTAATAATAAATTATACACAATACATTTTTAAAATGGGAAATGACACATACAAATCTATTAGCATTTGAATTAGTGTGACATAAAACACGCTAATAGTCTCATGCTGTTCTTTACATACAAAAAAACTTAGTGATCGTGAGGTACTATTCTTTCGATGCACAGTGTTTTGTATTGTAATCAACACATGCACTTTTAGCACTTTGCAGAATTGCATTTGTGGGCTTAAAGTCTGCACAGTATGTATCAATGTTAATCTTACACTGTAAAAATGAAGTGAGTGTGTCCGCATTCATGGACCTCCTGCAGTCTGTGTGGATTTTTTAAATTGAAAAATGAAGCAGCGAAGTTTACGCAAACAAACTAGTTATGTAGGGCCGACACAGAATATTATGAGATTAATTTATTGGAAATATTTAAATGACCAATATATAACTGGAAAGATTAAGAGAACACAAAAAAAAAAAAAAAAAAAATACAACAAAGCAAAGCAAACGGCAAACAGCAAAAATTTTTTTTTACCAAATTGTGAACAGAATATCAAACCTAGGAAGAAAAACGTACACCCAAAAAATTACAAAATTATTATTATTTAAGAGTTGGTGGCCTAGACCAGTGACAATAGATCGCCACTTTATTAAAAAAATAAAGCAGTGAATCTCGACGGCTGGTATAAAGTAGGCCTACTCAACGCAAAGAGACTTTTTTTCTAGTTATGTAGGGCTTACACAGAATATTATGACATTAATGTATTGGAAATGTATTGAAAGGCAAGATATAACTGGAAAGATTATGACATCGTTTAATTTGCAACAAAGCAAAACAACAGCAATTTTTAACCAAGTTATAAGTGCTTAGCTGTTTTTAAATAAAATGGCGTCAATGTGTGGTGGCAAGCATAGTTGATAACAGGTAACTTTAAAAATACGTCATGTCACTCTGAAAACCGAAAGTGTTTAAAGCCGAATTCAAAGGTTTTGCCTAATTGTTGGGTATAAAAGGATTTGATTGGTTGCTGGGAAAGACCTCAGTTTAAAAACAGACGCCGAGGTTCCTGGAATTAAAAATAAAATATTTGGTTAAAAAAAAAAAAAGGGCTAGAAAATATTTTCTGATTTAAAATTTTTTAAAAACTTAGGTTGGAAAAAATTTTTAGAATTGTTTTTTCTTAAAAAAAAATATTTGTAAACTTTTTTTTAGTTTTTTCTTGGGGGGGGGGGGGGGGGGGGGGGGGGGGGGGGTAGGGGGGGGGGGGCAGGGGGGGTTTTGAGTAGGGGGGGATCTGTACCACTGAGTCTGTATGGCCGTAAACTGCTAAAAGTATCAAAAATACATACATTGTACAACACATTCGCCCAGGTTGACAGGTATGGCATCTGCTATCGGACTTTCACTATACAGGATATTTATCATTTTCTGAAAAGTAATTATTACATTCTCATTTTTTGAAAGCTATTTTTGTTATATTTAAACATTATGCATGGAGGCATATCTGGAGTAATCCTTATATGACCACTACTTATGCACAATGATACAAAATACGTACGTGGAATTGAACCTCTGCCTGTGAGGCTAATTACATCCTCACTGAATCTTGAAATCATCCACACACTTCCGGGGATTTCCCCTGGTGAAACTTGTTGAGAACCCAGCACTGCACACTAAGCTTGGAGAAGTCACTTGAGCCTCAGACGTAATTCTTTGGCTTTGACTTGGTTGATTGCATGCAGACGGATCTCACTATGGACCCAGTGATAGGCAGGGGTAGCTGAGAAATGGCTCTGTGCAGGGTGTGACAATTCCTTGGGAGAGCCCAGAACCAGATTACAGTATTTTAGCTATGCATAGTTGGAGAGCCCCCTTGGATGACAGGGAATGCACAGTATGCTACGCACTTCTTACTCCTAGCTTAGGACCAGATGTGACAATCTATTAAATGCAAGCCCAGCTGGAGAAACTAGAGCTCATGGCTTAAACTCAGCACATTTTGGAATGACAGAAAACCACAGGAAAAGCCTAGATCTACAGTGTAGATAACACCAAAGAGTTCAACTTGATAGTGGCTGCTAAAGAGCGAGAAGCTCAGCATACAACAACAACATATTTAAACACTAAAGGTAGTGTTACAGTAAATATTGCCACAAGGGAGTAACGCGTTAGAGGCTTCACTATACTAGTCTCAAGTGTTATGATATGCAGTGACTGGCTCCCCTCTTTGCAGACTTTCCTTCCCTTCACTCAAGGGCAGAGTCAGGTACCTATTTACAGAATTGTGGACTGGAGTGTAATGCTTCCGAGTTTCAAACCCAGAACCTTGCGAGTCTAGAAAGATTGAGATATGTTTCAGGAGAAATAAATTTGCTGTAAAATGTCAGAAGGTCATTCTGATTAAACGCTTTCTTCAGGTCACTGCTATTTTGAGTATCAATGAGTTCCATGTCAACCAAGTCAGAAGCATTAACTAGATCAATTCCAAATGAATCAGCACAGTTGCATATCTTCATTGCACATTTTGAAATCTACAAATCTTGCGTTGAATTCTTCTATCAGCTTAGTAATTATGACAGAATACTTCCTATTGTTCAGAGTAGCTGAATTTCTTGTAGCTAGTGTAGGTAGATGAAAAAAGTGAAAGTTTCTTCACAGTCATCTGCTCATGGATCAGTTCTAATTTTTGGATGAATGTTTGAACATGTTCAGAGTTTATTAACAAGCTCAGCCTTCCCTTGTAATTATTACATTTAAATCTGCAAGATGTTTTGTAATGTCAACATGAAATGCAGTCATTCATTCATCCATTCCATGTCTTAAAAAACAAAGATGCATTTTCATCTTTTTATAATGAATTCTTAGATTTCATCACGTAGAAGCCAGATTCTGGCAAGTGTTGCAGCTCTACTCAGCCAACTAACTTGACTGAAATAAATGAGATCATCATGATCAGATCCTATCTCTTCAAGAAAGGATTTGAACTGTCTGGGATATAGAGTCCCTTGGATCGTATGAAGTTTACTGTTGCAACAACAAGTTCCATCACATGTTTCAAATCTGCAACCTTCGTACACAGCTACTCTTGATGAATAATGCAATGATATAAGATAATATCATAAAGCAAAAATTTCTGCATCAAGCTACAAAAACGATTGTGCTTGCCTGTCATGGCAGGTGCTCCATCAGTAATTAAATCACAAAGTTTGTCATCTGAAAGATTTAGTTTTATACTTGTAAACTGGTTTTGCACCACTGTTGAAAGGGTTTGTTGAAGGCAGGATAGATGATGATGTGGCAGGATTGTAATAAAGTGAAAATTATATATTTAGTTATACACTTGACTTGATCATAAATATCTTAACCTTTTGTTGTGTCCTTCATTGGACATAAATCAAGCAACTCTTCAGCAATCAAAATATTTTCTGTAACGCCAATTATGAATGTTGTCAACTGAGCTGAATCACTGATGTCATCACTCTTGTCGATAGCTATGCTATAAGCCTAACAGCATTAATTCTATAAATCACAGCGTTTTGAATATCGGATGTCAAGCCATTTATCCTTCTTGCAATGGTGTTTCGTGAAAGTCAGATATTCTCAACCATGAAGTTCTTATCCGGACATACACTTGTAAAAAGGTCTAGCAAGATTTCACAAATTCCCCATCCGTAAATGATTTGCCTCTTCTTGCTATTTCTTCAGTGTTAAAGTCAGTTTGGTTTTAAACAAGGGGATTTAAACGTTAATTTTTTTGCAAGTCAGGTTAGATTATGTTATCTCCCTTGATTTATTACTTGCGTGTTCGAGATCTTTCTAGAAAGTTCTCGTATGAACTCAACTCACGTCTCGCGGTTATCCGCGCATGCGTGATTGTCTGAGCGGGACTGAGATACGGTATCCCGTGACAATTGTCCCTTGGTTTTTGGCCGGGAAGGAGCCCCGCCATGTTTTTCTGACTGTGTGTACGGGGAAGATAGTTTTATGAGATTAAAAATGTTGGAGGTGTAAAGGGCAATTTTTACTATCTTGCAATATAATACATTTATATTCTTGTTATGTTCGCAAATATTTTGTAAGCAAAGTATTTCCTTTTTTAAGTGCTTAAGGAGAAGTCATTTTTGGGTTGCTTCCCTTGAAAATAGTTCTGTCATCTTCGATCGGACTCCGCAGACGACTCTAGGCCTACTGTGATTTATTCTGTGGCTGGGTAGGAATAGATTGTTCTTGCTTCAGTATATCTATGGCCTGAATTTATACGTAGTGTTTGTATGAGTAGGACGAGTCTGTCTTATATATGGATATCTTTGCATTTCTAAGTCGAACTAATTTGGTTGTCGCTAGAAAAGGTCAAAGGCTATGCAGCGGAAGTATCGCTAGCAAGGGTGTGTGATCCATGGCTGTCATCCTGTGAGGATGCCGAGTTTTGTTGTAGCAGGCTTTTTGCCGAAATAGTGATCTATATATGGATGGGGAAAAGTGATAGTCATTTAGACATGTTGTATGTACTTTACCCCAGTGTTTATTCTCTTTTGCCAAGGAATGGCAAAGTTATATTTCGCATAAAAAGGTAAAACCACAATTTATTATGAACTTGGGCTTCGCCATCGTTGTTGATAAGCAGATGCACAGTGGTACTTTTAAAAAGAATATCCATTCAAAGGAAGAAGACATTCCTATGTATCAGCACTAGATTGTATGATATTATTCAATTACCCCTATGAGAGAAGCTATGAAGAAATGAGGACATTTTACGAATGACCAATTTTGGCCAGTATCCATAGTGAGTGGAGCTCACGAGAGAAGCACACAGCCATGTTGAAATTCATATACTTTGTATTTATCGAGTGAGAAAAAGGGATGCCTGTACTATCGCTCGATGAACCAAGAGATCACTGCTACATGTGAGAACCCATGTCTGGGATTCCTATATTATGAAATATATAAATATTGAACTTTACGTGAAGGAATATTCGCTAGACGAGGTTAGGTCTAGGAGCCTTCCTATATATTGGTTATGGTCTGACGTGCCCAGTCAGTAAAGCCAGATGATTTACATGATGGAACGCTGAATGCTTATTTACGAATGCTCCATTATGATATTTGCCAAGCATGAATGCTAACTTAAGATGATATTCCTGTGATCAACATTATGCTGTCTATGTCGACATTTGTTCCTGTAACCATACACGTACTGTCCAAGTGTGCGTCCCATTAAATGTTATAAAAAGACCACCGTAGTTCCAGTACTTCTTGAATTCGAACAGTGTGAGTATGAGTGATGTACTACCAACCTGTCAACTCTATCGAATCATTCTACCATTCGCGTACTGACATTCAGATACACACTCATTGTTTACACTCACATTCTTGTCGGAGCTTCATCACGTTCCAGGACAAGATGACCTGTATGACCAAAACTGTGCTGGGTTTGATGAGTTGACAATCGTTACACTTTACTACACCAGTCCCAACATCTACATTTATCAACTGGTGGACATTCACATCATTTAACAAATAAAGCGTGATTCAACTACTAGTAGCCAGTATGAGTTAACAACTACAAACACAAAGAGTTTAACAACTGGTGTGCCAGCTTCCTGGGTCAACCTGCACAGTGACCATATTGAGAAGTAAACTTCTGAGACCAGACGTTCCTTGGGGTCTGTTACGACACACAAATACATCAGCAGTACAACTCTACAGTGATGTCAGCGTGACCTGTCCTGTCGAGAGTATGCAGTAACTAGGTCAGGGTTTGTTGACATTTGGTTCGTTGGACATTTGCCATACAACTGACAGTGTTACACAGCAAGTTTGGTTGAAACATAGAACATTACACATCAGGTCGGGAGAATATTTGACAGTGTTTGCGAAAGGAAATGTTATTGAACTGAGAAGTCCTACATCGATTGTTATTATTCACATCAACGATGGAGCTTCTATTTCTGTGTTGAATTTAAAATAATTAG
Organism: Oreohelix idahoensis; assembly: GCA_024509875.1. Classification (NCBI taxonomy): domain Eukaryota; kingdom Metazoa; phylum Mollusca; class Gastropoda; order Stylommatophora; family Oreohelicidae; genus Oreohelix; species Oreohelix idahoensis. The sequence continues at coordinate 647 of JAMPIV010008200.1, read as the reverse complement.
ACCAGAAGTATTTGTTAATAAAGTACCACAGTACTGTACTATTAGGCAGTGTAACTGAGCCTTCATTCCAACACATTCTTTCTGCAACACTCTATTTACATCATATTGCCATACTATTTATGCATTTATGTATTTATGTTTAACTATTTATATGTGATATTTGTTTGTATCCAGCGGGTTGTTGTTTCGGTTGGGCGGTGTCACACAGCAGAGTATCCCACGTAATAGAGGGTCTGATGTGTGCGTTTCTATAGGTGCAATTTTCATCATTGAAAATTTGCTGCGACAGCTGTTGCTATTAGTGTTAGCTGTGAAGTCTGTACTCATTGTTGTTTTTGTAATATTCCTCTGTTCTTTAGTTTGTTTTGATTTGTTTGTAATTTGTTGGTCTACCCTATTCTATCTTTCAGTTCTATTCTCAATTTATATTTATATACTGTGGCGGTATTTGTATTTGTTATCCTCTTGCGGTTTATCTTTTATTGTTTTTCCCATTTGATTTATTTCATTTCCGCAAATGTTTTCATGTTCTTCTGTATAACTGTTTTGTTTTGTACCTGATCGACATACACTATTTAAAATATAGTTGATCATATAAATTGATGTACAAGAATCAACTGATAGTTAATTGCTATTACTAAAGGTAC